>CADDXX010000235.1:396418-411413 GCA_902810485.1 Alauda arvensis
GAATTTTTGGGATGGCAGGCAAGTTTCAGGATGGAATTTTCAGGTTGGCAGGCAAGTTTCAGGATGGAATTTTGAGGATGGAATTTTCAGGATGGCAGGCAGGTTCAGGATGGAATTTTCAGGATGGCAGGCAGGCTTCAGGATGGAATTTACAGGATGGAATTTTCAGGATGACATTTTCAGGATGACATTTTCAGGATGGCAGGTAGATCTCAGGATGGAATTTTCAGGATAACAGGCAGGTTCAGGACGGAATTTTCAGGATAACAGGCAGGTTCAGGATGGAATTTTCAGGATAACAGGCAGGTTTCTGGATGGAAACTCCACTCAGGCCAGGAAGGGCTTTCACCACGTCCCACATGGAGCTGTGTGCACGTGTGACAGGTGAAAATTAACAGCCTGATCCCACTCCAATTAAATTCCTAAAACCTGGAGGATCAGCAGGGCTGGGCTGGGACCAGGAGAGCACATTTGAAAAGCAAACAAACTGCAGAGAGGTGAAGTGGCCTCTGCTGTAACACCACGGACACTCCCCAGCTGMACACCTCACTGGGGGCACTGAATTTCCTGTTGCCAGCCCAGAGCCATGACMAACACATTCCACTGGGAATTCCAGGTGCTTTGGTGGCTCTTCCAGCCAGGTTTTGTGTGTTTTGATTGCAGATTACAAACACTGCAACCTCTCCTCCAGCCTCAGCCCTGAACACCCACGTAAGGACACAGTAAGAAGTGAAATCAGAGCAAACACCCCCCCATAAATAAATATTTCATCTCTGCCCATGACTAATTAACAGCAATGACTTGTGTTAACAGGGAGGCGGGAGTTACTTAAACCTGGAATTATTCTCGAATCAAAAATACATATTTGCTTTGAGMCAGAGAGCAAACAGCACTCCAGAAAGCTGTTTGCCATGTAGGAATGTGATTAAACAGATCAGAATATTGCATCAGGCCAGGTTTTCCAGTGATTGCAAGATTTAATGTGTAACAAATTGTTCCACTTGCCTTCTTTATCCAGGAGCACTCRCATTCCACAGGTTCCTCTCCCTCCAGTCATGATAATTGAAATTTCCATGGGGCATGGATGTGTAAAAAGGGAAGAAAAAAAGCACAAATAGCAGCTCTTATTGAAAAGTGAAAGAGGGGAGGCTACAACAGTGTCAGATGTGCTCCTTTCACTCCTCACAGCTGCACACAGCAGTGTTTGCTGACAGGCAATGGACACGACTCAAATCACTCTTCCCCTCACCTCCTCAGATACAATCAGTTGTCATTTCTGCAAGTAATGAATCTGCCAGGATGGAAAATCCCAGGTGATCTCGATAGAATCAACTCCTTGACTTTCATTTAACCTGCTCTCATCCTTCAGGAGGCAGAACTTCTGCAAACTCCCATCAGAATGAACTCGAGCCAGTTGAAAGCCACACAAGAGCAGTGACAAGTTCCACCCTGGGGACAACAGGGAGTGCATCCTCCCATCCTTCCACATCCCCAGAGGAGCCACTTCAGTGTCTCAGAGACCGTTTTTGCCTTTGGCATTCACTCAAATCATGAGAAAAATTCCACCAGAAGGTTTTYCACAGGTGTTTTCCCTCCTTGGGAGGAAGAATTCATTTTCCTGGCCTCCTTTAGGAATTTTTTTGGCAGCACTTTTACATCCAAACCTTACAAGCATTCCTGTCACTGAGCAGGATCTGGACAGGCATTAAAGGTAGAAAAGATACAGAAAGGGTTCATTTTTAATAAAAAAAAAAGGGAAAAATTGCAGAGAGCAGAACAGGCACCCCAATCAGTGAATGGGAACACTGACACAGGGGTATGACAGAAATCCTAAAATCACCCCCTGAGCAGGAGGAGCAGCCCAGGAAGGCTCACAGCAGCCAGGACACTGCACAGCCCGTGGCATTTCTGCCCAGCCCTGCTCCTGGAAGGGCCCAGCAGCTCCTCACACACCGAGATCATTATCTGCAGAGATGCCAGGGCTCTCCCGATGGATCAGTAACCCTCGTGATCATTATCTGCAGAGATGCCAGGGCTCTCCCGATGGATCAATAACCCTCGTGATCATTATCTGCAGAGATCCCCATGGATCAATAACCCTCGTGACAGAGCCCTACGTGCTGAATGAAGCGGAGCTGACAAGTGGCTTGTAAGCCCTGCCTGTTGAACGATCAGATGAGATTTGGCTCCTAACAAGATTACCCCCTCTTCAGCAGGTGTCTGCGTGCTGCCAGGAGATAATCCTGCATAATCAACCATCGCACACACGTGTAGAGCCAAGGAGCAGCGGCTCATTAGTGAAAGTTCTATAGACACAGCCAAGCAGCTGCAGCAAATGTGTTTGGCCTCTCAGATTTCATCTGAGCCTCCTCTGCATCATAGGACCCCTCTTGCTGGTGTGATCCAGAGCCTGGAGGCAAAAAAAAAAAAAAAAAAAGTGTGTAAAGGATCATCCAGAAATCCAAATTTGTGGTTCACAATCCCCCTATAGCTTTACAATGGCATGAAACTCTTTTTTTTCAAGACCTTGTGTGGACCAAAAGTCAGCGTTTGCCTGAGCTTCTGTGCCTCACACAAAGCACTCACCTGGCAGACATCCCAAACCCCTGATAATGCACCTTAAGTACATCTCACAGTGATCCCACTGGCTCAGTGATTCACTGGAACATGATTCCAGTGCTCCCAGTGGCTCAGGGATCCACAGGAACACAATTCCAATGCTCCCACTGGCTCAGTGATCCACAGGAACATGATTCCAGTACTCCCATTGCTCAGTGATCCACGGAATTGTGATTCCAATGCTCCCAGTGGCTCAGTGATCCATGGGAACGTGATTCCAGTGCTCCCAGTGGCTCAGTGATCCACAGGAACACGATTCCTGTGCTCCCAGTGGCTCAGTGATCCACAGGAACACGATTCCTGTGCTCCCAGTGGCTCAGTGATCCATGGCAATGTGATTCCAATGCTCCCACTGGCTCAGTGATCCACAGGAACATGATACCAGTGATCCACAGGAACGTGACTCCAGTGCTCCCACTGCTCAGTGATCCACAGGAACACAATTCCAGTGCTCCCAGGGGCTCAGTGATCCACAGGAACATGACTCCAGTGCTCCCAAGCACTCACAGGTTGTTTGAAGTGACAGGGAACGAAGACCAAACCCACCAAACCCCTCTGTGTCCAGAGCCCATCACTGACTTTGCCCTCTGTGCACTATTCCAGGCAGTGCTCACCTCACTTCCAGCATTTTCCACCATCTCAGAGAGCACCAAAGCTTCCCAATTTGACAAAATAGGTGAGCACGGAATGGAGCTGGCCTGGGGGAGAAAAAAAAACAAAAAAACAACAACACAGCAGGACAGTTGGAACATTTTCTCATTTTCTCCTCTGTTCTCTYGCTGCTGCTGACTCAAGGCTAATTTGGTGTCAGCATTGCCTTCTCACTCATCTYTCCCCTTTTTCTAAGTGTGTTTAATCTGCTGTAAAATTGTTTTCATGGCTGCGGTGGATGTTATTGTAACTGTTTTACAATGTGCATTATCTGTGCTGTGTAAAGGATTTGCCTTCTGTGTGCAAATTGGTGCCTTSCTTGCTGCTGCCACTGCAGCTCTGTGCCCTCACCCTGCAGCATCCCACACCCCCAAAGGGCACAAGTGCTTTGTTTATCACAGAAATTGTTAAAAAAAAAACCACTTGGAAGCCAGTTCTACGTAACCAGAGCACGGTTTTAGGATTGAGCCAGAGCTTGGCCAGTTTGATCAGTAATTATTTGGGCCAGGTTGGATTGCTCTGACCCACAAGTGCAGCTGGAAGAGCTGAGTACGAGGAAAGCCAGGCTTAAATAGGGATGGTCATCAATTACTAATCTGATATGGCAAAAAAAACCCCTAAAACTGCACAAATTACACCAGTTCTGTGCAGAGAAACTCACCYTGGTTTGGGACAATCTGGTTATGTTAACATGGAATTTTTAATCCTCCCTAGGTTGGGGTGCATTAACCAGATTTAAATGAGTCAAGGTCAGTCAGTACTTTTAATACTGACTAAGAAAACCAGGGCAGGAAGGTGGGACACAATTTTCCTGATTCCTGAGCAATAATATCAATAAATCAGGCTGGCTGCCAGTCCTGGGCCTCCTGCATCAAAGCTGGTTCCACTTGTTTCAAATTTTGCTGGATTGCTCGAAGATCCAAGTCAACCTGCCAGAAAATAAGTGCAGACTTTTCATAATTCTGTGCAGACAGCCAGGCTGTAAAAACGAGGGGGAAACTTTAGAGCTGCCCTTTTTGATCAATGTTTTTCAAACACCAAAAAAAAAGTGCCTGAGTTTTTTCACAAGCCGAGAGCTGGCTCAGAACTGGAAACTGAAAACAGGAAAATTATCCAAAAAATAAGGATACATTCCAGAGGGATTCTCCTGGACGGGGAGAAAGGCAGCTCATCCCCAGGATCAGTTCTGAGGTGGCAGCTGATGGGGACATGGATGGCCTGGTCCCATCAGCTGCCCTCTCCTGGGGAGGGTCTCACCTTTGAAACCCAGTTCTGCAATCCATGGCCAGCAGGAATTCCTCAGGGAGCAGCTGAGGRTGGAGAGGCAGGAATTCTTACCCTRACACMCAGCACRAGTGYCACCAAAAATCACACAAAAAGTGATTTTTGGGAAAGCCTGGGATGYGGTTTTCCTGCACAAAGGAGCGTTTTCCTGTGGGAAAGGAAAAAACCCCTGCACAAACCTGCACCTTTTCCATTGTCAGCTCTCTCATGCAGCACAAAAACCCATTCACCAACCTGTCCTCAGCACCCACCACGCTTCCAGCTTGCCACAGCTGCTCGGAGCAGCCCATTCCTCACCCTGCCACTGCAGGAGCACGTGGATAACCAGGAAAACCCACCCAAAAAAGCAGGAGGAAAGCCTCCATCCCCTGTTCTGGGCCGCTTTATCTCACCCKCCGCTGTTATCAGGATGTCAGGCACTGCTGCCATGGCAACCCCGACGCCTCCAGCTGCGGGGACAGGGGTGGCACCAAAGGAAGGAGATGCTCGCTCGTCTCCACTTTGTTAGCTGGGTAATTGGTCCTGCTGAGCAGGGTCAGCKTTAAGAAAGATGACAGCAGGTAGAGCCTGTCTGCTCAGACACCGGGGCCACCTCATCCTTGGAGCAGATCTCTTGGATTTATTAAACACTTAAGGGGTTAGCGAGCTGTGAAAATCCGATTCCCCGCCGCCGCAGTGTGCTGACGAGGAACTTCCTCCTGCGCTTCATCAAGTTTTCATTATCTCGCTGTGTTTTTGCAGGGAGGGAGGCTTCAGGGGTTTAAGATGCTGCAATTTTCAGGCTGCATGAGCCTCTCRAATCAGTCAGTCTCTCTGGCAGCAACCTTTTCAAGAACAAGAGCAATCACCTCTTTGGGCAGTACGCAGCACAGACCAAGCCTTGCCTCAAGCCTCATTGTGCCCACAAACAAAAAAGCCAGGTCTAAAGTGTTTCTGGTGCTCCTGGTTTCCACATTCGAGTGTTCTCTCATGCTGAGGCAGAGAAAACAACCCCCTCCTTGTCCTCACTCTGATCCAAACTGAGATCTCCAGACGAGGTCACARTTCCACAGGAGCTGCTCCTCTCCTTGCACAGGAAAAGCCCCTGGCTCCAAAGCCATGAGATTTTCACCTTGTGAGTTCTGAGGCACACAGAGCACAGGTGTTTTGAAAACCTTCATCCATTCACTCTCCTCTTCAGCAGATCAGAGCTGAATCATTGCCTGACTCTTTGAAGATCAGTGGAGTCTCTATTTCCACACAAGCAGCTGAGGCACAGCTCTGCTGAAACACCCAGAGCAGCTGAGGGCTCCATTGCAGGGCAATGCCACAGTCTGAGCTTTTAGGAAATTATCWGCTCAAAATGATATTTTAGRGSAAGRATTTTCTCCTTTTTAAACRTAACAGACACCTTAAAAGATCCCTTCACACACATCCTGCAGGGATCCAGCRCGTGGTGGGTACAAAACAGCTCCTCCAAGCACTGCAGGGCTTTTCCCCTGATCCTCCCAAGCTTTCCTCCCAAAGCCTCACACAATCACAGCGAGTGTTTTGCTGTCAGTTCCCCTCACAGGGGGCTTTCATGAAGCAGAGGGAATCAATTCCCTWGGAGGAATTTGTGRAAGTTTGGAGGCAACAGGAAGATTTTTATATTTCCAATAACCTTGACAAAGCACAGGCCACAGAGAGATGTGGTTAGCAATTAAAAAAACAGCAATTTGCCATTTAAAAAATGTTCTTTTGCTGTRGTTCTTTGTTTTAGGCACAGCTGGACTCCCAGCTCTGGGTTTCATGAAGCACATGGGCTTCCCCTGTAGTGGGACTGAATTACATCCCTCCCAACAATAATCTGTCACACTGGAGATATGGCTTTGTGCAGGAAAACCTTTTAAACAATACCAGCAGCACAAATGAACCACTTTTCAACATTTCATATTAATATAATTTAATGCCTGGAGATTTCCACGGCAACTTACTCTTCRGCTGACCTGCAGGGCTGACATCACAATAAAAATAATTAATATTAGCYGTGCTATAAATACCCACTCATTTCTACTACAGCGTGCAGATTATGTATGACAACCATTCCTTTCCCAAACTTTAAAATCCTGTTTTACAGGCCTCTGTTCCAGCATAATATCCTCATAAACCACAACAGCAGTGTAGCATAGAGAGGACTAAATTAAAAATTAATGGGCCCTGCCAGTGCTGAGCTTTCTCAGAGCCAGGAAGAGGCAGAAGGAGAAAGTCCTCCCTCCGTGTGAGAGTCCTGTAAAAAACCAACAAACCTGCCCTTCCCTGGCCTGGATTTGACACCCCCTCCCGCGGTTATTTAGCCATGAAAAGGAGGAATATCTGCTGTACAAGGAAGTCAAGGGCTGGGTTGACACAGGTCTGGTTGGGCTGGGTGCCTGGAGAGGTTCCCTGGAGCAGAGGCTGGGCAGTGCTAAAGGAATAAAACAGGGATTTATTAAAAAGGCTTTTAAAGGACTTGGGCAGTGCAAGAGCCTGGCCAAGGGAACACCCAAGATGGACCAGGGGTCAGGAGTTTTCACACTTTTATGAGTTTTGGTCCATTTCCATATTGGATTAATTGTCCAATTACAGCCCCAGTTAATGAAGTCCCACCCTCCCAGTTTGCTCCCCTCAATTCCCTGTTGTTTGCACTTTTTGGGCCTGAAGCTGCAGTGCTGCCCTTGGTTCTGGGGCTGGAAAAGGATCCTTTTGCTCTCTGCCTCCCTAAAATATTGCAGCAGTTTCAGTGGCAMGAAATGTCCTTTTCCCTCCTCCCCCTCCACTCCAGTGCACTCACAGCAAACCACCCATTYATTTTTATTTTACTGGGTGTTTATATAGAAAGCCCACAAACACAGCAGAGTTCACATCAGGCTCCCTGTGAACTGCAAAAGCCTTCGCTGGTGCTTTTTGTTGTTATGGTGCCCCATAAAGCCTCACAACTCACAGCAACTCCAGCAGAGGRAAACCAGCAGACTAAAAGCAATTTATTGAATCAAAAGAGATTTGTTGCAGTAGCTGTCAATGCTTGTGACACGTAATGACAAAACGAGGTTTCAGGTACTCAAACAAGGGCTTAACCCTTTTAAGACAGCAGAGAGACTTAAATCAACCCAAATTTCCCATCGAGTGCCTCGTCCTTCAGGACACAGAGCAACCCCTCCCATGGAGCCATCCTTCAGAAAGAGAATTTTTCAGCACATTCTGAGGGCGCTGAGCACTTCCAGTGGGCAGCAAACAGCCCAGAGAGGAACCCATGGCCCCAAGATGTGCAGAAATCTCTGCCCTGCACTGCAAACGTGCCCGTGGCTGCCCACGAGGTGGGGAAAATGCCATCGCCACGGCAACCACTGCCAGGGATCCGCTGGTGCCCGGGGAGGATGCTCGGGAAGATGTGAACAGGATTACTCAGAGGCATCCACAGCTTGTGGCCTTTGGAGAGCCGGGGGTTTCCATGGGAACAGCTCCGAGGGAGCTCCCTCCCAGCTGTTTCRCTGCCCAGGGAAGGACAGAAAGGCCTGGTGAGAAAAGCAGCGGTGTTTTTCCTGTTTTCTCAAGTGCAGCAGCCGGGCTGGAGGGGTGGGGAAGCATTTTCACACTGCCAAGGATCCATCCTGGGTTCACCTTTGCCCATTTCYGTTTGCCAAAATCAGCGCAGTGCTTTGAGTGYTTATCAGAACCAGTCATTCTTTTTCCTGTGCTGAGACAGGATTAGGAGGAAAGCAAAGCAGGCCCAAACTTAAAGGTGTAAAGATAAATGTATTAACACTCGCTGAAAGCCATGCACAGTGCAGAGAGTTCTCTCACACCTGCTRYAACACCCCAAAAATGCACAGARGATCCCTTTAAGTGCACTCCTTTGAGTAGATAATGATCGAGGAGGGGTCCCTTGGCATGAATAGAAACTGTTAAAGGCATTGAGAAACATTTTCACTGTCCAACCGCTTCTCCTTTGCTGGCACCAGTCCAATTATGATGAGAGAAACACAGAACTTTTCTCGTTCTTTCTCCTTAAGAGTTGCTTTTCAGTAAACTGAAACAATTCCTTGGGTGTGGGGATGCAATGCAGCACACCCACACCTCTCAGCCAGCGTGGAAGAAATCCTTCCAGGTCCAAGGAGCACATCAGGCAGCTCTGGTGGAAAACCCAAATGCTAAGGAGGCAGCCAGAGCCCTTGTTGTGTCTATTTATAGGAATTCCAGCCAAGCAGAAAGGATTGGAGGGCTGGGCTGGCTCTGCTCCCTCGCAGGATGTGCTGTCCTGCTTATTGGGCCATGAAATGCTGAGCAGAAGGAAAGGCAGGTTTGTGTGAATAATAATGAAGGTGGAGCATCTGCAGGGCTTTGTTCGTGTCTGGAAGCTCCTCGTGGCCACTYGACAGAGCTAACAAGGAGCCTGACTGACAGGGTTTGTTCCTGGGAGGTGTTTCAGMGTGTTCTCTCTGCTGTTTCACTCCCCTGGCCCACTAATTACCCATCAATTAATTCTTTCAGATCTAAAAGTAATATATTCAAGGCCCCAGATAGAAATTTTTAAGTGCTGCAGCACAGCAGGAAATGGACATTCCCTCAAAAACAGTGAAATCCTCACTGATTTTCTTTTTCTCCCTTTTGATGCTGAGATCCCCCAGCAGAGGCCACGTGAAGATCACTGCRCAAATCAGAAGCCACACAGAGAAAAGTTCTCCAGCCCTTCTGTGGCTTTCACACATCATTATTGCAGGCTCTGCTCATGCAAAGCTGTCTATCCCTTCATGTTACTTCCAGGAAATTGTAATTCTCTTGTAGCCTTAACCACAAATTAATTTCAATTACGGRAGGGCCATGTTAACACGTGGAACGTAATTTCTGTCTGGTTTCATCTCGTGCAAATCCTTGTAAGAATTTATCTGTCGTGAGCYGAGGTCAGGGGAAGGGATGTGAACGATCACAGCACATTACAGCTCCAGAAAASCAGCCAAAAAAAAGGAAAGACAAAGAAGCCAAGTAGGAAAACAGACATTGCAAATGATGGGCTGTTTGTACAATCCAATTAAAGTGCGGCAGGGAGGCAGGGCTGGTGACTCCTGTTCACTTTTAAAGTGATTGCTTTATTCCAGCTGGAGGAGAGATTTCCTTTCAGCCTCTGCACCCAGCCCAGGCACAGGGGCTGACATCAGGACAGCCACAGCAGTGCTGGGTTCCCATCCAGCTTCCCAGCACCCAGAAATCCTGGGAACAGAGCTGGAGGCTGGCACTGGGGATGTCCAGGATGTAACAGCTCGGGTTTGTTAATCTGTGAGGCACCAGCACCTCCAGGATTAAATTTACATCGAGTTCAGGGCAGTGGGAGCAGCCCCATCTCACCCCAAGTGCTCCCTCAACAATATCAGTGTAATTATCCCTGCCTGGCAATACCTGSGCTGTTTTATTCCCCTCAGCAGCCAGCTGAGAGTCACCAGCAGTGCCTGGCAGACCTTCCCCATTCCCACTTCTCCCAGGGATGCTCTGCTGCCTCAGATGCCTCAGGATTTTAGTCTTTGCATTTTTCAGACCCTGTGCTGCCTCAGTGCACAGCTCCAGGCTCCACAGAAAGYGCAGTTAACTCTTCACACTTTGGTCAGACAGAACAATCCCTCCTGGCCTGGAACCCAAGGACACCCGACAGCCTCAGGCCCCAAAAATTATAAACAAAAGGGAACTGGGGAGAGGCAAACTGGGGGTAAATTACTTCATCACCTGAAGCTGTGATTGGAGGATTAATCCTTGATATGCAAATAGACCAAACTTTAATGATGTCAAAATCTCGTGACCACTGTCCATCCTGGCTGCAGCCTCTGGGAGGCTCTGACTGCCCGAGGTGCATCTGTTAAAGGCAGAATAAATATCTTTATTCTCTAACTTTGGCCTCTGTTCCAGGTGCCCACTCCGAGGCATCACAACACCCTGCATGATGCAGGGCAGGAATTCCTGCAGCATTCCCGGCAGGGTGTCCCGGCAGCCCCCGGCGCTGTGCTCCGCATCAAAGCTTCTGCAATCCCCACCTCGGATTTCAGCACCACCGACAGCTCCCGCTACATCAACAACTCCTTTTCTTTTTTGTTTTCAAGGGCCAAAAGTAGATAATTCAGCCCAGAAACCTTCCTGCTTCAAAAGGAGAACAAAACAAGATGATGAGCCCAAGATCCACAAGTGTTTTGGCAATGTTAAAGCACGTGAAAATACAAATCCCTCCCCAAAAACTCCCCCAGAGCTGCAGCAAGCTGCATTCACTGTTTCTTCTTCCAGCCCCATCAGCATTCACCTCCCAAGGGTAAAAAAATTGCTTCTCCTCAGTGGCAAATCCATGCTGATAATGAAAAATGCGGGTGTTCCAGGTGAAATACACACCAAGGCTTAAATGCAGATGGCCCTGGTTGAAGAACATCCACATAAACCTTTGGATCAGCCCCTTGCCAGGTTGGGTGGCGAGTCCTGCCTCTGCCTGAGCTCCCAACAATTCCCTGGATTGCTCCAGCAGCTTCCAGCTGAGAAAAGGCACAGCTCAGAATCATGGGCAGTTGCTGTATTTTATAAACAGGATCAATATATTTTATAAACAGGGAGACCTGCAATTTTTTTTTTTTTTTCCAGCGTGGAAAACCCACTTTGTGCTGACCCAGTGCTCTCCCCTCAGACACAGCCACACCAAGAGCTTGAGGACAGAGGAACACTCATTTTCCAGCAGGATCCTGCCTGGGATCTCAGTGTTCTTCAGGATTTCTGACTGGATTTACACGGAACACTCAGCTCAGGGTTTGCAGGGGAGGATGGATGGAGAGGGAAGAGCAGCTTCCACCACAGATCCCTGATTTTGGAGAAAAGGAGCTCCCTCAGTCTCCTTGCCTGCTCTGGAGCAGACCAAGGCCACAGCAGCTGGCATGATGTTTTTAAAGTAACAAAAAAAAAAAGGCCAAATTCCAACAAGGAATCTTCCAAATGCAAAACCTTTCCAGCTCTGAATGGCCACAAGCCCTGCTGCATTCTAACACAGCCCCAAATTAATCCATCTCAGACAGAAAGCCAGGTAACTTCAGCTCCATTCTGGGGGTCAGAACAGTCAGTTTACATCTGGTTTAATTCTTCTATCAATAGCGCAGCACTCATCTAACTGTGACCCTCAGTGCAATTTAATCAGCCTTTCTTGGTTGGAAATACAGTTATTTTATTGCAGTTATTTTATTACCTGAGCTCTTCAGCCTCCCCCTTCCTGAGGAGCCRGCACTCCGCCTGCTTTCTCTGAGTGAGAACTAATGAACTACTTCATAAAACAGCCCTTCTCAAGGAGCCAGCCACCAGGAGAGAAACCCTGGGAGGGGAGGGATGTGTTCCATCAGCACCAGGACTCCCCTTTGTGCTTCCTGCATCCCATGWGAGCAACAGGATAAAAACAGGATAAAACTCTGAGGAGACTGGATGTGTTCCTGGATTTTTTTTGAAGTAGATTCCAGCACGCCCTGTGTGTTCTGCTGGTCACAGGAACACACTGTGCTGCAATAAAGCACCTCCTGCCCCTTTTCTCACCTGTGCAGACACAAATCCCTGCCCTGCCTCAGGATTTCTCTCAGCCCCAGCTCCCACACCTGCACCCAAACTGATTCTCTTCCAGCCAAGAGTCCAACTCACCTGAGCCTGATGAAATTTCATCTTGCTGAACCTTCACTTTCTCCTTTCTGGCCTCCTGTATTAAATTTTACCTGCAGCAACTCCACGAGTGAGGGGATGGGAGAATTATTTATTCTCTTCTCCTTGGTGGTTATGCTCTTCCTTTATTTATAACAAGTAAAGAAATATTTTTTTTTTCCTCAGCTGCACTGAAATAGGTAACAATCACCAGGAAACACATCCTCAACTGTATCTGATACCACTAAAAGTGCATTAGAGCACCTATTTTCTTGCCTGGACAATAACAGCCCACACCACAAACCCAGGTGTTTTTTAACCACATTTTACCCCRCATTTGCACCACCCAAAGCCCCTCAAACAAAAAAGCAGAAACTTTTAACGTAAAAACGAACCTTAAGACAAAAAAATTCACTAAAAATAGTTCAAAACAGAAAATTATCATTTGAATTGAACATATAAACTTTATTCTGGCTATACACGGTGTTTCTGGAGGGTTAAAGGATAGATGGGGGTGAGGAATGATGGAATGAAAAACCACATGTACTTCTGATGTCTTGAATTGGAAAGTCTGGGATGCTTTTTTGGCCAAATTCACTTGAATTTGGCAAAAAATAAAAATAAAGGGAAGAGGAATTTCTTCAATAATTTCAAAGCTGTGYCTGGCTGTGCCTGCCAGAGCTGCCCATGAACCTGTGGCAGGAGCACAAAACCCCTCAGTGAGAGGTGTCACTGCAGTGCTGGAGCAGGGCTCTGTGGGGATCATCTGAGCCCTGTGGGGGCTGAATTTGGCTCTTTGAAGGGCCAAGCCCGGGGTTTTGTTCTGGGGAGGTGATTGATGCTGCTGTGATTGCAGCTCAGTGGGGAAAAGCTTTGTCCCAAGCAAGGGGGATCCAATTTTTGATCAGTTGCCTTTATCAGCTCTGTGCTTTTATTTTCCCTTTGCTTCCCCTCACTCCCACTGACCCAACACTTTCTTGTCTCTGCTACAATAATGAGGGGCCTTTCAAAAATTTTTATTCTATCCTTTGAAGTTCCATTCATTCCCACCAAACTCTTCTTTTCAAAATTGCTCGGCAGTTCTGTCTCTATTTCTTCTGAGGCAGCTTTCATTTGGCTTGCTAATAAAAGGGGAAAGTCAYGGCCCAGACTCCTGCGTGGCTTTGTTCTTGCAATTACTCTTGTGCTCCGTTAATTGGGAGGTTTTGTGTGCCYGGGCTCCTCTTGTGATGCTCTCTGCAGCCCCAGGAAATGTCACCCATCCCTTCCCGGCAGAGCTTTAATCTCTTCATTTGCAGACTCGATTTCAATAATGGGAGCGGCTGCAGACGAGGTGAAGCCTGAGGAAAAGGTGAGGTTTGACATCAAGGAGGGCTGTGCTGCTCTCAGGAGCAGGAAACACCTCTCTGTGTGTGCTCACTCCGTGTCCTCCCTCTCCGTGCACCTCCTCTCCCTCACATCCTCTGCAGCAGGCTCAGATCCCTGTTTGCCCCCTTCCTTCATCACCAGGGTTGTTTCTCTCCAACCCCAGAGCTCTGGGTGTTTTCTGTCAGCAAATCCTCCTTTTTGCCCTGGAACCTCTCCTTTATCCACAAAAATTCCCTGTGTTCTTTCCCTTTGGAACCCGGCTGGTGGAAGAATTCCTGCCTGATGATTTCATCCCACTGACACACAGCCCCAGTGGTGGAATTCCAGCCTGGTTTTAGTCACCAGGAAACTTAGACTTGGCTTAAACCTGCCAGCTCAGCTTCCTTCGGTAGCTCCGGGGTTTTTGTGGAAAGCAGAGCCCAACCTTTTATTATAATAAATATTATAATAAATAAAAACCATCAGATAGCACAAACTTTGGTACCACTCATGTTTTCACCCATGCTGCAGTGTTGTTTTTTGGTTTTTTTTTAATTGAAAAAGCTGGAATAAAATTCCCCCCTCACTGTGGCAGCCCTGGCAGGAGCTGCCCCTTTCTCCCACCCTTTCCCTGAAGCTGCTTCCAAGTGTGTCAAYCCCAGGCTGGGTGCACATTCACGGTGCTGTTCAATTTATGCTGCTAATTTAATTTCTATTTCTGTGTGTTCCCTGCTGCTCCTCATCCCCAGGACCTGTTGGCACAGAGTCTGTTTGCTTACCTGTTCCTTATCAACCAGAACTTTCATCTCGAGACACGACCCAGGGGAAATCCCGCAGCACAAAGCCAGTCAGAGATGTGTAGGTATTTCAAAACCCCTGCCTTTCATCAATATCTGAGGCTTTCCAAGCYGCTGAAAATAAATTCCAGACATTAAAATGATTCAGAGGGATCAGGATGTTTGCAGGAGTTCTCTTTGCTCTTTTTAAAACCAGCAGCATAATTCAGSCTGGTGTTTTGCTCTGCAGAGCTCAACGTGCCCATCAATCATTTACGAGCTGCTGTGCATTYTGTGGAGCAACTCAGGGGTGAGGACTGGAGAGAGGCAAAAACAAAGAGAAGCAAACGAGCAGCTCCTGTAATCCCCTGTCAGATTAGGGACTACCTGAGATGATGTTTGTGCTGCTGCAAGTGCTGCTTGCCCAGATAAAGGCAGCCTTTGCTCTCCAGAGAGCTCGCTGCRGTTTTTATGAAGCAAGTGCTGCCCTGATTTTGGTGTGAATTATCTGTATAATCTCTTGTACACGTCCTGACACCTGGGGGGGGAAGCCAGGGAGTGCTGGCAGGCTCTGACTCAGCATCAGTGGCAAAGCCTCCGACTGAATTTAGACCCAAAACTCAGTTAGATTTTAAAATCTAATACCAGGATGTTATGCTGGATGTGTTACTGGAGCCCAGAGC
>CADDXX010000235.1:411595-432521 GCA_902810485.1 Alauda arvensis
GTTGAGTGAAGGACAATTCCACAACAACCCATAAAGATGGTACTGATCCATGGGGACCACTTCCATTTTCAAATGCTTGCTCACAGCACAGACGTTTTGGGAAGCACACAAAAAACCTGAAGGGTGGCACAAAATCAGGCACAGGAAAAACCACAGGCTGGGATTTTTTGGCCTTTAGGAAACACACAAAAAAGCTGGAGGGTGGCACGAATTAAACAGGTAAAGCAGCAGGCTGGGAATTTTTGGCCTTTAGGAAGCACAAAAAGGTGGAGGGTGGCACAAATCAGGCACAGGAAAAGCAACAGGATGGGATTTTTCAGCCTTTGGGAAGCATGGAAAAGGTGGAGGGTGACTTGAACCAGGCACAGGAAAAGCAACAGGCTGGGATTTTTTGGCCTTTAGGAAACACACAAAAAAGGTAGAAGAGACATAAAATCCTGTGCAAGAAAAGCAACAGGCTGGGATTTTTTGGCCTTTAGGAAGCATGGAAAAGGTGGAGGGTGACTTGAATCCTGCGCAAGAAAAGCAACAGGCTGGGATTTTTTAGGCCTTTAAGAAACACACAAAATATGTGGAGGGTGGCACGAATTAAACAGGAAAAGGCTGGGATTTTTTAGCCTTTAGGAAGCACAAAAAGGTAGAGGAGACACAAAATCCTGCACAAGAAAAGCAACAGGATGGGATTTTTCAGCCTTTAGGAAGCATGAAAAAGGTGGAGGGTGACTTGAACCAGGCACAGGAAAAGCAACAGGTTGGGGATTTTTCAGGCCTTTAGGAAACACACAAAAAAGGTAGAAGAGACATAAAATCCTGCGCAAGAAAAGCAACAGGCTGGGATTTTTTAGGCCTTTAAGAAACACACAAAATATGTGGAGGGTGGCACGAATTAAACAGAAAAAGGCTGAGATTTTTTAGGCTTTAGGAAGCACAAAAAGGTAGAGGAGACACAAAATCCTGCGCAAGAAAAGCAGCAGGCAGGGATTTTCCTGCCTCTGGCTGAGCAGCTGTTGGATTTTCCCAGCACCATTCATTGCAGGGATGAATCCCAACCTTGGCCTTGGAGAGTGAGAGCTCATCCTCACAGCCTGAGCAGCCATCCCTGCTGCAGGGGCTCTCTGGGAGATGCTGAACACCTTTTCTCCATGCCTGGGTGTTTGATTGCCCTGTGAGAGCTGCTGCCTGTGCTCTGTGAGAGCTGACCTGTTTGCTATCAGCTCCTTCAGAGCCCTCCTGGCTGTGCTGTGTGTACAAGAGACACTCGACAGCTGCTTGGAGGAGGAGAGGCTGAAGTTTGGGATAAGGCTTTTATCTGGCACTGCTGCCAGCTCCTGGCTCTGTGCCCTYTGAACGCTGCATTTACCTCAGAAGCCTTTTTGTCCCTGTGGAAACACCTCTTAATTAAATGTTAAGTCACAGCACAGTGACCTCACAGTGACTGTGTCTGTGCTGGCACTTTAACCTCTTCTCAACCCCCCCAAAAGGGCTTTAATATCTTAAATTTCATTTTATTTCCAACTCTGAGAATCCACCTTGCTGAAAACTCAAGTTTTGCCCCTCCAGGAGCATCAGGGCCAGAACCCAAACTGGATTCTTCTGATGTGCTGCTGGATGTGAAGGAGCTCAGCAGAAGTTCTGGTTGGGATAGAACATTTATAACATCCTGATGCACACAGAAGTTGGATGCTCAACAGCAGGAACAGATTATTTCCCAAACTAACGGCCYGCTGCAATCTACTGTGTGATTACAGATGAGGTTTTAGTGGGYTGGGAAGGGGAGAGCAAGCTGGAGAGCTGTAAGATAAATTCATCCATGTAATCACTCACGCTCCAGACAAGAAATCATCTCCAAACCGAGCTCCACAACACATAGGAGTCTATTTTTAAGCCCGACCTGGCACCGAGAGATGCTTTGCTGAGCGAACAAACGCTGCTGGGCTGCCATCAGTGTTGTCTGGAAATTAGTGTAATTAGGAGGAAACAAATAATAAAAAAGCCTGAGTGCAGTGAGCGGCTCCTTTGCTGTCAGCAGCAGGATGTGTGCTCCCCTAACAGCCCTGGGAGCTGCTCTGGCAGGAGGAGATTTGTGCTGCTGCCAGCACCGCTCACTTCTGTTGGGGATGATTGGAATGGGTGTTTGCAACTGTCCTCCAGAGACCCCTGTGT
This sequence comes from Alauda arvensis, assembly GCA_902810485.1. Taxonomy (NCBI): domain Eukaryota; kingdom Metazoa; phylum Chordata; class Aves; order Passeriformes; family Alaudidae; genus Alauda; species Alauda arvensis. Next base: position 413,759 of record CADDXX010000235.1, read on the forward strand.
GCAATTAACCCAGCCCTGCCGGGTTTAATGAGTCTGTGATGAGCAGGGTAATCACTGCTGTGGTGCCAGATATTAGAAAACCTGATTTTAACTCGCCCACTGGATGGGATGCCCGCGTTGTTGTGCTTGTTTTCCTGTTTGTCTTCTGGCCAGCACGGGGCTTCTTCACCTGAGGGAGGTTTGGTGGCCAAAAATGCCTCTGGTGTGCTGAGCCCTGGGCAGCCCTGGGCAAAGGGAAGGTGTCCCTGTGYTGGGTTTTAGCAGAAAATTTGGGAGTAACAAAGGCAGGTTTAACTTTCTCTAAAGCTGTGTCCTCTGCTGGCAGGCTGCACTCAYRGAATAGAAACAGAGMGTGGGTTGGGCTGGAAGGGACATAAAAATCATCTTGTTCCAAGTGCAGGGACACCTTCCACTGYCCCAGGCTGCTCCCAGCCCCATCCAGGGATCCAGGGGCAGMCACASCTTCACCCTGTGCCTCACCACCCTCCCAGGGATGAATTTCTTYCTGWTATCTGYCCTAAATTTCCCTTCTCTCTGTCTGAAGCCCTTCCTGCTCTGTTTCCAGTGGGGAGGGCTGGTGTTTATTCTCCACCAGCGTTCAGAGAGTGATGGGTGTCACCAAACAGCCTCTCTGTGCCTGAATTCCCACACCTGCTCACCAGAATCCCCAATTTCTGGGAGTTTCACAGGAAATCTGTGTGTCTTTGCTGCGGGCTGGGTGCTCCTCTTGGCACTGGGGTGTGCAGGGAATGGTGTGGGAGCTGAGGAATGACACTCCCAGTGTCCTTTGGATCTGTCCTGAGTGACTGGAGCTGCCTGCTCCTGCCAGATGCACACTTGAACTGATTCTGTTCCGTGTTATTAAATGAGTATCTGCCTTCTGGGAGCCTAAATAGAACTCTGAGCAGCTGAACACAGAGCTTAAAATCTTTTTCCACACCATTAGTGAAGCTTCTTAATGCATCAAGCCTTGTGCTGCTCGGATTTGGCTGCAGGCATGAGGATACCCTGCAGATTTTAGAGTTTTGGCACAAATGCAGTTTTCTGATGGGTTCAGGGCCTTAAAACCAGGGCAGGACCTGAGGAAAACTGCAGCTGGAATCGTGGTCTGAGTGTTTCCTACCTGTCTCAGCCAACAGTTATAACAAAGCTGGAGGGGGTTTTTTTTTCTGTTTTCTGTGATGCTGTAACCAGAACTGGGTAAGAGAGAGAAAAGCCCAGCCTAAAAGCCCAGCCTAAAAGCCCAGCCTAAAAGCTGAGCTAATACAACTCTCCTGCTTTGCCTCTGTGCAGGGGCTGGACAACAAAGCCCTGGGTGATGGCTGTGATGAGGTGAAGGGGTCTTGGTCTCTAATTGAGAGTGCCACAGCGAGACTTTGACATCCTGCCTTGAAAAGGTGTTTGCYACGTGGATTCTTCAAAGCTGGTTTGAACCACGAGCTCTCAAGGTCCATTTCTGTTCAAAGCAGTCTCCTCTTCAAAAACGCTGYGTTGCACCTGCTGTGCTGCTAAATTGTCTCTTTTTTTTTATTCCTTTTTCAGATGTTTGTTAACCCTGTTTGGGCTCAGTGCTTAGGTGGGGGATGTGCTTCAAGGTTTGAGGAGGAAAATATGTTTTTAACCCTTCATTTTCATTGTTTTGAAGAGGTTCTGATGTCTGCTGTTCTCTATTCCTTGTGCCTTCAGCACATCTTCCTCCAGTGCTGTAAATGCAAACACTAAAACATGTCAAATGAGACTTCTCTTGTTTATTATGTTAACACATTTTATTGTGTTAGCAGGTCAAAAAACCAAAGCTACAATATTTAAATCCAAGCCACAAGCACGCACTTTTAAATGGCACCAGTGTCACCTTGCATGTGTTGAAGTCTGAGGAGGAACTGGATGGAAATAACGTCCAGGAAAACAGGATGAGTGGGCTGAGCTTTGTTTGGCACATGTCCAGATGCTGAAATAAGGCAGGTGTGTCATTCCTAATGAATTTGCTCTGTGTTTTACAGATGTTTTGCCCSTGTGARCAATCCCAGCCCTCCCAGCCTGCAGACACCAGCAGGGCTGGGGAGTGGCAGGTGATCAGCTGTGCCTGGGATCCTCAAATCACCTGRAATATCAGAAATATTCCATTATTGTGATGAGCTGAGCATCTTCCCATTGCACAGAGCACTGGAATAAATCCCTGCAACACCTGCAGGATCTGGAAATCCACTCACCAAGCTCCCYGTGCCTGACATTCCCCCACCAGGAGCAGCTGGGGATGCAATTTCCTTCCAGTTGTGCTGTTTTGCARAGCATCAGTGTCCCCAAAGCAGAGTTTGCAGCCACTGCTGTGTGACACTGCTGTCACCTGTGTTTGTCACATGTGAAAACCACAGAGAAGTTTCCAACAAAGAAATCCCGAACTGCCTCTGAATTCCAGTTCCACTGGATGCCTAAAAAGAAGTTTATATTTTTAAAAAGGCCTTGCAAAGCTGTAGAACCACAGCACACACAGAGTGAGGGGCTCCCAGCCGTGGCACTGTGACACTGCAGTGCCACCAGGGCACGGAGCCCTGCCTGTTATCGTGCAGAGCAGATGCTGCAGCACATCAGGAGGCAGCAGGGGGACATTGTCCTGTTCTGCTCCCAGCTCTGGCCAAATTTCCCTGGCCAAATGCTCCTCCTTTGTTCTCTGCTCTCAGGGAGTCACTGGAGCTCGGCAAAGCTGAGGATGCTGAACCAAATCTGGCATCCAAAACTGGAGATTTGAGGGGGTTTTATGTAAATAAAAGRAGCCTGGAATCCATCCACTTGGATTTTTTTTTTTCATTCCACAGCACTGGCGCTGCTGGCAGTGGATATTTAGGCTCTGCCTCCGTGCTCCTGGCTGGGATTAGTTTGTTTTTAATGGATATTTGCTTTTGTGTTTTGCTGTGTGACCAGTGCCACCCCTCCCAGGCAGCAGGGCTGGGGGATGTGCCTGGGATCCTCAAATCCTCTGCAGSCACTGTCAAACTGCTAATTGCACCWCYCAGCCAGCCCACAGGTGGGAAAGGGGGAGATTTGTCACCTCCAACTGCTCAATATCAAACAAAATGTGAGATTACAACACCAGTATTGTATTTGTGAGCCATACACAAACCCAACAGGTTTTTTCTGCCACTTGGCATCACCACCTCTGAGCAGAGGTCACTTTGCCTCGTCCGTGGCTGCTCTGTGGAAATCTTGAGCTTTATTTTAAACATTCAGTGGTAATTATCAAAACGAAGTTAATCACCCATCAGGCTGCCCACAGGAGCACGGCCACGTTTGGAAATGCCTGGGAAAATAGAAAATAGAGTGAGGGAACTTCAGGAGCTGCTGGAACTGAGGTTGGGGGTCAAGGGGGGAAGGGATTGAGTGTGACCCCCCCTGTGCTATTTAAGCCCAGGTGAGGTTTGGCCTCCCAGGTGAGGGGTTTTCCAGTGGGGTTGTGGAGCTGAGCTGGTGAGTGGGGGCTCTGTGTGCTCCCTGGGCCTGTCACCTCTCCTGCTCTTTGGTTTTTCTGGGATGGGTTCCTTGCTTTAATTCATGCACGTTTTTATGGTCTGGGCCTCTTGGAGCACAAGTGATTTTGTTGGGTTTAGCTCATTTCGGTGTTTAAGGCTGACCTTGCTTAAATTAGCTTTGTGCTAGGAGATGTTTTGTTACCTCTCAGTTTGCTTGTGTCTCTTGCAGTCCTCTTTAATATCATTGCTCAGGGATAAACCCTGCTGTGTCCTGTGAATTTTAAATTTATCTGTGAGTTTTTTCCTGCCTCCTTTACTTCCCTTCCCTCCTGCCCCCATCTATTACTGGAAGTCTAAACATGTCCTTGGCTGGAGTGAAGAGCAGCTCCTGAGGCTCATCACTGTTTTCCAGAGTGCTCTGCTTTGACTGACAAACTCTCTCTTTTTTCCCCCCTCTTTTCAGATTGTTATTTCCTAAAAGGCCTCTGTTTTTGTCTCTCTTYTCCTTCTTTTCAAACTGTTATTTCTTAAAAGGTCTCAGTGTCTCCCCTGACCCCTCCAGCTGCAATTCCACCTGTTCACCCCATTCTTGTGATCCCTGAGCTACTGCTGCCTGAGAACTGGGTAATTAACTCACCCTAACGAGCGTGGGCTAATAAACATCTAATAAACATCCATTTCTTGCAGGTGTGAAGCCCCTTCCTCCTCAAGAACCAGCGCTCCCTGCTCCTCCTCAGCCCCTGAAGCCTCTCCCTTGGGGTTTCAGCCTCTCCCTTGGGGTTTCAGCCTCTCCCTTGGGGTTTCAGCCTCTCCCTTGGGGTTTCAGCCTCTCCCTTGGGGTTTCTGTGCTCCCCCGTGGCCATGGGAGGTGTTTTTGGGAAGAAGAGGAGGCCCTGCCTGTTCCCCAGGGCTGGTGACAGGGCCAGGGGCAGGAAGGCTGCCCGGCAGTTCTGTGATGCAGCCACCTGGACYGGGGAGAGCCAATTCCACTCTGCCCGGATCGGGAGGGCTCCCAGAGACCCCCAGCCTCCTGCTGCCATGATGGTGCTGGAAGCTTCTGGAAGCGACTTTGGAGGGGAGGAAGGAGACTCGGCTGTCTCCCTAAGGACCCTGCACAGCGAGGTCTCAGCCCTCGTGGTGGCTGGAGACGCTCAAGGGGCTGAGCTGCCCCAGGAGCCTGGAGCCCAACCCCACCCTGAGCTGCTGAGACACCAGGAGCTCCCTGGAGAGGCTCCAGCATCCCAAAATCCTCAGGACAGCAGCGAGGACGAAGCTGTTCTGCATCCCCCTGGCAGCTGCTGGCCCCCYGAGCTCTGCTGTGGGGACCAGGAGGTGACACTCCTCACTCGGGTCACGGTGGAGGTCGATGTCCACGTGTCTGCAGGTGGCCAAGAGGAACCTGGGCAGGGCCAGGCTGTGGCCAAATCCGAGCTGCTGAGCGGGGCAGAGCAGGGGGCTGGGGCTGGGAGCGGGGCAGAGAAGGGGGCTGGGGCTGAGGATGCTCTTTGGGAAGTGCCCATGCTCAAGGCAGGTGACACCACGGCTGCTCCGTGTCCCCTGGAGGAGGCAGAGCCACCCCCAGAGGCTGCAGAGCCAGGAGAAGGCGTCACAAAGGGGCAGACAGATGATGTGCAAGAGCACGGGGGAGAGGAAAGGGAAGCCCCAGCTGRTSTGGAGYTGGGACAGGCTGAGGTTCCTGCTCCTGGAGGTGTGACAGGAGATGCTGGTGAGCCAGAGCGAGCTGAAGAGGTGGCTGAGGGCTGTGGGGATGGGCAGGCAGCAGAGGAGAGCCCAGCCTGCCTGCCAGAAAACCAGCAGGAGCAGGAGGAAATCCAAGTCAGCAGCGAGGGAAAAGCAGAGGAGCACTGAGGAGCACCTGGAGCAGCAAGCACGGAGCACACTGAGGAGTTGTCTGCAGCCAGATTCTCAATCTGCTGCCTCCATCCTGCCAGGGAGGKGTGCCAGAGGCTGCCTGTGCCCTCAAGGACCCAGAAATCAGAACCTGCTTGGAAAAACTTGAAATTAAGATGCTGAACTTCAAATGGGTGTGTTTTCTTCTGCAAGTGGCACTGCCCTCCTCCCTTCTCTGCTGGGAGAGGGGGTGTGGGCATGGGCTGRGAGTTTCTTGGTACAAAAAGTGTATTTATGAATTKATTTATGYGTTTATACCCTGGCTGGGGGCTGTGCTCCTCRTGGTTATTTCCCTGTGTGGCTGCACGGGGTTAAGTGGTGTCTAACAAACCAGATTTATTGATCACACTTGTCTGCTCACCCCTCTGACTGCCACCACTGCTGGAAACAGATTTTGTGATGTGTGTTGCCATTGGAATCAATAAATGGGTGCATTTTAATGCTGACTGCTGTGAAATGTTTGGTTATTAACATGCAGATAATTAATTTCTAATATTTGCATTGGCTCCAATGCCAGAATTTATGTTTTTTTTACCCTTTTCAGCTTGCAAAGTGTTTGGTAAAATGYTAAATATTGCTACCAGTGGCCTTGGAATGAAAACTGTTCCTCTCCTGGTGATTTCCTTGSAAATCTTGGGACACCAACTGGGCTTGCTGTGCTTAGACCCTGATAAAATTGAAGATGAAGGGCTGAACTTCCAGATGTGTCTGTCTCATTTATGCCATTTGCTTTTACAGGATACAATTTGCTTTGTGGTTTGTGCTGGTTGGGTGGAGGTCAAGGAGCTCAGGCTGGGGCCTGTGGAAGGAGCTGTAAACAAAAACCAAAAAAAGCTGCTTGTGGTCATTTTGCTGCAAATAATCAATAAATTTCCAGCAACTGCACAGCCCATGCTGATCTCTAATTACACAGTGCTAAAGAGAGGGGAGTTTTCCCATCAAACCTGACTGGTGGCACAGCTCTCACTGATTTTAGAAGTGATGGTGGTGCTGAAGGGAATCAGGAAAATAACACAGCTTCATTCATTTCAAGCAAAAAGCTTTTTATAGCATGTTTTTCTRTTAGAACTCATGGGGAATTTTAAAAAGGTTTAAAAGGGAACTAATTATTTGTATTAGCTGGAAAACTCCAGTGTGAGGGAGAGCAAGATCCTCCCTAAGGGAAGCATTCCCAGCTCTGCTGTTCCTGTGTGCTGCATCCACAGGAGGCAAGAAATGRTGGTGAAAGGCAAGGCAGGAGCTGAGGATGTTGAGAGCAGCATTTCTATTTAAGGGAYGATTGGTTTGACTGTCCTTGAGTGCTTTATCACATCAGGAGTTTGGTGAACCCTCACAAAGTTTTCCTGGCTGCCACACTCTCCACTTAAGCCAGGCTTGCTTAATTTCCTTTTATTCCTTCTACCCCAGTCTAATTGAGAGCCTGCCCATGGAAATGTCTCATCTGCCCTGACTTAAATAACTCTGAGACTGCTCCTTGCCCTTGGCTGCTCCTCACAATCCCAAAGGCCCCTCCATCAGCWGGTTCTGCCTCTGGCAAAGCTCTGCTCTTAGGCTGCAGATTATGTCCTCATTGCATGGGATTCAGATTTACAAATCAGTGGCTTGGCAGCCAGGAGAGAGCAGAGGCCTGAGGAAACCATGGGTAAAGAAGCAGAGAGCAACAAAACCCTCAGTGCATCGCTGTGCCTCTCTCTGAGAGGTTCAGCTCAACCACTGCCGTTGTGTTTTGTGCTTGTGATATATAAAAGCACCTCAGAGTTCATGGAGTGCTGTTAAAATGACACAGCAGCTCCTTCCCCCTGAGACTGAGGGTGTGGGGCTGATCAGGAGTGGCAATAAATACAGAATTATGTGATGGTGCCACWCTGAAATGGGTGGCAGGGACCAATTTCCACCCCAAGGGGAATGATGCAGGATGATTCTCACAAACAGCATCCCCAAACACCTGCCAGGAGGTCACCAAAGTACAGGAAAAAACGTTCTTCTGTTCTGCTGGAATGTTGAGGTTTAAATCCAATTAACAAAGCTGCAATTCTCTCATGCTCTGGAAAAGAAGTGAGAAAGGAAGGAAAAAAAATCATGGAATAATCTTCCACCACACACAGTGCTGCAGGAATTTTGGGAAAGAACTTTTTGCAGAGCCCTGGCCTCAATTACACCAGTCTGAGTGTTTGCAATGTAAAAAGTTCCTTGGTAAATAAGAAAAGAAATCAGCTAAAATTCCTCTTACAACGTTCCAGTTCTGCCTCTTCGTGTCATCACATTCACCCGGGGTTTTCTGATGTGCCCCAAGTCCTGTGRAGCCCAAGCTCTGTAAAGCTGAGCTTTACCCTCAGTTTTTCCTGGTTTGCACTGTCCTTGTCTGCCCTACCCAMAATTACTCATGGGGGAGGTTTGGCTTTGGCAATTTTAATGCCTTTAAATGCCTTTGTCAGAGGAAACTCTGCCTTGTTTCTGATTTTTGCATTGACCCTAATGCCAGAATTGATAATTTTTACCCTTTTCAGCTTGTAAAGTGTTGGGTAAAATGCTGAATGTTGCTGCCAGTGGCCTCRGAATGAAAGCTGCTCCTCTCCTGGTGATTTCCTTGGAGATCCTGGGACACCAGCTGAGCTCAGACCCTGATAAAACTAAAAACGAGGGGCTAAGCTTCCAAACGTGACTCCTTTAGAGCAGGGTTTGAGCACCTCAACGCTTTCAAACTCCCCTGAGAGCAGGGMAAGCCCCTCCTGCAGCAGCAGAACCCTTGCACCACCCAGCAGAGGGAGGAAAACCTGCAGRAGCATCACTGGAAGGAATTCTGACCTCTCGTCTCTCTCTTTGCTGAATAATAAAGAAATACTTCTGATAAATAATCTGAAAGCCGACATAGTAGAAAGATAATCAGTGGGCTGGAGTGTGTTCTTCTATCTGACTGAAGAGCCTCTGAGGCTGCAGCCTCTTTGTTGTTTTTATGGTAAGAGATGAGTGCCTCAGGAGTCCACATAACATTGTCAATGTGTATCTTAAGCTTCTTTTTATATATATATATAAATATATATATTTATATATATATATATCTTTATATCTCTCTATAAAGAGACCTGGAAAATGGCTAATTAATATAGAGAAAATAGAAACATTATTCTTTTGGACAACTGCAGGTACTGGCTTTCCTTAAAGACAATAATAAAAATATGGATAATGTATTTCCCATGTTGTCAAAACTCTTCCTTCTTTTCCACACATTTGAGGTTTCATTTTTTTTTTTTATTAACAAATATGGATAAACCCTTCAGCTCTGTTAGATCATGTGATCCACAGATTTCTTTTATTCTGTGATGTGAAAAAAYACATGCATTGTATAAAAGCATGTCTGGCAAATATATTTTAAACAAAAATATGTACTTGACGRCTGTAATTAAGGCTTTAGGAAATGTGCAAGTCTGACTCCTCCAGATTTTTCCACCGAGCAGTGGAGGCAAATTCCACCTTTTGCTGCTCTCCCTGGTGGTTTCAGGCGAGTCCTGATGCTTTGTGACCAATGGCGTGGCTCGAACCCAGCGCTGTTCCCAGGCTCCAGGCTGCCCTCTTAGGATGAAAAGCAGCAAATTCCTCGCTAAAACCCGCAATGAATCGCTGCAAACGAGTCTAAAGCTGCACCACCGAGCCTCACAACTCTCCCGGARTGCAATCTGATTTTTTCTGGCGTTTGGGAAATCTTAGCTCCATTGCTGAGACTCCTCACTTTGAAATTTCATCATTAAACTTCCTGTCATTCAGCAGGAAACCTTAAAAAAAAGAGAATTGGTTACACTGGAGAAATGAAAACCTCAGGAGCTGCTGGAGCTGTTAGGAACTCCAGTGTTTCTGTTCCTTTTGAAGCACCTTTATAAATATAAAATAAATATAAAAACCCCATCAGAGTGAATGTGTTTCTCCTGAACTCTTGCACAACTAAAYAAAAAACAGCTGGTGAGRMACCAAACCATYSCCTTATGCAGAGCAGCAGCTGCTGGTCCATATTCCTGTTCAATGGGAAACAATTCTGCATTGCTCTGGGTGTGGGATCCCTCAGGAGCTCAATAATTCCCTCCCTTGCTCACACTCTCCTCTCTCCAAGGAGCCCAAATCACAAAGTCTGCAGTGATTTGACACCCAGATGTGCAGGTTTGAAAAGTTCTGACACAAAAGCCACTCCAAACACCCTCCCTGAGAGAGAGAGGCAAAACAYGATCACACATCCCCCCCTTTGCTGCCAAGAGCCTGCAGCACCTCCCAGGAGATGAAAAGCACCCAGGAGCTGTTCCTGTGGGTGGGGAGGATGTTCTGTGCCTGCAGCACCTCAGCTGCAGGGGCTTTTTCCTAAATTAGGTTTTTTAAAATTATTTTTTATTCATTAAATTAAATTTGATTTTTGTTTTTTAATGAAATAAAAATTTATTAAATTATTTCTAATTCAATTAAAGTATTTTATCAATATAATATAGCATTAAATTAAATATATGCATTTAAATAAATAAATTAATTAAAATAATATCGAGTTAAATTTTTAAAAATTTAGGAATTTTCCTAAGATCCTAAAATCGTGCAGCCACTGCTGTGCAGCCACAGAATCCCAGGCTGAAAAGGACCTAAAAAATCRCCTCACTTCACCCCCTGCCAYGGGCAGGGACACCTCCCACTGTCCCAGGGTGCTCCAAGCCCTGTCCARCCTGGCCTTGGRCACTTCCAGGGAAGGATTTCTYCCTAAATCCCCTCTCTAAACYGTTCTCTGTCAGTCTGGAGCCAAACCCTTCTTGTCAGAAGCCTCCCCAAGCTGACACAGTGCAGAGAGAGAGACCCCAAAACATTTCCCTTCAGTTTTGTGTAAATACCTAAAGAAAGACCCCTCAACATTTCCCCTCCAGGGACAAAAAAAGGGAAATAAATCGAAATGCACAGAACCCTCTGATGTGAAACTTCATGGGATGGTTCAGAAACAGGGAGCCAGAACAACTCCCAGTCATTCAGGCAGCTGTGTGAGGGGTCAGTAATTAATTAAATTAATTAAATCATTAGGTTTGGGTGGAAGCAATTCAGTGTTGCTGCCCTGCCCTATTTAAGGTGCAGGTGCTCCTCCCCAAGCTCTGCTGGGAACTTTTTGGAGGCATTTCCTTTGCAAGTGAGTGTGGGCMCTGTGTGACACAAATTTGGGTTTTTTTGGGGGAGAAAGGAGGGATTTTTGCATTTTATTTTTGAGGGTTTTGTTTGACTTCTCTGGTAGAGGGAGAGYTCTGCCTTTAAGGCTTCAGCAAAAACTGTAATTGTGCTTTCTTGTGTCTTTGGCTTTGAACAAAATTCTGCTGGTGGCAAGGTGGGACTGAAAATGAAACATTCCCAGCGTGAAATGGTCAAATGAGGAAGGAGAAATAATTTTACATAAAATAATGCATATAAAAACTGATTTCTTAAAGTAATGAATGCATCTTTATGAACAAGCCTTATTTGGGGACAGCAGCAGCAAAAATCTGTCTTTTGCCATATTTTGAGCTGCTTTTGCAGTGATCACAAATAAATAGAAGTGTAACAGTAAATAAGTTATTATTTCCCTTTCCTCTCCTGGCATTTCACTGCCCCACCAAAAATGCCATGAAACATTTCCTGGCTGTGCTCATTTACACAAAATCCTCGCTGCTGATGCAGCAACTGCTTCCAAAACATTCATTTATTTGTTACCTGTCCTCTTTGCAGCTTTGATATCAAAGAGCATCTCTCTCRTTTTACATCGGTTTTTCTCCCCCAGTGGAAGTGGATGAGTTCATTTTTCTTGCTTTTCCTTCCTTGCTGCTCTGTAGTTTTAAGTGATTAAGTTCATGTAGCCTTATAAGTGAGTGCCTAACCACCATGGAATCACACATTTTTACAGATTCTGCCCATAAAAGCAGCTCAAACAGTGCAGCAAAACTGTTCTGGATCCATTAGCTCTGCTTTAAAAAGTGCAATTCCTAAATTATAGATCTGTTTTTCTGCTGTTCCCCTGTGCTGGCTGAGCTCTCTGCAGCCCCAGCTGCAATCAGATCGTGTCGTGTGGCACTTCTGGCCCACTTTAAATATTCAGTGACAAAAAGTGGCCCRGGGTTTGGAGGGGAGGGAGCTGAGGGTGTGGGGCTGCTGGGGAAATGCGCTGCAGTTTCTGGCTGCTCTGCTGAAGAGCAGAATTCATCACCCTGAGCCAGGAGTAAAGGCTGAGGTGCTGCAAATAAACGGGTTTAGGTCATGTTTGCTTGGTGGTTTCCCTGCCAGGAGCTCTTACCCTGCTCAATGATGAGTTTGAACTCGAGTTTGCCTCTCTCAGCAATCTGCATGGCAGGTTCCAAAGGGAATTCACCTGGGAGATGGGTGCAGGTCCCTCTTTCCCTTTCCCACACAACTTCCCCTGCCCTTCCCTGTTCCCTGGCAGTGCTGCACTTGGAAAGGGCCCTTTAAAAACAGAACATGAAGGAAATGTTTCTCTGCATTCAGAGTGTGCTGCCCCTTTTTAATGTTTGGCTCTGAAGCAGTGGCATTGCTGTGGTTTCTACAAAGGGAATTAATGGCTGGTAAAATAATGACCCAAGGGCCTGAAATCCAAGTGTTTCTCACCTCTCCATAAGGAGGGATTCTTCTTTTTCTTTCTTTTCTCCTCCCTTCCATATCTTACCAGGCCTATGAATGGCTTGCCTGGCTAAATGGGGACTTCTTTGTAGGGTTAGTAAATGGTTTAGGAAACAAGAGGAGCCTAAGCAGTGTTTACTTTGGGAATATAAACTGTGAAGTGCAGTGTGGGCTGAGAGTCCTGGGGAGGGAGTGACTTCCTAAATGCTCTCAGTGACATCAAAAGGCTGCTCCTTGTGCTAAGAGTGACTTAAAAACAAAAAAAAAACAAAACAAAAAAAAAAAATACAACTCTGAAATGAAATGGGAGTTTGATCTTGATTTTAGACAGGCACTTTCTGCTCTGATGCAGGGCTAAGAAATCGGATAGGAGTTTGATTTTGATTTTAAAGGGGCATTTTCTGCTCTGATGTAGGGCTAAGAAAGTAATTTGATTTTGATTTTAAAGGGGCATTTTCTGCTCTGCCACGGGGCTGAGAAATTAATTTGATTTTAATTATAAAGGGGCATTTTCTGCTCTGCCACGGGGCTGAGGGATGTTCTGTCGGGTTTTTCTCCCTTGCAGGTGGCACAGGAGGGCTCTGGCAGCTCAGCAGGGCTGCAGTGAGGATCTGTGCCTGCCCCTAAAGGCTCTGCTCGTCCCCAAGTCCCTSGGGGTTCCCTGGAGGAGGCTGAGAGCAGCAGGATCAGCTCTGCACCCCTGGGCCATGGGCAACGAGCTCAGCTGCAGGAGGCTCAGGGGCTTTGAAAGGCTGCCAGAAGAGGAGGGAACAGCCGTGCCTGATGTCCCTGGTGTCCCCACAGCCCAGCCAGCCCAAGCTGGGGGGCTCTGGGGCASTGAGAGCCCCCCTGAGAAGGAGGAGCCCCAGGGTGCTGCTGCAGGGCTGCGCTGCCAAGAGCCAGGAGGGAACAGGGAAATGGCYCCGTGCTCCCCACCTGTGGCCCAGGTGAGAACGGTGAGGAGCTCAGAGCTGCGGGAGGCTGGGGACARTCATCMTCCTGCTGGAAATCCGSATGGRAAAACCCCTGCTCCCAGCCAGGGRAGRGCTGRGGCAGCTGCAGGGCACMCAGAGGTGACAACAGGGGACATCCCTCTGCAGCCTGCGCTGGAGGTGGCAGCTGGAGAGGCGCACACCAAGCCCAGGACAGTGAAAAGCAGCTCGGGCTTGCACAGGAGAGCCAGCAGAAGGGCAGGGCAGTGCCATTTCTGCAGGTGGCTGAAGAGTCTCAGGAGCCCAGCAGAAAAACCCAAAGCCAAGCCTGGTGCAGTCAGCAGCCAAGAGTGAGGCTCCTGTGGAAGGATCAGTTCTCCAGTGTGATACCTGCACTAAAGGAAAAGGAAAAGACTGGTAAAGTGTTTCAATGAGAGGACATGGTTTTTATCATCTTTCAACTGCTTGTCTGCTGGGCGTTCCTGGCTGCCTGACAGCCTGTGTGCAGCACTCCCTGGAAGGGCTGGAGCAGGGAAAGGAAGGGGCTCTGCTCCCTAAAAAGCAGCTCGTGAGATTGTTTGGGGCTGTTCTGTAAAAGCTCCCTTTGAAAACCCTGCAAAGGTGCAGCTTTGTATCTTCCTGGTTCTTCTTGTCACTGTTTCGTTTCCTTTCCCCTGTTAAACTTGCTCTGTTTAATGCTCCATGAGTAACTTCAGTATCACCAACCTAAATTAATCCATTATAAAACCAGTAGATGCTCACAAACGTGTGGTGGGTGCTGTGGGGGAGGCTTGGTGAGCAAGGGGCTCTGGTTTTGCTGCTGGGAGTGTTTGCTCTGTGTGTTTTTGTACCTGCAAGTCAATAAAAGCCACTTTTGGGGCACTTTCACTGCCTCCTGTGACGCCTGCTTTTTGGCAGCCCCACAAGGCACCAGTAGGTGCATCCTCAGGTGACCAGGGACAGCAAAGTGCCTTCATCTCGCATCAATGTCCTTGCTAAAATCCCCTTCAAGAGCTCAGAGCCCACCTTGGAGCTCCTCTTGAGCAGAATCATGACCAAAATAAGCCAAGAATGAAATTCAGGTGCTCTGGGGAAAGCTCCCTGCACCCTCTGCCTCCTGAAACAGATATTTTAATTTATTCCCATAGCCTCTGTGGGAAGTTCTGCTTCTTGGTGGGATTTTGGGAGTCACTGCTGTCCCCGAGGTGATGTGACCCTGCAGAACCCGCTCTGCTTTTCCCCCTCGGGAGCACCTGGGCGTTGTCAGCCCAAACCTGGGGCAGGAGGAGCAGAGTGGAGAAGTAAAACGCAAATTTTAATCGATTCCTCTAGGGGAAATCATTCTTTCTGATGGAGTTTGGGAGAGGAGAGGGAAGCCAGGAGCTCATCAGGCGTCTCATCTACAAGAAGCCTTGCTCTGAATGTCCCCGGGTGTCCCTGCAGCACCTCCGGCTGCGGAGCTGCAGGCGAGAAGCAATTAAAGAACGCGTGTAAAGGGATGCGGGATCGCTGTAAATACTTAACAACTCCTCAAACACGGGCTGGCGGCTGCTGCAGACAAAGGGGGAGCTGTCAGAGACAGCAGGGCAGGGCAGAGCRCACAGCACAGAGCTTATCTCGCTCTGTCACAGCTCCCAGGGCAGCCAGGCTGTGCAGAGCTGCTCTGGTGAGAGCTGCCCTGCAGGGCTGGGCACCATGGATGGGATGGGCTGAGCCAGCCTGAGCGGGGTTTGATCTCCAGCTCTTCCTCCTGCATCCCTGGGGAGCTGCTGCTGCAATAGCTGAGGCTCAGCCCAGCTCCTGCTGCCAGCTCAGCTGCTCCTGAAAGGCTGAGGTGAAACAGAGACTGCACAGAGCTGGAGAATAGAGCAGAGATTTATTGAGAGGCTCTAGGATACACCTTGGGCAGGACAAGAGCCTGGCCAGGGCTGCACCCAAGGTGGACCCAAAATGGTCACAAAAATGAACCCCTGGTCACGAGGTCTCACACTTTTATAAGATTTGGTCCATTTGCACGTTGGGGTTTCATTGTCCCATTCCAGCTCCAGGCTGTGAGGTCTCATCCTTGTTCCTCCCCTCAGCCCAGCCTGGTTTGTGTTTTTGGGGCTGGAAGTTGTCCTTGGTGTGCAGCAGGGACAGGATTTGTTTTGTGTCCCTGCTCTGTGCAGAGCTCACTGACACTGAGTGTGAGGCTGGCTCAGCTTCCAGAATTAGTCTGTGGGAAGGGARGAAAGGAGTTATAAGTCACACATTCAGTCAGCAGCATAATTAAGGCAGGAAGAGTGAAATGAGGAATGGAGTGGATGGGGATGAGTAAGTGTCTGGAGATTTTCTGTATCGATGTGACAGACACTGCTTCCCTCACTTTTCCAGTGTCCTGTCTGCTGGGAAAGGAGTGATGGGTGACTCTGTCCAGGATGCACAGGAGTGTGGGAGAATGTTATTTGAATATATATGGGGCATTTCCCCTGAGGTCTCTCCAGATTTTAGAGGATGCAGCCTCCTTTTTATCCCAATTTCCCAGCCACATTTCCCTCTCTCTTTCCCCATTGGCTGAGGTATTTGAGAGGCACAGACTTCCCAAACTACCTAATCCAGACCCCTTCTAAATGGATACACCACCCACCTTTTTCTTTTCCTTGTGTCAATCAGTGGAATTCCTATGGAATTTAGGGTTCTTCCCATGGCTTTTCATCTCTCAGTGCTAGTTTTATCTCCCAGTTTGTAAATCCCTGTCATTCCTTTCCCAGGGGAGCTTGTGGCTGCTGGAATGTCYCTGCCCAGCATGAGCAGCTCTTTGGAGGGGCAGGAATTTCATTCTGCAGCCTCCTCCTCCTCCCCCTGCCCTGGCTGCCTGTCCAGGTGGGAGCAGAGCAGTCCCTGATGTCCCTGGGCTCCCTCCAGAGCCTGCTCTGCTTTTCCTCTGGGTGCTGCCAGCCCAAGCTCAGGGCAGAAGAAGCAGAGAGGAGAAATAAAAGACAAAATGCAAGAGTGAAACTTCYTTTAGGTTTGCTCCAAGGGCATCCCAAAAGCATCAGGCTGAGCCTCTTAAATTGCTCCTAAAATGTACCTGAGTAATTGAAGATCTTTTTGAGGAAAATGCACTTATTCTGTGATTCCTTTGCACAGGCTCCTGTTCCCTCACACAGGGACCTCTCCCCCTGCCCCTGCCCACACCTCAAAGCCAGGACTTTGCAAACCAAGCCTGAATGACCTCAGTAAAATTCCGAACAGGTCCCAGGGTTCCTCCTGCACAACCCCCAGAGCACTGCCAGGTGCTCAGCACTTCCTTCCAGAGCGTGCCACCCATCTGAAATGAAGCTGCTGTCTCCTGGAAGACACAGGGCCCCGATTTCAGCTGCCTCTGTTTCTCTTCCCTCCCCTGATCACTCCTCTCATGGCATTTAAAGCTGCCAGGCAYCTCCCGAGCCCGGAATGCCACAGCTTCCCCTGACTAAACTAAAAACCTCTGCCCGTATCTCAGTGGAAGTGAACAGAGACATAAACAAAGGTCATAAACTGGATTTATCTGACTTCTGATAAAACTCCTCCTGACAGCTTTGGGGGGGGATTTTTTAGCTGACGATTTTCTTTCCAGCACTGCGAGTGTTCCAGCCTTGTTGCCTGTTTGCTGTGCCTGTGGTGCACACCCCTAACAAATACATCACTGTTCTGGCATCAGAACAGAAGGGTGAGCAGTAATTAATGGCATCTTTTATAAATTCCACCCTTTTCTCCTCCTTTCTGCTGCTAAATATGCAAAAGATGACTGGAGAGCTGCTCTGGCAGCACCAAGAGCAAAGAGGGTGCCYTTTATTTACCCCAATAAAAACTTTACCTCAGTAAAAAGGAACCTGAAAATGAAATCACTGCTTTCTGTCACCTCAGAGGTTCAGTTTACTCTTCTCCCCACGGGGAAAAGTTTCCTGTTTTCTTCACAAGTGCATTGTGCTGCTGAGTTGGAGCTGATCCCTTCTGCAGCCCAGTGGGTGCTGAGGGAAGGAACAAAACCCTTCTCACATTCCTCTTCCTCCCAGCCCTTCCCTGCTCTGCCTCCGTTTTTAAAATTAACTTTCACGTTTTCTYGGAGCTGAGAAAGCCATTACAGAAAAGACCAAACCAATTTTTCTTTCCAGCATGTGTGATTGTTTTCTACTTCCCTAAAAGGTTAATGTTTAAAATGAAGRATGGGTGGTGGGGGAAGAGGARAAAAAAAAGCTTTTTTTATTTCCTGCTCACCTTTCCCTCAGCTCACACAGCACGGAGGTGTTGCTGTCTCCTTGCACCAGGGATATTTTGGCAGCTTTCAGAGCTGTTTTTCCCTTGGGTTGTGGCTTCCAAAAACTCCTTCAGGCCCTCCTGGTGGGTCTGCTCATAAAGGGAATCACTTTGTCCTCCTGTTCTCCTCCCTGAACTTCTCCTGGTGGGTCTGCTCACAAATAGAATAATTTTGTCCTCCTGTTTTCCTCCTGTTTTCCTCTCTGAACTCCTGGTGGGTCTGCTCACAAAGGGAATTGTTTTGTTCTCCTGTTTTCCTCCTTGAACTCCTCCTGGTGGGTCTGCTCCCAAGTGGAATAATTCTATTCTCCTGTTTTCCTCCTGTTTTCCTCCCGTTTTCCTCTCTGAACTCCTGGTGGGTCTGCTCGCAAAGGGAATTGTTTTGTCCTCCTGTTTCCCTCCCTGAACTCCTCCTGGGCAGTTCTGTGCCGCTGCTGCCTCCAAGGGTTGTTCTTTGCTGCCAGCAGAGGATTTATCAAACCCTCCCAGGCCAACCCAGCCCCAGGAATCCAGAGCAGCTTCACCCCTTAGAAATGTGGGGAAGATTCCTCCCCATTCCCAGCTGATGGAATGGAGTGAAGAGAATTCGAGCCAGCTGCAAGAAGAGCTGAAAGAGCCCCTGGGAGTAGAAAAGTCGGCCCAGATTTCAGAAGAGCACCACGAAATCACCCCTCAGGTGCCCTGGGACTTCATGGCASCAGCAGGAGGGGAATTCATCCCTCCTGGCTCCCCAAAACCCCCTCCCTGAGCTCACAGTGGCAGCAGGAGGGCAGGGAGCATCCCAGCCCCGTGGAAATGCTGTGCTCCAGTTTGGAAAAGCTGCTGCCTCACCCTGGAATAAATCCACGCTGTTAGCCCTTATTAAATCAAAACCTGCTGGCTTGGAGGAACAAAATTAGTAATGCTGTGAACTCTCCCGTGGGCTGGAAATGTAAAGGAGCTTGGCATTACAGAGAGTTGCAGCAGAACATAATTCCTTGCAGGAGGGAAGAAAGTAAGGGAATCTATGAAGTCATTGACTAGTTTAGTTCAAAAATACACGGCTCAAAATCTCGGTATAATTATCCCAGTGCCTGCAGTTCCTGTTGGAGATGTTATACTGCTGGGTCAATATTTTTTTTTCCTCTCTCCTTTTGAGCTGAGTTAACACATACATCATGTTTCAGGATGCTGCTGAATGCGGTGAATTTAATTGAGCAGGGTGAGCAGCTAAAATCAGGCATTCAGCTTGGGGTGATCCTTGAAGTTKATGGCAGAAGTGAGAATTTGGGAGAGAAGAGGGCTCACAGGTGACTGTGGTGTCCCTCTGGAGCAGCCTGGTTACCCAGCAGTGCTGGTGCCACAAAGCTGAGAGCTGGCCTTGCACATTCCCACCTCATTCCTTCCTCTCCTTGCATTTCCCCCCCTGGCAGCTCACAGGTGAAACCACCCTTTGTTTGYAGTTGGTGTATGGTAGGGAATATKGTATATTTACTTAATGTTATGTTTTTTAGTTTAGGTATTAATGAGGTTATTTTTGAAATGAGTATTGTTGTTTGATTTAATTTTTTTAGGGGTATTATG
>CADDXX010000235.1:433476-464062 GCA_902810485.1 Alauda arvensis
GGCAGAGAATCCCTGTGTGATTGCACTTTGTTCTGGTGTCACCCAGGCTGTGACAAAGCTTTGGGCACCCAAAAGCAGAGCAGAGAGAGGCAGAGCCCTGCCAAGGGTGCAATAAACCTTGCTGGCTCTGTTCATGCATTATCCAGAGCTGCCCTGGTGGGAATTTTCCAAAGGAATCAGCTGATGGCAGAGCAACAAATCCTCACTGCCTTTTTTTTGCTGTTTCTCTTTTGCTGATCAGCACACAAAATCCGTGTGGCTCCACACAATTCCAYGGTCTGGAGGGAATTTGGGGGGCAGGTTGATGGGGATGCCCTTTGTTTTTCAATCCCCTGAGTCCTCAGGAAAGCCCCAGTGCAGGAATGATGGATGAGGAACGGTTCTAGAGGAGGCTGGAAGGCCACAGGTGCCTGGGCACCACGCAGGCAAGCAGCAGCAAACAGCCTCASAAACTGCCTGGCAGCAGAGAAACCTGCTGGTATTTCTGTCCTTTTCTCCTTTGAAGCACAACTCCAGCTGATTACACAGCTGGAATATGGGGAAAAAAATAGGAGAAAAGAATAGATGGTCAGAGGTTTGTCTTTTTTTGTGCTACTGCTTTTTTTATTTTAAATTTCTAGTAAAGAACTGCTATTCCCATTCCCATATCTTTGCTTGAGAGCCCCATAATTTCAAAATTATAATAATTTAAAGGAAGGGGTTTTACATCTTCGAGGCCTTCCATAGCAGACACCTGTCTTTCCAAACCAGGACATCCAGAAACACAAAGAACAAACCCTGGAATTGCCTGTGCTTTATAGACACTTCTGACAGCAGCTTATCTCAGCCTGTACAATGTTTTATTCCAGTAAACACCCTGTGCTGGTTTATTATTTAATGAAATGCAGCCCCAACAGCCCATAAGATACAGAAGGACTGCTCAGGCTCCTTGCAAGGACTGGGTAATTCAATGTGCTGTGGTTAACAGGAGGAAAATGTGGGCAAGATAAGATTATTAGTGCGAGGAAAGCAAACTGGAGGGAATTTCATGRCCACGGGGAACTTTTTCTTATGACTTTCTGGCATTCAGGTCTCAATTATCAGAGCCACRGCTCAGATCATAAACAGAATTCATCTCTGGCAGAAGTAGGCTGCTTTATTACAGCCTTCAGAGCAGTGGATGTTTTGATAATGAAGTTAAAGGAAAAGCAGAAGTTSCCAGTTTGAGAGGAGCCTTTGCTGCTCATGATACTGGAGCTGGGCTGGGTCAGGAGGAAATCAATAATTCTGCCCTCAGGAAGGCTCTGCTTATGAAAAAATCCCCCAAATTGATGCTTAAGTGCCACTGACAAAGAATAATGTTTTCTTTAGGAGGCCTGAATCTCTGGAGATCTGGAGTGTTTGTATGGAAGTCAAGGAATATTTATCCACCCACTGAATAAATAACCACGTTGGGGCTGATTTGATGGAATTTGAATCAGGAGGCAGAGGCAGCTCCATGGGAGGATGGAAACATCTGATTCCTGAGAAGGATCTCACCCTGTGTGTGAGGGATCCCTGGGGAAAGGCTCAGCAGGGCTCTGATCCTGCTGCAGCTCCCACAAAACCAGAGCACGGMTCTGTAGGAAGGGATTTTGGAAGATTCGATTCCTTTGAAGGGCAAATCCATCAGGCAGGTGTCAGGAGAATTAATGCATAAACAAACACCGGAGGTTTGTGTCCAGAGAGGAGACAGAGGAGTCCTGGAACTTTATTGGAATAAAGGGAGAGGCCATGGGGCATTTCCCATGGGGTGTCTCCAGTTTTTATAGGATGCAGCCTCCTTTTTATCCCAATTTCCCAGCCACRTTTCCCTCTCTCTTTCCCCACTGGCTGAGGTATTTGAGAGGCTCAGACTTCCCAAACCAGACCCCTCTTAATGGATACCTCCCTTTTTATTTTCCTTGTGTCACTCAGTGGAATTCCTATGGAATTCTTCCCATTGCTTCTTTCATCCCTCAGTATCCAATTTTATTTATCATGGCATTTCCCACTCCTCAGTTCCAGCAGCAGTTCCAGTTTTTATTTTAATTGCTCCAGGCTSCTGCCACGAGCAGAGCAGGGATTTCAGAGGGGATGAGTTGTGCTCTCTCGTGGTGMTCAGTTTTTAGAAYARTAAAATAAAACAGGTACAGGCTTCTCTCTGCCTGGCACGAGGAGGTTTTCAGCTGCTGTTAAAGCCAGTAAKGCTCCTGTTTTTACTGGGAGAGGAAATAAAGTTCCTAAATCAGGGGTTTCACCTCCAGCAGCAGCCTGGCMAAGTTCCCTGTGTCCTCCTGCTCCCCTGGGGGACAGAAGAAACATCCCAGTGAGGAGACAGAGAAAAAAAGGCCTGAGCAAAGCTGGAGCAGCAGCACTTTCCAAAAAACCTCTGTAAATCAGAACCACAAGAGAAAACAGAGCATGGAGCAGATATGCAGGATGTGTTCCTGGAGCAGTATCACAAGTTAACACCCTGAACTATCAGCTYGCTGTGTTAGGTCTCTTCTAATAGCTCAGATGCAACAACCTTTAGCTGTTCATGCCTGGCTGCTTCCAAAATAGTCTCTTTTTTTTTCCTTTTTTTTTTTTCCCTGTATGTGCAGAATTAGAACATCAAAGCTTGGACTGACAGCCCTCTAAAAATGTGACTGTGGTTATTCTTGGCTAGGTCTGGGGAGAAGAAACGATTCCAGCAGCCAGTCCTTGTGATTAAACAGAGAATTAAACAAATCAGCCAGGGCACAGAGATGTTGAGGGCTCCTCTTGGTGGCCACAGGAATATTCCTTGGGCCATCTCATTCTCAGCTCTGTGTGATCCTCAGGACTTCAAAAGGGCTCCCCACGCCCTGCAGGGATGGGATTTCAGGATAAAGGGAGCCCTTTCCATTTATTTTGGGCAGCTGGGAGGCACCCAGGCGGTTCTTTCCACAGCACAGCCTGCAAAATGCCCAGAAATCATTTTCCAGCAGGCTCTGAACAGCACAGGGCAYAGAAAAAGGAACATTCTGTCCAGAGAGGAGCAGCAGGGGAAGGAAGGGCTGCTTAAAGAGGCATTGTGGAGGTTTCAGGGGGCACTGAGCTCTTTTAGAGAATAAATGGGGGAGACAAAGTGAAATTCCAGCAGGCAGCTGCAGATCCCAGTTTAAGGGAAGGGAATGCCAATTTACCTGTGCAAGGTGTCCCTGAGCACGTGGGAGAGAGCAAATATTGTCACTTCATTATCAATTCCATTATCCTAATTGCTGTAGAGTCAAGCTAAAGCTTTTTTTTTGGCAATAAAAGTGGGTATAAATGGACTCTTCTGCCTCCAGCTTTATTGGAAATATGCAGATTTTCAACCCCATGTTCCCCATGAAAACAACACTGAGGCTTTCACAGTGGTTTTATGTCTTAATCTGCAYCTTCTGCACTGCAAATAAATTCCAGACAACTTGGTCAAACACAGCAGAGGGGCAGSAGATAAACACAACAAAATCCCCAGGGAATTCCCRTGGRAAGGTAAATTTAAGTCGATTGTCCTGMCAGAAGGAGGATGACAGCTTTTCATTAGGAAATCACAGCCACCAAAGCCCGGGGCTTTTCTCAGGACAGATTTCATCAGCTCTGCGATCTCCTGGGTGCTGAAGCCAATTAACCACGAGGATTAATCCAGAGGAASTCATGATTCAAACTCTCCTGGTGTTTTCTGTCTTAAAGGTCAAAGAAAGGGGCATGAAACCTGTCCAGGGACCTYGGGAGGCAGTAAATAATCTTTAAAAACGAACTAAAAAGAGAAAAAAAAAGTTCTGCTGGAACATCATTCATCACCGTGTAAGCACACTGTAATTACCCAACAATTACAGTACACAATGCATTTGTTTGAGCCCATTTGAAACCAGCACAATTTATGTAACTGGAAATGCACCAAGCAAGTAGGAATAATTACACCATAAATATGATGTAGTTAAATATCTGGAGTTTAAAAGCACTTCATTAAGAAAAATATCCAAGGCTGTAATGCTGTCATGAAATTAACCTTCTATTCAKGAGGATAAGTGGTATTTACGGATTTGGAAACAAAATGGGATGTAATTCCACTGCCATTACATGCAGGAAACTGGGAAGTTATGACAGCCTCTATTGTGAAAAGTGACTTTACACCCTGCTCTAATCATGCACATCATCAAACCTGTGGGAGCTGAAAAGAGAAGAATTKGCCCTCTGCATTTCCAGAGAGTTTTGCCATTTTTCAGTCAGCTCAAATTTCCATTTCCCCTGGGTTTTTCCCCATAAGGTTTAAACTGAGACCTCAATAATCTGAATTTAGTGGAGCCAGAATTTCTGGAGCTGAGCTTCCTCTGTGTGTTCTGGGCACAGAGATTGTCCAGAATAAACTTTTCCATCTTGSCCACTGCACCAAGCACAGCGAAACACCCAGGGATGCACTTCAGGGAAACACCACGGGCTGCCAGGTAAAAGAAATGCAACTCCAAAACTCCCAGGTTTTCACAGAAATTGAATTGTATCGACTTCAGCAGAGCAAAACCCTTCAGGTGCTGCAGCTGGGGAGAACTCTGAGCTCAGGGAATCAACCTGAATTTATCCAATGAATTGCACTGACAAGCAGAAATCCCATTATTTCATTCCATTTATGACAGGAGGAGACTCCTGTGTCAGATTAAGAGCTTGATGAAAGAAAACTCTTTGGAGTTACCTCAGCAGATYCCAAACCTGCTGCAGCTGCACCACCACCACCTTCACTGGCCAAAGGATTCCAGCTCCATTTCTGAGCAATCCAAAGATGGATATACCTGGGAAATACCCAGAATATTTTAGGAAATGATGAGGTTTCTTTTCAGCTCTCAGCCCCACGAGTGGCAGCTGAGGATGTTGCTCTTGGTGTTGATGGACACGTGAGAAAGCAGGGAGCAGCAGAGGAGGGAAAGCAGCTGGGGTGAGTTACAGCCTGACACAGAAAATCATCAATAATTAACAACAACACACACTATTGCCATCAAACCACACAAAGAGCGTGGTGTCCTAGTGAAACATCTGCCCCAGCCTCGGGACAGATGGGGAAAATGTTGTGTTTTCATGTCAGAGTGCAAAAAGAGGCATCATGGTTAATTTTCCAGGGCCTTGAGCCCACATCTGCCACACTTTGTGTGTGTGGTGCTTCTTGCAACACACTGGTCAGTGAGAGCTGTTTTATATAAATATTTATGTGGATATATAATAGTGGTGTTAGCAATGGTCAGAGGAATATATAAATATAATATTAAAAATTAAAAAATACGGAAAATTATAAATATATAAATGACCACCTATCAAGTGAGAGGTGCTTATTGCAACACATCGGTCAGTGAGAACTATTTTATATAAATATATTTGTGGGTGTATATATATATATATAATAATGGTGTTAATAGTCCTAGAAATACATAAAGAAATATATATATATTTATAAATAGAGAAATAAATGCCCATCATGTGAGAGGTGCTTGTTGCAACACATCAGTCAGTGAGAACTATTTTATATGAATATATATGTATTTAYATAAATATATATTTATATATAAATGTATATATGCTATAATGTATACATAAATATATAAAAATATATGTATATATTATAGTAGTGWTAACAATAGAGAAATTTATGAATATAAATCTATATTCATAAATATAGGAATAAGTGACTGCCCATCGTGTGAGAGGTGCTTGTTACAACACATCAGTGAGAAYTATTTTATATAAATATATGTGTATAGTATAGTATACTATACACATATATTTATATAATATATGTGTATATTATATATATAATATAATTATTTTTATTTTTATATATAATTATATAATGTGTAATTATATATAATTATATATTTTATATATAATTATATAATAGATAATTATGTATGCTATACATTATATAAATATATGTATATAGTATAGTAATGTTAACAATAGAGAACTTTATAAATACATATATATTTATAAATATAGGAAGAAGTGAGTGCCCATCAAGGCAAGCAGAGGGAAAATGCCCTGTGCTCTGCCACCCTGGAGGCACAGAGCTCTGCAGGAGCCCAAGTGCTCCCTGTGGGAGCAACAGCACTGAAATACCCCGGCAGAGGCTGGGGAAACACTCGGAGTTCTCCTAATTAATGATTTATCCACCCAGCAGCTCCTCCAGGAACAGCAATCCATTCACCCCTCTGCCCTCCCCAGCCTATCCTAAACTGCTTCCTTTTTTTCCCTTTATTTGCTTTTCCTTCTCTTTGTTTTCCTTCGCTGAACTCCTTTTTCCCAATAAGCAGATTTTTGATTGAATTATTTTTTTTTTCAGGATAAAGAGCAGCCAATCCTTTGCCAGGAACACCTGGGAAAGGCTGCAGGGTGAGATTCTTCATGCAGGGAAGCTCCAGGCACTAATGAGAGAGGCTTGTTTAAAAACCAAACACTCATCCCCTGGGAACTGGTTGTGTGTTGGGTGCAGATTATTTGGGTACAGATGCTCTTGGGTACAGATTATTCTGTGATTCCTTTAACACCACAAACGTGGTTTTAAACTCAAAGCCTGCTGTTAAATGCCAGGGATGCAAAATCCACAGGCTCAAATAAACTTTGAAAGCTGCCCAGGGATTTGGGACAGTGGACTCCCAATCCACAGGGAGAAACATCTGATTTTATGCTCTGTGTTGTCCCTAGGAGTGGGCAGGACATTCCCTGTCCCTTCCCACGACAATTTGCATCAGATTCTGGGAAAAAATAATAAAATAAAAAAATCTGTTGTATTTCCAGAGATGCTTTTAAAGGGTGCCTGGGAAAAACCTGGCTTTTGTAAAGGGTGGAGAGTACACAAACCCATTTGCTAAACACCACTTGAAAAATCACAGGCAGCATAATTGACTTTTACAGCTCGGATAATGTAGGTCACTGCATTAGTGCAACAAGAAAATGAATGTATGTTGGAGTGAGAGACAGAAGGGAAGTAATTACAAAATATAGATTAAATAACCATCAGATAACAGGCATAATAATAAGAACAACCAGGGTGAAGATAGAGGAGAAACAATTTGTTAAATGGATTGTAACAGGGTTTTAAGGAGCTGCTGGGCTCACATGCCATGCTTTTCTTCCTTCTCCTTCCCTGCAAACTCAATAGGATGAAGAATTTGTCCCCCTTTTGGAGCTGATATCCTGCTCCTCCTGCTATCAGCTYCCAGCTCGCTCAGCCAGAGGGCTCTTCAATCAGAACCTGATTATTTTAGCACACAATTGTTAACTCTTGCAGGARCAGGAAGCTGTAAAGTCCCCATGCAGGAGGGATCACAGTTTAACCCTGCCCAGCTCTGAATTCTGGCAGAAATTGGTAAAGCTTGACATTCTCAGTGCTGCTGCAGTTTAGCCCAAAGAAGTTTAGAAGAAACATAACCAGAAATCCTGCTCTCCCCCTAAGCAAATTAATAACCTCAAGACTCAAATGGAAGTAAAAAATTTGGAATGTGGGACTATACAAAGATGAAGATGTGATAATTTTTTTCCCCTCTGTCACATCAGTTGTAGCCCAGCCTTGCTCGATGGTGCTCTGAGCTCCCCAGGGAGAGTTCCCTGTCCAGGGAGCCCTAAAGGAGCATTTGGAGCTCTGTGTGTGCCACCACATCCCTTCAGCACCACACCCAGCAGCAACTTGAATCTAATGATGGGCAGTCATTATTCTATATTTATAAATATATATATATTAATAATTTTTTCTATTGCTAACACTACTATATTATATACACACATATATATTTATATAAAATAGTTCTCACTGACTGATGTGTTGCAACAAGCACCTCTCACGTGATGGGCAGTCACTCATTCCTATATTTATGAATATATATTTATATATTTCTCTATTATTAACACTACTATAATATATACATTATACATGTATTTTTATATACAAAAATACATGTATTTTTATATGTATATATATAAAATGTACATATATAAAATATATGTATATATTATATATATACATATATACACATATATTTTATATATATAACATAAGGTGTATATATATAAAATGTACATATATTATATGTTTGTATACATTACAGCACATATACATATATATTTATATAAATACATATATATTTATGTAAAATAGTTCTGACTGACTGATGTGTTGCAACAAGTGCCTCTCACATGATGGGCAGTCATTTATTTCTCTATTTATAAATATATATTTATATATATATTTATCTATTTATCTATTTATTTATTTGTTTAATTATTTATTTATTTGTTTATTCATGTATTTATTTGTTTGTTTATCTTATTTATTTATTTATTTATTTATTTATTTATTTATTTATTTATTTATTTATTTATTTAATTATTTCTAGGACTATTAGCACCCAGGGGCTGAACCTCCCTGTGCTGGAGGGGTCAGAGCAGTGAGTGACACCTGAGGTGATCCCAGGTAAAGGGGACCAGGCAGGAGGGATCCAGCACCTCTCCTGCTCCTTCTCCACCAGTGCCTGGTGTTTGGAGTGACTCTGCCCTGCTCTCCAGGAGAAAACTGCTTTGGTTCAGCCCAGCTCCTGCAAATCTGCCTTGGGTTGCAATGCAAGGTGTGTGGATTCATAGGAGAAACCTTGGATGTGTTTGGAAAAGCTCCACCTTTCCCATTTTTCCTGTCCTGTAGGAGGCACAGAATGTCCTTGGCCCACCAGAATTGTGGGATTTTATTGTTTTTCTCCGCTAAGAAAGGAAGATTTGCAGCCCAGGGCCTGCCATCCCTGCCTCATGCAGCTCAGGGCCCTGGCTCATCGCTGTCCTCTGCTGCTCTGCTCATTAATCTGTGGYTCCTCTGAATGCCAATGAGTCCTGAAAGGAGCCAGGTGAAAGCCGTGGCAATTTGCTCACAGCTTGATAATTACACATTCTTCAAAATAAATTAAAGCCAGAGCTAACAGCAGCACASTGTTTTCAGGAGCCCTGCTTACGGAGAGGAATTAATTGGGAAGGGCATTGATTGGAGGGGCTGCTGGATTGCAGCAGGGAATTTATTCCCTKCTTGTTCCACAGCAGCTCCCAGACCTCTCAGCAGACAGAATCCCTCACCYCTGCCCAAACTGGGAGAGAAAAGGAAGCAGAAATAACCTTTATTCATCCCAAACCATCTTTGGAGAGACCTGGTTCGCAGAATTGGGGTGGGAAAGGGATCAGAGGCTTGGATGGATCTTTATTTCCTGGGTTCCCCAAGGCACAGCAAAGCTCCAGGATCAATTAAAGGAGCAGTTTTACAATAGAGACATTTCCAAAGAGCTCTTTCATGCCCTGRCACACAAAGCAGGGGAGAACAAGCACCTCGTGTTCTTTACATCTTCATGGAGAAATTCCATGAACAAGCAGAGGAGAAACACCTGGATTTCAAGCTCTCGGATATTTGGATCCAAACTCCACCCAAACACTTTGGCAACTTCCCACTCACCCTGAGGTGAGGGAATGAGGGAATTTCAGAGATCCCTGGGTTAGAAGGTGCCACAAAGACCCCAATTTACAGGAGAATCCTTTTCCCTGCACGTGGCAAGGCCAGGGAAGCCTTCCAAGCTCCCACAGCAGCAGATTGCACGAGGTGATTGTATTCCTGTGCAATAAATCTGTGATTTGTTCTGTGGGTTCTTCCCTTTGCCTCAGCAGCTCGCACGTGCTGCAAAGGGCAGCCCTGCATAATCAATTGAGTTTGTGTAATGAAATATTTCAGGAGAYGAGATTAGCTTTAATTTGTTGTTCTCACAATGCCTCCCCCACTCCTCACAAAATGCACCCAGCACAGCAGGAGTTTATCCAAGCCAGGGCCTTCCAGATAAATTCTGGCTTGCTCAGGCAATTATTGCAAATAAGTTAAAGATGGAATCCACAGGAGAATTACACCTAGTTGGATCCACTCCWGAACAGTTGTTTCACTACACAGAAAAAGAAGATGGCAAGGAGGTAATTGCTGCTTTCTTCCTAAAAGCCAGGCACTGGAGAGCTCAGAAAAAAAAGCCCCAAGGAAATGCTCCCATTCCTGTTTGCTTAAATAGATCCATCTTCAGCAATCCCCACTGCTGCCAAGAGCAGGAGCAGASGTTTAGAGAGAACTTGTACTGTGACACCTGAACCCAGAGATTAAACCCTGATCTCTCTCTCAGATTTGCCCAAATTTGCTTTGTCTGAARCCTGGCTTGCCCCATTAGGAAGTGATGGCTGTGAGCAGTTTCCATGGAGCCCGTGTGTGACTGCACCTGAGGGTTTTGATTTATCCCCTTGGTATCTATCTTTAGATTCCATCTTTCCACACATCATCGCAGTGTCTGAGCATTTGCAACCAAAAAAAAAACCAACCATATAAAAATCAGAGTAATAGCAGGCACCCTTCCCTTTCTTCTCTGCCAGGGAAAAATGGATTGTACACTGCTCCAGCTGAAATTGCTTCTCTTGGCTAAGCTGGCAGACATTTGGATGAATTATTCCTGAGCTCAGGAATCAGAGCTCGTTCCTGATCCGTGTTCAGGGCCTGGATTGGCAGGAGAGGAGCAGCTGCAGCCCACTCTCAYTGCTGGGGCAAGACATCTTCATATCAAACTTTGAATAAAACAAGCCCAGCCATCAGMCAGAAGGAAAAACCGCTGTCTGAAGCACCACCTGCTTTAACTCTCCCTAGAATATGTTCATATAAAGCTTAAAATAAAACAAGCCCAGCCATCAGCCAGAACAAAAAGCCACATCCTCAAGCATCACCTGGATTAACATTTCCTGGAACATCTTCGTATAAAATTCAGAATAAAACAAGCCCAGTCGTCAGGTAAAAGTAGAATCCACATCCTGAAGCACCACCTGGATTAACCCTTCCTAAAAAGTTTTCTRTCTGAACAAGAACGTGTTTTTACACAGAAGTTTAACCCACTGCTGTCAGGCCAGGCTGAAGTTTTTGGCCAGTTTCCCACCTTCCCCTCAGCTGTGTGACCCTGCTGTGTGCTCCAGGGGAAAGAGCTGCGGGGAATGGGGCAGGAAGAACAAAAGAGGGGTTTCAAGGAGCTTTTGGAGCCCCTGCATTCCAGGCAGAGCACATTTATAACCACACACCTCCCCCAGATTCGCCCCTGTCAGAGTGCTGAGTGATGCTGTGGGAACTGCAGCTCTGAGCTCAGCCCTGCTGCACACACAGCCCCTGGATCCATGAATCCCTGAATCCCCAAATCCCCTGAATTCCTGACAACATAGCCCCTGAATTCCTGCAGTCCTTGAATTCCTGAATCCCCAAATTCCTGCACACACAGCCCCTGAATCCCTGAATCCCTGATAACACAGCCCCTGAATTCCTACAGTCCCTGAATTCCTGACAGCCCAGCCCCTGAATTCCTGCAGTCCCTGAATTCCTGAATCCCTGAATTCCAACCCAATCCCTGAATTCCTGAATCCCTGACAGCCCAGCCCCTGAATTCCTGAATCCCTGACAGCCCAGCCCCTGAATTCCTGACAGTCCAATCCCTGAATTCCTGAATTCCTGACAGCCCAAGCCCTGGATTCCTGAC
This sequence comes from Alauda arvensis, assembly GCA_902810485.1. Classification (NCBI taxonomy): domain Eukaryota; kingdom Metazoa; phylum Chordata; class Aves; order Passeriformes; family Alaudidae; genus Alauda; species Alauda arvensis. The sequence goes on from CADDXX010000235.1 coordinate 445,032, forward strand.
AGCACAGCCCCTGAATTCCTCACAGTCCAATCCCTGAATTCCTGACAGCCCAACCCCTGGACTCCTGACGGCTCAGTGCCTGGTGGGCAGCAGGATGTAAATCCCCTCAGCAGCACTCCCCCGACGCAGAGTCATTAATTCCTCATCAATTCCCAGTTCATCAACCCCGTGTCATCAACCAAGCCTCTCCCCAGTGCCACAGTGCCCTGCAAAGTGACAGCTCCAGGGGATCACAGCAATCCCACCGCTGGAATTTGAGGGGGATAAAACCCCAACAAGAAGCCCTTGAGGGCAGGGAAAACCTTCAGCATCGTTTAGGCTGCATTTTAGCAGTGAATAAATCAGCCTGCAGGACTTTCTGTTCATTCCTTAACTTATTTCCAATGGGTTTTGCTGTCGAAGCTCTGGGAAAGGCCAGGATGTTTCAGAAGGGAAAAGCCAGAAACCTTCCCAAAAATACAAACACCTAAGTAGCACTTGCCTGTAACTTCAGGATATACTGCCTTTTTATTTATGGCTCTGAGGCACGAGTCATATATCCAAAATATAGCTCCATTTTTGAAGCGGCTGAATCCTTTTCAAGGCAATTTGTAAGATTTACACTTGCTRTATTTAATAGGGCCATTAAATACCTGGACAGAGTGGACCTGGTGATTGGCAGGAACTGCCTTCCCTCCATCYCTCACCCCTCTGGGCTGCCTGGAGTGGGCTGAGGTTATTCCCAGCAGCTCTGAGTTGGACTGACCTGGATCATCCCTGCGGTGATTTTTGGAAATAGGAGAGTGCAGAAATGGAGCAGCACCCACGGGCAGTGTATCCATCTCTGCCTCAGTGGAAGAGGCTTTAAAAAAACCCAAAAAAACCCCCACCACCATCAAACCTCTCCTGTGCCACTGCTCCTTTTGGAAATCACGGTGGGTTTGTTTTTGAACGCCTCCAGTGGGCATYGCTGCCAACAGCCTCACGGCTAATTAGGATGATTGTGCAAAGCTCCAGGATCCCGAGGTTTAACCCCTCCTCAGGAAAGACCGGGCTCTGCTCCCAGAAGTGATGCCCGAGGTGATAATTATCAGTAATTACTGCTCCTAACGAAGCAATCGTTATTTACATTATGAATATCTGCCCCTGCTCGAGGATTCACACACACTCACACATTTATATCTGTTTGTGAGGAACAGAAATGCCTCAGGGGGAAAGGGACCTGGAATCTGCTAAAAAATAGGGAGGTGAAATGCATTTGTAGATGCATAAAATATCTATGAGAAATACAGAGAGCTGGGCAACTTCTAGAGCAAGGAGGGAGGGAGGATGCAGTGCAAAGTTAATAAATGCTCAGTACAGGTGTCAGCCAAGTGCTCCAGCCACCAAAGGCATGGAGAGGCACCTTTCCTTTGGGAGGAGCTGGAATTCCCTCCAAAAAACGGGAGCAGAGACAGGCAGAGCATCCCTCTCTGGGAAATTCATCCACCTTCCAAAGCTGGGTGGGGCTGGGGAGGCAGCAGCCAATTAAGGAACCAYCAAACTTCTGTTAAAAACCTCCCTCCTCAGCGCTCCCCCTTCCTGCCTGCAGCCAACGTGGTAATTGTGTCTAATTTCTAAATTTCCATGCCGTTGCCGCATGTGCCTCACCCTTAATGAGATGTAAATGCGTTGCCAGTTTGTGGATTTGTTTAATTGCAGGGTAGCTACGCTGTGATTGGCCAGGAGGTTCATTTTTAAATTTATTTATTTAGCACACACGCRAGGCATTTTAAAGATCCTTTTCTCCAGCTCAGAGAGGGAGGGGAGCACATTCTATTTTCCTGTTATGTTCAGGGTTCTGTCACAAAGAAACCATCTGGTTTTCCATGTGTTTGCTACTGAACTTAAAAGACTTCTGCCATATTCCAAGTGTTTGAAATAGCTCTGAAYGCCTCCTGTTTGATTCAGGCTCCTGAGCTGGACTCTGATGCTCAGGAATCCTYGGTTCTTAGTGGACAGACACAAGAAACACTCTCCAAGCATTCTTAAATGGCTTTTCAACACAATAATACTCATTCACTGAGCTGTTTCTCACTCGCCTACCACAAAGGCTTTTAAAAGAAAGGATGAAAGATATGAGCACTAAACTGGGTAAGAACAGAGCCATCATTACCTRGTCTAACTCCAAATAAAAGCCACTAAAGCTTGAAGGAAATACTGTCTGATTTTAGTGCCTTTAACTCACTGCCACTTCMGAGTTTGCTCAAATATAGGAGAGCAGTAAGGAGCCTCCTAAATCTCAGCAAAACCTTGGAAGTGCAGATAAAAGCCGATTTTGCCCTGCAGTGCCTTTGCTACCGAGGATGRTGACACAGAAAAGGCCTGGCTTGACTTGCAGATCTTGAGGCATCTGGAAGGGAGAAAATCAAACAGAACCACGGGGCCATTTCCACATTTCAAACCAGAGCCAGGCACTAAAAGCAGAAAGTTCTGGTTTTTGCAGGACCCRGAGATAAATCCTCCCCCTCTGCTGCTCCTTAACAACAATTAGAGGAGGAAGTGCAGCTCTTTCTTAAGACCACTGTATAAATAATACATTCATTTTCAGAATTTCCTTAACATTCTGGTTTCCATCAGTTTTTATGGCACCTAACGCTGCTTTTACCTCCTGCCTCGGTGTAATGACTCACCCRGATAATTCATGGAGGCTGCCACACGTAAATCTCCCCTCAGCATCTCACTGGAGATCGAAAGCAGCAGCATTTAGCTGGGCACCAGACAGATTCATCCAACTGCTGGCACCACAGCGCCCAGCCTCGGGAAATCAAGGCTGTCCTTTCCCATCCCGATGTCCTGGAGGAATATTTGAGGGTGTTTCTTGCCCCCAAAGGACTCCTGCAGGAACAGCAGGGTTGTGTTTACACCTTGATGCTTYGAAGGTCCAAATTGTGAATCTGGACCACAAAGAGCTCAGGAAAAGTTCATTTCCTACCAAATCTGTCTGGGACACACCTCCGTGGGAGGAGTGAGTATCTGGCTGCACAATTCACTTGTCTGCATCCCAAAAAAAAAAACAAGAATGGAAGTTGATTTCAGCCCCAGCTGCCTGTTGCTCCACCACCAGCAGAATCAGCATGTCCCAGGGCCAAGGACATCCCTGCTCYCAGCCACTGTCAGTGACAGCTAATGACACAGGCAGCAGAGTAAAGGGAAGTGACAGCAGGGAAATAAYTCAGCCTTTAAGTGACACGTTATCCCGTTAAAAGCCATTTACCTTCTGCTGCTCGGTGTGTCATTGCTCATTTGGGTTTGCCGGTGACATCTCCCCAAGAGCCATCAACGTGCCAGTGGGGAGAGGGTGAGAGCACCCTGGGGAGCCACAGCCCCCGTGGTGCTGGGCAGGGAGAGCCCTTGGTGGGCTCTGTTTGTCCTCTCAGCTCTGTTTGTCCTCTCAGCTCCCACCCCACCCCACTCAGAGCAGCCACAAGGGATCCAACAACTCCACAATTGTCCCTTCTCCCTGCAGCACAACCTGGCCTGATGATGCTGATGCCTCAGGATTTCAGTTTTTATRYATTTCATMYRTTTGTRACCCTGCCRTTCTTTAGTRTGTGACTCCAAACCCCACACWCAGTGTGAGCTGCTGCTGCCCCACTGGGSTCACACACAACAATTCCTCTCCAGGCCTGGCAATCCAGGACCCCTCACTGCCKCAGGCCCTGAGAGATGCAAACAAAAGGGACTTGGGGGCAGCAAACTTGGGCTGAATGACTTCATCAGCTGAAGCTGGAATTGGGAGATGAACCCCCAATGTGCAAATGGACCAAACTGATCACAGTGTGAAAAAACATTGTCCATTTTGGGTGCAGCCCCTGGGGGGCTTTGTCTGCCCTAAATGTACCTGAAGGCCCTTCAATAAACAGAACTGCTTTTTATTCTCTGAATTTTGTGTGGTCTCTGTGTTTAGGGAGTTCCAACAAGGCATCAATGCATTTCAGCAGCAAATATTGCCTGGGAGGATCCCTGCATTGCACAGAATACAATGTTTGAATTCCTCTTTCTGGAGCAAAATAAAAGGTTTATTCTACAACACTGGGAGAACCAGGATAACATCCCAGCAAATGGGACAGTCCTGTATAAAGCAAAARGAGTTATGGTCTAAACTGAGGGGGATTTGGTGCAATAATTGTGTTTTTCCAGAACTGGATTCCTGCATGGAACTGGATGTCCACACGTCCAGTCACAGTTTGTGAGAGGAAGGGCTCAGCTCTCTGCTACTTCTTTTCTTGTCTTAGATGTTGACTTGGAAATAAATACTCTCCTCCCTTCTAATAATCCAAAGTGGCCTTAAACAGCCCTGGATTTCAAATAACAGACAAGCCATGATCTTAAAATGATGGAGTCGTGGTAAGGATAAAAGACACTATTTAGCATAAATCAAGGAGCCTTGGTAAAAGCCCAAGTTGTCTTGGAAGCCAGAATTACTCATCCTATCATCTTGACTCCTGAAAAGTTCAGATTTGATGGAGAAACAGAGGGAATTCTGCTTCCACTGCAGAAGATCAGGAGGATTCAAACCACTCCAACAGGCACCTTCCATGGGAAACTGCTCCTGAATTTGCTGMTCCCATGGAAGGTGYTCCTGCCCACCTTTARGGTCCCTTCCAACCCAAASCGGTGTGGGATAAGGARGAGAGGRGCCAAGAGCCCCTGAGTGAATCCAGAGCTGCCCTTTGCTGAGCTCCATSCCGATGACAGATGAATTTCCATTAGTTCAATGCGCATCACCGCGGATAATGRAAAACAATTCTTATGCTAATGAGGGAGCTGAGAGAGAGCTTTGCAAATGAGGCGCCATTTGCTGGCCAGCCGAGCTGCAGCTGATCGGGAACAGCTCCCTGGTCGATGCCTCCATCCTTCCCCCAGCCCTGCGGTGCCACCTCCGTGGGACATCCCCAAGGCATCCCCCAAAGCTGCGTTCTGGCAGGGGAGAGGAGCCCTGAGCCAGGAGAAGGAATTCTGAAGGGAAAACATGTGGGACATGGGGTAAAAACAGGGAAGGGAGAGTTGGGGAGGAGACTGAGGGGAAACTGTTTGGGGTCTGCTGCTCATCCAGAGGGGCAGCTCCAATCTTTGCTCCCTGTGACCAGGGAYRGYGCCCAGGAACGGCTGGAGCTGYGCCAGGGGAGGGTTRGGCTGGATTTTAGGGAAAGGTTCTTCCCCCWGAGGGTGCTGGGCACTGCCCAAGCTCCTCAGGGAATGGGAACCAGCCGGAAACCCACCCCAGGAACTTCCCTGGGAACCAGCCTGGGAACCTACCCCAAGAACTGCCCTAAAACTGTGTGGGAATCCACTGGGAACCCACCCAGGGAACAATGCCAGGAACCCAATCCAGGGACATCCCTAAAACCTCCTGGGAAACACCCAGGAACCTGCCCAGGAACCCCTTGCCAGTAACTAGCTGGGAACAACTAGCTGAGCAGTAGCTGCTCCAGAGCCTCAGTCCCTCTCACATCCTCTCAGCAGCTGGAGCCTTTTACCCTTTCCTCCTCCAAGGAAAGGTTATACCAGTATGGAATTTGCATTAATCTGAACAGGCAGTGCCTGGGACTCTCCTGGGACCTTGCTCTCTGTTGAACCCATTTTTATTCATCCATCAAAAAGTATTAATTCTCCTTTTTGCACTGCTCTCTGCCTAGATTTTTTTTAGTGGTTTTTTTTTTAGTTTTTCATTATCTTTTAAAGCACTGAGGAACCCCATCCCCTTCTGCTCAAGCCACAAGATGATAAAGTTGTTTTTCCCTGCAGCTCTTTTCAATGCATCATTTAGCAGCCCTCCTCTAACATGTTCTGAAAAGCCTCTCCTATCCCAGGTGAAGGGCGGGGAAGGAGGATCTGGTGGGACTRTGGAATTGAAATCCATCTAGGCTTAAATAGCTCAAGGTCAGCTCGGGATGGGAACACAACAGCAGATTTCTGGGGACTTCATTCAATGAATTGTTGATTGGAAAAGCTCTTTCAGATCCCCGCGGAGCAGRATCTGGAAGGAATGTGTTTTCCAAAAGGAGGACAGCGGGTTGGCTGTTAATGATTTCAATAAAGCAAGACAAGGCACGTTAGGAGGGTGGTCATGAGGGTAACAAAGGAGGCTGGGGTATTGCTCATTAGTGGTTTGCCACAATTAACTCCATTGCTGTGTTTGCTTTCCYTCCAGCCCATTGCAATGACCCTGAGCAGGGAGAGGGGCCCTGCTCCAGGCACCTGCAAGAGCCAGGAGAGAACCCAGGGCTGCTCCAGTGGCAGAGCTGAGCCTGCACAGCCCGGCTGTGCTGAGCTCATAACCTGGGAGGAGAGCCAGGACTGACTCTCCAAAGGTACCCCATGGATTATCTCACAAGGATGGGCAGGAAATCAGAGCCAAAGAGCAGGGAACCTGATCCAGAAGGTGGTGAAATCACTGGCAGCTGCACTGTGGCTTCCTTTCAGCCTTGGGTTGAGCCCAAACCCTACAAATTCAGTTTCTCAGAGAGGTTTTCTTACCTTTTCCCCTCTCTGTATTCTCCCATTCCCTTTGCTGTTTCCTTTCCTTTTTCACAAGCTATTGATTCTCATCTTGTCTTTTATTTACTGCCAGCTCACTCATTATGTCAGGGCTCCTCTCCTGAAATGCCACTCTGTTTTCTGCTTTCACAACCTTTAAATGAAGGAGAGGTTCTGCAGCTCCCTGAGGAGGCGCCTGCCAGCTGGGTAGGGTTTTTTACTGCAGGATGAAAAGAGGGAATGGCTGGGATGCTCCTTCAGCACTGGGAAGTGCAGAAGTTGTGGGGGTTTTCATAGAAGACTAAAGGAGCTGGGTATTTGTAAAAGTCCTTTATTGCATGGTGTCAGGGTTTGGCAAGACAGGGAAAGCCAAAGCCTTCCTTGGAATGGAGAGTGTAAATCCCCTCCCTCCAAATTATTATCATTTTGAAATTAAGGGGATTTCAGGCAAAGAGATGGGAATAGGAATAACAGTTCTTTACTAGGGAAATTAAAAAAATAATAATAAAAAAGAAGTAGTACAAAAACAAACAAAAAAAAAAAAAAGAAAATACTGCCAGATTCAGAACACAACTGTTGCTCAGGGTGTTGGTACCAGTCCCATCAAGTCCTCCTGCAGTGACAGATGTGGCTCTGTTGGAGCAATGATCCTGTTGGAGAGTGAAGTTTCCTTCCGAAGATCCAGTGGTGCTGAGATGGGTCTGGTTTTCTTCTGGAAATCCAGTGCAAACAGGCTGTGTTCGAAGGGTAAATGGGATCCTGGAAGGGTAAATGGTGTCCTAAGGGGTAAATGGAGTTCTGGAAAGGTGACCTGGAAGGGTAAATTGAGTCCTGGAAGGATAAATGGGATCCTGGAGGGGTAAATGGGGTGCTGAGGGGTAAATGGGGCCCTGGAAGGGTAAATGATGCCTTGAAAGGGTAAATGTGGTCACTAAAAGAGCAAATGGGGTCCTGCAATGGTAAATGGAATCCTGGAAGAGTAAATGACGTTTAAGGAATAAATCAGGTCCTGGAAGGGTAAAGAGGGCTCTTGGGGGATATGTATGATCCTGGGAAGGGTAAATGTGGCCCTGAGGGGGCAAATGGGGTCCTGGAAGAGAAAGGGGAAGAGAAAGAGGAAGAGGAAGAGAAAGAGAAAGAGAAAGGGGAAGGGAAGGGAAGGGAAGGGAAGGGAAGGGAAGGGAAGGGAAGGGAAGGGAAGGGAAGGGAAGGGAAGGGAAGGGACAAGGGGAGCGGAAGGAGAGGGAAGGAAAAGGATGTGATTACACTTTGATGGAGGCAGGTCAGTCACTCTTTAACACCAGGGCAGGTCTCTTTGGGATCCTCAGGCTCAGTTACAGCTCCAGCCTGTACTGGGGATGGCACTGGGAGCTGGGAGCAGATGTTCTCTGAAGGCAGTCAGCTGCTGGCAATAAAACCCCGAGTGTTTGGGAGCTGCAGTAACTCAGTCATGCGGATTTTATTTCTGTGCTTTGGTCGCTGACCCCACAATGGCACTGAAAAATGGGACTAGATTGTGTTTAGGCAGAAAATGGAGGGTGGCTGTCAAAAAAATAAATAAAACAAAGTGGCTGAGCCCATTTTAATTAAAGCTCAGGATGAAGTGGTTGGCTCATTCTCGCAGATGGTTCCTGAGCTCTGCCTCTCACTTTCATGCCGTTGTTTTGTGCAGATGAAGTGGATTCCTGGAAAGATCCTGTGTGATCAGCAGGCCTGGCTGCCAGGAGCTGTGCTGCCTCTGCCCCCAGTCCCTGCTCAGCTCTGGGGTGCTCAAAAATGCAAGGAGAGCTGTGGAGTGAGGATTACCTGGCTGCACAGGGTAGTTTATTTAGTTTAAGGTAATCACCTCTCCTGCTCAGGGAGACAGGAGAGCATTGGGAGAGCCCTTCCAGAGCTCAGGAGAGGCACTGAACAGTAGGTGAAGGAAAACTGAGGAATGGGGCAGGAGGGAATGACCATAAGTGAGTCTCTGCTCAGCCAGAGGTGGAAAAATCTGAGTAAAATGCTGTGTTTGGCTCAAACCTGGTCAAACCAGACACCAGTTTTTGATGGCAAAAGCTCAGTTTAAGATGTACCCCAAAAATGCTGAACATTTTCTCCCTTTGCTCTGCAAATGAGCTCCAAAACTCTAATTTTTTTTTCTTTTTTCTTTTTTATTTTTCTTTTTGTGGGAGAGGCACAGCCAGGAATCTGCAGCTGGATGGGGACACGGAGCTGCCACCACGGAGGAGCCCTGCAGCTCCTTCCCCACCACACAACAGGTGTTGCATTGATTTCCCTCGGAGAAATAAATAAAAATGTAATAAATGGAGCTGTGTGAATAACCAGCTTTCACAGGCAGCAACGTGCTGAAAAGCAGAAAGCACACTTTGGGGGAAAGAAGCATTTTTTTTTACCTTCCCAGGGGTGGAAGGAAAAGAAAGGAGGAAATATGGGTTTCAGGTTAAATGAAACATTGATTTGTTCCGGAGGAGGCAGGGGAGAGGATGATCCATTCTCTTGCAATTTGGCATATTTAGAAAATAAAAGATCTGGGTGATGGAAAAGAGGAGGGAGTCGTGTGAGGAAAGAAAAATGTCGGGGGTAGGGTCCATTCTTTTCTAATGTGTTTTCTTTGGTGGAAAGAATCCAGGAATTTGTCGCATCTCCGAGTCCCTCTGCACGTGTCTGTCAATAAAACCTTTCCTGGCACCGCCTCCCCTTGGCCATCCAGACCATTTTCTCCCAGGAGCAGCAGTAATTCAGTGCCAGAAGAGGTTATTTAGTTAATTCCTGTGAACGTGCAGAGGAGACAGGCTCGGATATTTCAGAGCACGGGCTCAGACTCAGCCACGATCCGAAGATATCAACAATTTGTGTCCCCACGGCGAGGATCCCTGGTGGCTGCAGGATCATTATTCATGCTGAGAGGGGAACTCTGTTCTCTTGTCATGCAGCTCCAGATACCACTGATTTTTTGTGCTTTCTGGGCTCTGCTCTTGAAGGACAAGCAGCTTTTGAAGCAGACCAAGATTAGACCTGGCGACCTTTACTGGTATTTTTTCCTTGTTTTTTTTTTTTTTTTTTTTTTTGATTTTTTTTCTCCTATTCTCCTCCTTTTTTTTTTTTAATTTTTTTTTCCACAAAGAATGTGGGAAATTTCTGGGTAATTCTTTCTCAGCTGGAGAGGGATAAGCAAAAGGCTCYAGCTTGTCAGGAGCATGAGATTGGCTGCGAGACACCATTGATTAGCTGGGACATTCAGAATTGTTTCCAGCAGCACTCAGAGAGCAGGGGGAAAAAAAACACACTCCGGGTTTAAGTGAGGATCCCTTGCAGGTWATAAACCTCCAGGGAGCTGTGCCTGAGGCAGGTAAATGAGCTGTGGTCAGTGAAAAGTGGTCAGAGTAAAAGTGCCGTGGTCAGTGAGGTTTTGAAATCAGCTGCTCCCAGTTCAGCTGCATGGCTGTTCTGGGGATGAGGTGGTGAAGGCAGCAGGGTGGATGCAAACAGAGCAAGGCAAGAACAAGAACAGCTCATTTTTAGGGCTGGCAGACAGGGCAAAATCCAATTTTTGGTGAGACTGGTGGAGGAATCCCGGAATCCCAGCTGGGTTTGGGTTGGAAGGGACCTTAAAGCTCATCTCGTTCCATGATCCAGGCAGTGCTGGTGTTTTACAGCCTCTGAACATCGGGCAGGGGAAGAAAAACGAGCCAGCTGGGGGAAAGGAAGGGCTCAGGGCCAAACCTGTAATTTGGAGAGTGAATTCACCACTGTGATGTAGAAGGAAGGTTTGGAGTGACTCTTTAACTGGGGCTGAGCCTGAGGTCCTTCAGACGTGCAGCCAAAATAGAAGTTGCCCCAGATTGAAAAGGTGGTGCTCACATCCCCCAGAAGATGAGCTCTGCCAGCTGTGGTGCTCTGCAGGGGTTAATTKATCCTGTCTCACTCTGTGTCACCCCGAGACTGCTGCAAGGGTCAGGTCAGGAAGGCTCTGAAAAGCCAGGAGCTGCTCAGACAGGTCCTGACATTAAAAAAAAAAACAAAAACAAAAGGCTCTGAGAATCAATCCTGGCACTTCCCATCTTTAAATAAACTCCTCTCATGGGGGTGAGCCTTTAGCCAGCAGGAGAAGGGTGAGAAGGGAGGAGAGGAATTCACCCAACCCCTCTGGTCCTGGAATCAGCTGGGGCTCTGCTTCAGCCCTGCAAACTGCTCCCTGCAGAAAATCCACAAGGATTCCACCCTGCCTCTGACCCGAGCAGCTGAATRGGTTACACTCAGTTTTAAGGATCGCCCCAGTTTTCCCTCTAATAGGCAATTTTTCTGCTTAATCTGCAGAACAAGCAAAAAGCTATTACGTAAAAATTTATCAGCAGCAATTGACTCTCATTAGAGGCTGGGAGCAGGAGACTTTGTTGGAAGGGAGGGGGAAAGAGCCTCCAAATTTTCATTTACCAGCCTGAGCTTGCCGGTGTTTGTGCTGACCCCTGCCCCTGAACAAACTCAGCCGCTGAGCCATCACCATTTCTCTGCTGTTCTCACCAGAGCWGTTCACAGCCAGGCTGGGCACTCCTTGRGCAGGCAGAGTTCTGCTGGAAGCCTGATCCARATTTGTGTTTGAAGCAAATTGCAGCAGTGCTTGAACACTGAATTTTGCCRCGTSGAGAGAGCTCAGCTCCAGTGGAAATGTTGGGCTCAAGGGTGTTGGAGAGCAGCTCCATGCTGGGAAAATGAGCTGGATTGTGCCCATGGGATAGAGGAGAGTTTGGACTTTAAAGCCCATGGGACAGAGGCAAATTTTGACTTTAAAGCCCCTGGGATAGAGGCAAATTTGGGTTTTAAACAGCATGGGATAGAGGCAAATTTGGGTTTTGAACCCCATGGGATAGAGGAGAGTTTGGACTTCAAAGCCCATGGAATAGGGGCAAATTTGGATTTTGAATCCCATGGGATAGAGACAAATTTTGACATTAAAGCCCATAAGATAGAGGCAAATTTGGATTTTAAACCCCATGGGATAGAAATGAGTTTGGACTTCAAAGTCCATGGAATAGAGGCAAATTTGGACTTTAAAGCCCCATGGATGCCCCAGCATGGCTCTGGACACGCCTACCTGAGTTTAACACCTTTAATTAGTGCTGTATTTACTGATACCCTCCAATCTGCCTCTTCTCAGCACTCTTCTCTCCCAAACCTGGCAAAGAGCTGCTGTCCATAACTCCTGAGCCTGGAGCACGGCGTGCTTGGGGAGTTGCTCATGTTTCCCTCTTTTGGCTGCAGCTGGAAGCAGCTGTGCCTTGCCCTGCCCAGGGGGACAGGTAAACCACAATATTCCTTCCTGTGAGAGACACTGGGGACCTGCAAATTATTACTGAAATGCTCAGATGGGGATTTCTCCTTGCCTCTTCCCCCCCACAATAAATGTTAATTATACATGAAGGTTCGCTACAGCAGAAGGGATTATAATTAATTTATATTTGAACTATTATAGGTTTCACTACAAAATGCATTTCGTTGCAACAAAGTGTATTATGAGAGTTGTTTGCTGCCAGCAATTTACAGAAGCTGGCCACAAAGCTTTGCATCCATTAATCCAGCACTAAGGACAGCAGCAGGCAGATAAAACTGGGGGGAAAATGTAAAATAAGTCTCTTTAACTTGTGAGCAGAGACCTAGGACTTGTTGCAGAACCTGAGAAATGCAGAAAGGCCCATGGGAATTGGGAAGGGAAAATTTGGATCCAAATCTGTGTATGAACATGCCTGGAAATGAGGATTTRTCTGTCTCTTCTGTCTCTGCTTTAGCCTTCCAAAAAGTTAAAGCCTGCCTAGAAAAGGAATAATTTGTTGTGGTTCTTGGTGCCCAGAGCAGAATGAAGGCAGTGGTGACCATGGGGATGGGCAGAAAGGTTTTACTGCTTTCTTTCCTGAGCATCTCTCCTCTTCCAGCATCACCCACACAGTTTTTTGGGATGAGAGGTTCTCCAGTGCAGTGATTATGTTTATCCAGGTAGGCTGGACACTCCCAAACTCCCTGCCATGGGATAAGTGTCAAACCAGACGCACCAGGCAGGATATTCACAGCATCAATATCAAGYTGATACCTTTTAATTGGCATTTCCCAATTTCCACATGAACCTCTCAGATCTCCCTCATCCCCATCTTACTGAGGCACCAAGATTTGGTTCCTCTGCCACCCCTGACACCTGCCAGGCTCTGCTGCTGCTCTCCAAGCTGTCCCCTCTGCCTGGGAACAGCACAGAAAACCCTTTTAGTGCAGACAGGAGCTGCAGCTCTGCTGGCCCAGCCTCAGCCTGCAGCAAAGGGCAGCTTTGTCTTCGTCAGGGATTCCAGCAAACAGCTCRGCAGCTGCTGGGAGGAAAGGTCACAGCCAGCCCTGCTCTGCTCCCTCTCCTGCTCTGCCATGGTGTGCCCAGGCAACCTGCACTGCAGCAAAGTCAGGGACAGGCTACAYAAATAATGGCAGTTTGCACAAGGAAGGAGGGAGTTTGGATTTTGGATTTGGTTTGAGGCTGTCTGTCCAAGCAATGAAAGCCTTCCAGAGAAAGGATCCAGTCAATGACCAGGTCACTGATTATCCCTTTGTCGTTCATTTTCACGAGTGCCTTGAGATCCTTTGGGCTGTTAAAAGCAGGATTCCCACTTTTCCTGCTTCTTTTGGAGGCATCACAGAAGAACWTTGCCAGGGGAGCATGGAGCTTCTGCCATCTCCTTGGGCCAGGCCCTCCATGCTTTTTGGAAGGGCTGGAACTCAGGATTCACTGCGTGCCATGGCTGTGCCAGTGCCCAGCAGTGTGGGGTGACTGAAATCCAGCTCCATACGGGAACCAGGCTCAGGAGATGCCAGCTCCCCTCACCTCGAGGGGCCCAGCTGCCTGAGGCAGTCTCATGTCAGCACTTCCTCCCAGGGCTATTAAAAGCCGTGCTGATGCTGCAGCTGGGGCTGTCTGCGGCACATCTGGATGTACTCGAGCTATCTTTGTGCTGCTGAGCTGGGGCACSGAGAAACCAGCAAAGCTGCAGCAGCACAGCCCCCAGAGCTGTGAGCAGGACCTGCCTGAGCCCCTGGGAAACGAGCTGCCAGCTCAGGTGCTGCTCTCTCAGCTCCTGKGCGCTTCAGCCTACCCAGATGAAGCCACCTGTGTCCCTGTCACCCCCTGGCAGTGCAGGAGTGTTCTCTGTACTGCAGCACACCCTGCATAATCTGCAGGTTTTTGGTTTCCTGGCTGTTTCAAGACTGTGCTGAAGGCACTCAATGGTCCCTTCAGTGAACCCTGGTTTGCATCCAGGAGCTTTCTGACACAATCCATACTCACACTCAAGCTGTAAAATTAACAGACTCTTGTATTACACTGGCTGCACACGCAGAAGGACCCATCCAAAGCCTGGGAGCAGCTTTAATCCCAAGAGGATGGCACTTTGGCAGTAAAACCCTTTTGTTAGGATTGTGCTGGAGGTGTTTGCTGAGGAGGAGAAGCCCTGAGCAGGCTGTCCCACGAGATGTGGGATGGGGCGTCCTGATTCGGGAGCAGCAGCAATGAGGCCCCATCCCAGGGGATGCCGTGGGAAATGGGGCTCTGGGGGCAGCGCTGCAGTGCTGCTAAATCGAGGAGATGTCATCGAGGGGGTGTCGTGACACCGCGTTTGTTAAAACCTGGCACCGCTTCCTCCCCGCACGCCCCGCGCTGTGACTCAGCCAGTGAGAATACCCACAGAAAATACCCACAGAAAATACCCACACCCCTCCTGAGCTGCCTGAATCCCCACAGAGTGGGACTGGGAGCTGGGGGGGGGGGTCAGAAATCCCTGCTGTGAGCCCCCCACAGGAGCAGGCTGAGTGGGGACAAAGCATCTGCCCCCTTCCTCGCCTCTGACTCAGCCTCTGAGATAAAAAGACCTTTTCCAGAAAGCACTGGGGTGAAAAATATTTCAGTTTGCCGCAGCTTTGCCGTTGCCAGCCTCACTAATTTCTGCTCTGATGTCACCAGCAGTGGCCCCATTACTGTTATTTATAGTGTTTGTGCCGTGGGCTTTGGTTGTGCTCAAGGCTCTGAAGGAAGGGAGGAGCAGCTCACACGCTCCCAGGGATGCACCCTCCCATCCTGGAGCCTATTCCCGGCTCTTCRCTTCACACCTGGGCTGTCTGCGTCTCCCCCGTGAGTGTTCCAGCGAGCTGAGGCTTATTTTTGGTTATTTAGGACCGGGTTTAACAAAYGCAGCAAGTCATGAGAGCAAGCAAATCCGATAAGGGCGCTGCGGGCGAGGCAGCCTGCAAAGCCAGATGCAAATGCAGCCAACCAGAAACCAAAAATATATTAGTACTGAGAGAGCAGGCAATTATTCTCCCATCAGAGTGGCAGAGTTTTCAGTGTGTGTGACTTCAGTGCTGCTTCAGGACAGCCAGGCTCCGGGTTTTTTTTTTTTGGGGTGGAAATGAGGAGAGCCAAGGTTGTTTCAAAGCCCAAGCCTTGCTCTTCGTGCCGCCCGTGAGCTGCAATTAATTGGAGGCATTCAAGGAGCACGTGGCAAAACGTGAGAGGGACTTTGCATCCGTGAGCCTGAAGTGTTGAAAAATAGTGAGTCAGGCTTTTCATCTGATCGCATTCATCCTAAAATTAACAACAACAACAAACGGTGGTGGAGAGGCAGCCGTGGTCTCAGTGTTTTCCTTCAGGGATTTAAATCTCTGGAGGTTGTGTCTGCAAGCTGTGCTGCCTGAAAGCTGAATTTCCCAGGTGATCTCATGACTCTGGGAACGAAGGCATTTTAGAAAAAGCACCAAATATTACCAGAGACAGTACACCTGTAAGCACTGGAAACTCTGCAGCCCAAAATCTGTCCCAGAAGAGCTTTTTTTCAGTGCTTCAGCTGATCTCCAGCCTGCAGTGTGCACTGTCAGTGAATAGGAGAGAGGCTTGGGCAGGTAACCACAGGAACCAGTCCCTGGGTAAAATATTCTTTATAATCAACTTGTGCCCTGTTCCTCGCACATTTCTCATTTTCCTGCAGCATTTCAGAATAGAAGGAGGCAGAAAAGAAGCCACTCAATGTGTTCATAACCCTCCCTCTCCTTGCCATTGATGCGTGCTGAGCTCAGCACCTGAGCCTCGAAATACCTCTGTGGGTATGGACAAAAATGCCTTCCTTAACTGGGWTTAACACCAGTGAGAAAATGGAGTGTTAGAAGAGCTTTGGCTGTGGCTGTGCCATGGGTTTAAAGGCAGCATTTCCTCCCAACCCAAGAAATCCCATTTTGAGGGACACTTCAGAGCGATTGGCCACAACCATTAGAACTAACCCAGGGTTTGTTGTGACCTCTGATTCATCTTCAGTTCYTCAAAAGCCCAGAAAAATGCAGAAGCACAACCCTGGGCCGGATCTGGGAATCTSAGACTGGAGTTTTGTTAAGTGCTGTGGACAGAGTGGCCCTCCAGAGGCATTAATTAATCCTTGGGGCACTGAGCACAGGCCCCTGGGCTGTTTTTGCAGCTCTGTRTCTGAGAGCTGAGTCTTTAGGCCACTGTTTTCTTCTCCCCGGGGCCCAAAGAGTCTCCTGAGCTGAATAAAACATTTAATAATGCTGAAGTGCCTCTAAAGATGAGGTGGTTGATGAATGAGTTATAACTGCTGGGGTTTTTTTTTCCCCTTTTGAGACGTGTTTGGATGCCAACTGCAATTTTAATGCAGAGTGCTATCGATCACCACCCTGCATGTGTAACACAGTCAGTTGTTATTCATTTTCCTTTTTGTTCCTCTCCTCGGAGATGATCCTTGTTGGGTACCTCGGGGGGCAGGTTAATAAAACCCTGTCTCTTTATATTAAATACTGAGGGAAGCATTATCCTGGAGCAGCCCCACTCCCTTTGGCACAAAGCTCTGAGGCAGCGCTCCAGCACTTGTGGTGTCAGCCTGGGATCCTGCAGTGAAATATGCTCCTTTCCTTTTTATTTCTGCTGAGTTTTGTGACCTGGTATTGCTACCTGTCACCGAGGCTGCTTTTTTTTTCCCTGAGTAATGTCACAGCACTTATTTTTATGGGTGTGCTGGAGATAATGAGCGCTCTCAGGAAGGGGAGATAAGGCTGAGACAAAGACAGAGCTGCTGGCTTTGTGACATGAGAGGCTCCAGATCCTCCTGTGACAGCCCCTCTGTGAGGACAGAGACTGATAAGGGAGGGAGCAGCTCTGAGAGGAGCAGTGACCTCCTCAGCACGGAGAACATTGCAGGGAAAGGCTGCAGAGCCAGAGATCAGTGCTGAGCTCAGCACCTGAGCCTCGAAATACCTCTGTGGGTATGGACAAAAATGCCTTCCTTCACTGGGATTAACACCAGTGAGAAAATGGAGTGTTAGAAGAGCTTTGGCTGTGGCTGTGCCTCCCCCTTGATGATGCTTTAGGATTTTAGCTTTTATAATTTCACATATTTGTAACCGTCCCATTGTTTAGTGTGTGACTCCAAACCCCACACCCAGTGTGAGCTGCTGCTGCCCCACTGGGCTCACACACAACAATTCCTCTCCAGGCCTGGCAATCCAGGACCCCTCACTGCCTCAGGCCCTGAGAGATGCAAACAAAAGGGACTTGGGGGCAGCAAACTTGGGCTGAATGACTTCATCAGCTGAAGCTGGAATTGGGAGATGAACCCCCAATGTGCAAATGGASCAAACTGATCAAAGTGTGAAAAACCATTGTCCATTTTGGGTGCAGCCCCTGGGGGGCTTTGTCTGCCCTAAATGTACCTGAAGCTCTTCAATAAACAGAACTTTTGCACAGGGAGACCATTAATAAAGATTTTCAGAGTTTTTACCCTCTTTCCTTTCATTTCCAGAATTTCCCGGGTCCTTTCTCCTGTAAGAACAAAGCTGGCAGAGGCAGGAAGCCCCTTCCCTGCTCACTGCACCTCTGGCCAGGCTGTGCCTGAATTSTGGGGTGAAGAACCACCAGAACAATTCCAGCAGCCCTTCATCCACCTTAGGCCACTTCTTTTGGACTTGTTTTGTGACYTAGCCATCCTTTCCCCTCACAAAGATGGAGAAGCATTCTCATTTAATATTAATCTCCCCTCCTTGGATTCAGGCTTCTTCTGACAGCGTATCAATTATTTAAACTTATTTTTTAGAAAATCTAAAATTCCAGGATTAAAGAGATTAGTTTCTTGTTGATTTTGGTAATTCCTCCTGCTTTGGCAGCTCTGGGGCTGAGTGAAACAGAGCTGCTGAGTCGCTTTTGTGCAGAGCTCACCCTGGCCAGGGGCAGGATGGAAATTCCATTCCCATTTCTGATTGCCAGGTTCATGTCTGAGCTCAAACTGGGTGCTAGCAGGGCAAACAAAGCTCTTTTAGGTGGCACTGTTGGTTGGGCAATCCCTTGTACCACTGCTCAGGGAACACTGACTGCATGGTTGGCACCTGCCTGCTGAATTGTCGCTTAATAAAAGCGGATTCCAAACAAATATTTGAAGTTTCCCTCAGTGATGCTTTGCATTCCTCAGCTGCACGAGTTGCCCCCACACCTGAGGTGGCTCCAGTGGCAGATCAGAGTCTCAGGTGCTGCTGCCACCCTTTTGAACCAAAARCTGCCCTGGTGTCCCCAGCACTGCCAGGGCTGGGCAAGGACAGCTCAGCTGCCCCACAACCCCAAATCAGGGCTGCAGCTGACGCTGAACAACGTCTAGGAAGGGGATTAGAAAGAATAATCAAAGCGCTCTGAACATCAGAAAGCAAAGAGTTCAATGAAATATGCATGAAAACACGCTGGAGTCTCGATCCCAGCATTACCTATCACTAATTCCTTGTGTAACCAGGGAATGTGAACTCCTCAAACGGGGTCTTGGGCTGGCTGCTCCCTTTGCTGAGGCTGCCTGAGCAGCCCAGCTCATCCCTCCAGCAGYAGGGAGTGCTTTTGTGACATCCCATAAAGGTACCTCTGCCTTAATTGACTGCTCAGCCAGCCTTCCTTAAGAAAGACTTGATGGCGTTCACACCTAAAATCAAGCTTCTATAATTAAAAATTAATCAGGGAAAAAAATCCTCTGCAAGCTTTTCTTACTAAATACTCGCTGCTGGAAGGAATCAGAGGGCCCATTATTCTCCTGCCCAGCTGTTTCATGCTGCATGAGAGACTTTATCCATCAGCCCCAGAAACCAATCTTCCCCCTGTGCCCAGCACAGCCCCCATCAATCACCGASCCCAGCCATGGTGCCAGAGCCTCATCACAGCCTCCCCTGCCATGGAGAGAGCTGGGAATGCTCATTCCAGGTATTGATCCTCCCCTCCTGCAGGGGAAGGGCGCTGGGAGGGGAGGGCAGAGGGAGGCACAGCGGGTGCTGAAGTGTTTTATTTTTGTTGTCAGAGTCTCTGGCTGGAAGCTGAGAAGCTGCAGGAGCTGAGAGAGCCTGGCATCAAAGGAGGGAGGAAAACAGAAGACCTTGGGTTTGGCGCTGTGATTTCTTTGTATTACAGCACCCAGATCAAGCTTTGGGCTGCACCTCCTGCCTGCCTGCTGTGAGGATCAGGTCAGGATCCTTCT
>CADDXX010000235.1:464506-479260 GCA_902810485.1 Alauda arvensis
AGCTCAGTGCCCCCTGGCTTGTGCTGCCTTCCCTTTATAGGAGAGGGTGGGTGTGGGTGCAGAGTCACCCTGGGCAGTACAAGGAATACTGGCATAAAACACATTTCCCACAGGCCCCAGGGAATTTTTCATTTGCTGAGCTCTGCCTGYTGTTGTAGGTCATGGGTTGTCTCGTGGTTTTCCATCCCAAAGCTTGAATTTGTGCTTTGTGCACGCAGGCTCAACAAACGTGTTCCAGCTGCACTTCACTGCAGTGGGGAGCTCTGGGAASCCCAGGGAAGAGAGGTGCTTCTCCAAATGCATTCCACTTCATGAGAGCAAGGAAAGAAGRAAGGAAAAAATACAGAAATGCTGATTTATTTTGTGTGTTTCACACTTCATTGATTTCTTGAATTGCTCCTGACGTTCCCCTTCCAGAACAGGGGGAATTTATCCACCTGAGGTTTATTTAAGCCTTTTTGTGGGTGGTGAGAGTTTCATCTCCAGTTGTGTGCATTAACTACCTGCAGAAACCAGGCTCAGCTGCTCCTTGTCAGGTTTGAGGAGGCTGAGAGCTGGTGAAACACCTTTTACCATCTGCAGCCCCAACCAGCTGTGCCCCGAGCCTGTCCCTGCCCTGATGCCACCTGCTTGTTGTGCCACTGGATCCTGTGCTGGGATCTGAGCTCTCCTTTGGGAACTTCCTGCAGGATGGAAGAAGCTGAGCAGCTGAGCAGTTGCTGGTGTTTGCAGAGCACAGATGAGAGACAGCTCAGGGCTTTGGATGGAGCTGTGAGCTTCTCTCTTCAGCCCTCTGAACCGCCTTAAGGTCAAAAGAAATGGTTTACATGTTTTAAACTGCACTCATCTTGTATGGTTCGAGTGGGAAATTCAGTGATAAATCAGATTTATCAGTCTTTTCCAAGCTCATGCTTTGAGCTGTCCTATGTCCAGAGTAAAAGCAAGATATTTCATTAGGAAATCCTCATTTCATAGATGTGCTCTGGTCAAATATTTGSCACTTCTTGTGCAGCTGTTTGTTTCTTTGCTGTATTACTGCTGATCTCAGCTCCACAAAACCACAGCAGAACCCATCCCTTCTGTCACCAGGATGCCTAAGCACAGAGGATGTGTGTTTTGTCCAAAATCAGCTGGAATTAGCAGCTAAAGTGCACAGGTTCCCAATTCCTGCTTCCACAGGTACCTGTGACTCTCACTCCATCCTCCATTATCCAAGCAGAGCAAACCTTTTGTGGGACCTCTGCAAGCCAGCATTAAAGCACCCTGGAAAGGGTCTGGATGGGGCTATAATGGTAATTAAACAGGCAAGGAAAAGTCCTGTGGCATCAAATCACCTCACTCTCCCACGGATTCCCTTCCCTTACAAAAATAATCACCTTGGCTGCTGTTTCACCCTAATTGGCTCCTCGCTCACCCTGGCAGGACCAGCAGTGATCAGCTGCTCCTCGCCTGCCTTTGTGTCCCTGCTCCTCGTCCTCACCTGGGGCAGCCTTGTGTGAAATTGTTTTCTCTGCTCTTGTTATTCCACTGCAATAATCCCTGCCTCCGTGCTGGGGGAGCTCAGCCAGCGAAGGGAGCAGAGGCTGTGCAAAAACACACACACTCACACTGCCCTCAGTGCTGGGGGAGCTCAGCCAGCTCCAAAACACATTTGCAAATCTCCCTTCCTCCCCTCCAGTGCTTGCTGTGTAAAGCTTTGCTCAGGGAGCAGCCAGCCAGGGATGAGCAGGRACAGAGGGRCAGSGATGTTGGAACCCTGGGCAYTGRGGATTTGAGGCTCTCTGTGATGTCAGGCACTGACCCACAACAAAACACTGYRTTTGGCTGTGGRRAAGGCTYCCAAAGCTGRATGGTTTGAACTGGGATTATGGGYGTGTGGTTTGGATAGAAGTGTGGGATATCACAKGGTGGAAAACTTGGAGTTTAAGGTTTTAAAATATGTATTTCCTGCTATTTTTCTCCTGTGTTTGCTTCTGCATCCATTTGGGGTTTGGTGTGTCCCTGTTGGGATAGCWCCTAGYGGTGTTTTAGCAACCCTTAGGATGATCAATATATTTCCAYGTATATTCACTCAAATGTTATCAAATTCTCCCTTGTCTAAGATGTCAAAACAAGGCATTTGTGGATGTCCTGGGCAGTGCCAGCAGGAAGGTGTGGGCTGAGAGCTTCTCAGGTTTAAATGGCTTTTGGAGTTCTGAGAGTGAGGAAAAAAGGTCCCTTATCCCAGCCCCCACATTCAGAAGGAGAGCTGGRGTCTGTGTCTCTGTCTTTGAAGGTTGTTTATTCTTCTGTTATCTCTACATTTTCTTTCTGCCCAGCCAGGTGTGTGCAGGAGGTCAGAGAAGCCAGATCTGTCCCTCCCACCAGGGCACATCATCTTTTATACCAACAACTACATGAACAATGTTTTCTTTTCATCACCAGTAATTACAGCCTATATTAGACAGTGAAAATCCACTACAGCCCAATCCAAAAAGACCAAAACCACAGCAGAAGATGGAGGACAAAAAGAAACAGGAAAACAGCATAGACACACCCAAATTCCTCCATCTTTGTCCTCTTTACTTCTATTAAAAATCTAAAAAGTCTACTTTTCACCCTGTGATATATTAATTATTGTTCTAATTACACTCTGGTGGCTTGCATTTCCTCTTTCAATGTGGGCAGCTTTTTCCAGGGACTCAGATCAAAGGCACTGAGGGATTTTTGGCTTTTTTCCAAGACCCTCAGACTTGTTGCGAGGGTCTCGAATCACCCAGGGCACCCAGAGGGGTGTCCCTGGCTCCCACACCAGCCTTGCTCCAGAGTGCCCAATTCCTGATCTGGCTGAGACTTGGGACTTGCTGGGGAGCTGGAAATGTTCAGTGCCTGCAGCAGGCAGAGCAAATCTGAACCTAAAATCAGTTTTCAGGCATTCCTCAGGCAGGGTTGGAGGCAGGAGGAACCCTGGAGCAGGGAGAGAGCAATTGCCATGGAATTGTGGGGTCTGGCACTGAACACTTGTGTGTGTGATGGGTGTCCTAAAGTCGAGGTTTGCACCATGGATATGCCAATTTGTCACTCTGACAGACACCAGAGTCCCACCTCACACAGCTAATTGAGCAGACAAACCAACCAACAGATGTGGCAGATGAGGAATTTTAATGGGAGGAATYCAATAAATAGAGTGACCTTGAGGTGGTGCTTAGGGTAATTTTATTTAATACTAGATTCTGAGCTGGGAATTACTTAAAAAGTACATAAAACATGGCAAGTAATGGCAATTTTGCCAGGGATCCAGGTTTTTTCCAGAGCTCTTCATCAGCTCTCTAGGTTCACTTCAGGAAAATGGGAATGTGGGGAAATTTAACCAGGGTCCTTGCCCTCTGCTGAGGTCAGGTCAGGCACTGAAGATTAACTCTTTCTTTGTCCATCTCTCTGCTGTGTCTTGGTCTTGTTCATCAGAGTTGTGCTGGGATTAAAACAAGACAAGGAAATCTTTGATACCACCCACAATTGCAAATTTTTTTTGTTTTTCTGCTTTGCTTCCAAAAGATGCATCTCCTGCTCAGGAACTGGGGCCCAACAGCACCATAGGTTTTACTTCTCAGCTTTGTTCCTTTAAATGTGCTGAACTGGGCAATCCATCCCCTGTCCCTCTCCTTGCCAGACCCATCTGGGCACATCAGCTGTGATGGATCATTTCAATATTACGCCTTCTGTCCTGCAAATGGAGCTTTCCCTCCCTTTTTTTTTTTTTTTTTTAAGGTAAAAGCTGCTAATATTTGAGTTTTCCCATGCCAGTCAGGCAGACAGAAGGCTTCCAGGGACATGTGACACTGTTCTTTGCTTCACTGGCCCAGACAATAAATATTGTGGAGCCAGAGCCAAGGGGATTTACAGCCCGTGGCATCATCTGGCTCCTGGGCTGGGTTCATCCCTGGGTTACTGCTCTGCAATCCCCAGGAATTATCCCAAGCAGTGAATCTGCTCCAGTGGCAGGGCCAGACTGGAATTTCAGCTCTTCAGTTTTTAATTTTAACTCACTCTTGTCCAAAATACACCTGAAGTGGATGAGCACAGTGCTTGGGTGATCCAGAGGATGGGGGGAATTGTGAGGGAGGGGTTGGGTTTTAGCTCAGCTCCTGTTGAATCTTCTTCAGGTAACAGAGCACAGGAGAATTGTCAAAGCTGGAAAATCATTCACAGAGGGAAAGGCTGAGGGAAACTCTGGAAAGATCCCCAGCAAAGCTTGGCAAGAGGCAGTTTGGGGTTTTTTTTGGTTGAGAAATTCAAGGCAAGTTACTTTAAAAGGTCACTGTGCTTGCAAAACTCTTTGAAATTCAACTTTTTTAGCTCAGGCTGTTATTAGATAGCTCAGCAGAATGTTCTTGGAGCAGCCAGCCAGCCAACATTCCCAATCCTTATGGAATAGGAAATGTTCTTGGCAATCCTCCAAGTCATTGCATCCCTCATCACTAAACCTCTTCTGGCTGAGGAGTAACGAACCTGGAAGGGGTTAAATGTTCACATTTCTCATCAGCCAAGGGTTCAGGGCAAACAGCTCGATGTGTGAGCCTCTGTCCTTTTGTTTCAGTSCAGTTTTAGTTCCTTTCCAGTCGTTTGTAAAACCTTGTGTGCCCGTAAAAAAGCACTGAAGTGTTGATGTGAGTGTTTCTGTCCAGGATAAAAGGTGAGCTCCCAGGGGAGCTCCTGCAATGGAATTCACCCACCAGGTTCCAGCTGGAAGAGCCCTCACTCCTATGGAAATGTCTGGAATTTATCAGGCTGCCAATTTTCCTCATTTAGAGGGAAATTAAACCTTATGGTGTTTGCAGTGCCTGAAAATTCGGGCGTTTGCTGCCTTCCAGCAGCAAACACAGCTCTGTGTGCACCTAAAAATGAAAAACGGACCTGAAATCAGAACTCCAATTGCCAGTGGAGGTGTGTGGARCAGGGAGTGAGCAGGAAATGACAGCTCTCAGATCTGTCTGAACACCTCTGTGGCCTCTGAGCATCTGAGCCCTTCCAAATCACCAATTCTGGCTGCACAACCTGCCCAGGCTGGAAGCAGCTCCATTACTCCAAATTTCTCCTTCCTGTGGAGAGTTAAACTGAGAGGAGGGCAGGGAGAGAGGTGAGGGGAGGCCAAATAAATCAGCAGCATTTACAAAAAGGGCTGAGAATTAACAGAGAGGGAGGGAAAAGAGGCGAGTGCCAGCGGTAAAACGAAAAATGAGGAAGTGCCATGATAAAAATGATGCAGTGTCCGGGCAGCTCAGTCCTCAGCCTTGAAAACCTCACCAGGAAAAGATTGCTCAGGCAAGATGAATCCCCCCAGTTAACCTTGCTCACAGCAACATCTCTGCAGGTCAGAGAATTATTACCCTCTCACCTCCCAGCTCTCCAGTGGGCTCCTGAATATCTTTGCATGTGGATTGGCAGATTGGATTGGGCTGAGCTGAATTGGCAGAGGGATTCCCTAAATCTGGGAATGCTGTGCACCATAATTCTTTTTTAAATAAGAATATAACAAGGGAAAAAATCCTCCCTGAAGTAAACCAAGGGCCCACAGTGTGCTGCCACCAGGCTGTTTTTCCAGCTGGTGGCCAGGCTGGAATCTCTGCACTGCAGCACAAGTGCCTGGAAAAATTACGATTTCAGCAAAACTGTGAAAGCCACGGGAGCAAATTTACTTGTGAGTCCCTGCTYCCTTCCCATCTGTGAGGGTTCAGGAGCTTCAGGAGAGTCTTTGAAGCCCTTCCAGCTCCTCTCTGCAGCTGTGGAAATGTTCCATCCCTCGCCCACTTTTCCTTGGCCATTGAGAMATTTTAACTCTGAGGTTGATGCTTCAGCAGGGAAAGGCCCTCCATGGCAACGTTTGCACCCTGAAATTCAGAGATTTATTCATTTTCCTGTCACTGATGTCACCAAAGTGGCACAGAGGGTCTGTCCTACACCCACCCAGGAGTTAGGGCTGCTGCTCCACCAGCAGCCCAGCACAGCTGCTGCAAGGAAAGTGCTCCACTGTTGGATTAACCCTTTCTCTGACCCAGACATGRGGCTCCTGAGAGCTGTTTTAAAAKATTTAATTCCATTTTCAGTCTCATGAGAAGGGTGAGAKGGTACAGAYGTTGCCAYTCATGCCATCAMAATCAGAAGCCAAACTATTTCCTAATTACAATRCATTTTAAGTGTTTTTTGGCCTGTCAGCTTTTGCCACMCAATGCTGCTAATGCTTCTAAGCCAATTAAAACACYCAGCATGGGTTCTACTACAAAACATCTCCCATAGCTCTATTTCTCCAAAATATCCAGGCCATTTGCAAGGTCATCAGTTGAAACTTGTCTCTAATTTCTAAAATTCTCTCTCAACAATGTCTATCTTATCCCAGGGCCTCTCTAAGCCAGCAGATTTTATCTCAGAGTTTGCACACAGATGCACAAGACTCTCTGAGGCTTCTGCCATGCTTTGAGAATCCTCTGCAAAACCATTTCCCACCCTTCACGAGGCAGAACCTTCCAGCTGCTTCCAGAGGGCCAAACAGCAAAATCCTGCTGATGCCCACCTCTCCAGGGAGAGGAGATGTGGGAGGCACTGTCACGTTTGTCTGATGGGTTCATCCCTGCTCACCGGGGCGATTTCATCAGCAAAACAGACAAAATTGATGAAGAGAGAGCAAACCAAGCCCTGCAGCTTGGTGTTTATTGATAAACCTTGCCCATGGGATGCTTTTGATCCTGAGGCAAACATGAGAGCCGGAATATCCTCAGGCAATCCTTTTAGGCAGATCCACAGCAACAGGGAAAAAAAAAGGGGATTCTTATCTGCTCTGAGCACTGAGCCTTCATTTGGGATCAGGAATTCAAATTGCAGGTCACAGATCCTTACATTTCACTGAGCTGGCTCTAAAAGGGGATCAGGTGTTCTGGTCTGGGAGAATTTGGTTGTTCCTTGCCACAGGAAAACAAAARAAATCATGTAAACATCTGCTCTGGCACCAGTGTGCAGGGCAAAAATTGGCAAGCAAAGCCTGTGTGAAGGTGACAAGAGGCACCAGAAATTCTCTCTGATCCTTCCAGCATCAGATTTTGTGGCTGATGAACATTTAATAGATTGCAGACCTGTATCAGAGCTCTGAAAAAAAAAATTAAATAGGAGAAAGAAAGAAAAGCTAGATAGAGAGGCAGAAACGTATGGTAATGAAAAAGGCAGCCTTGAGAAATGGAAAATAAARCTATTCTGGCTTTAATAATGTGTCAGCCTTTGTGTGAACTGGCCCAGAGCCCAAAGAAATGGACTGTTGCTTGCATTTACAAGAAGACCAGGTCTTCTGATGACTCTATAAATAAATGCTCCATTATCTCTTACAAGTGTATTTGTAATATGTTATCTGACCCTGCGTTTATTCATTCACAGATTTGGTCATCYTTTAGAAGCAGAAGCGAGTCTCTCCCTTTTCATCCAGGAATTTCAAAGTCCTGCTCGCATCCCAGGGATTCCAGCTTGTTAAATGTGACTGAAAGGGAGCTGAGGCATGGAGAAAAATGGAACAAATTTATCCAAATTCGTGCCAGGATGGGGGGAACAGAGCCAGGAATAGGCTGGCAATGAATATGCCAGGGATGATGAAAGGTCAGGATAAAAAACCAGCACTCCTTGGTTGGAGATGTTTCTTTACAAGGTAACCCCTCACCAGAGTGAGGATTTTCTGTGTGCTGGAAGAAAAGCTGATCAAATGTGCACTCTTATGCTGCTTACAACCTTCTTTGATTACATTTTCCTTATTCTTCCCTGTATTTTTCCCTGTATTTTTCCCTGATATCCTACTCCATGTTGTCTCTCCCCTTATTATTTATATATATTTCTTTCAATATTTATATTTATATTTATATTTATATCTATATTTATATCTATATTTATATTCATATTTATATTTATATTTATATCTATATCTATATCTATATCTATATCTATATCTATATCTATATCTATATCTATATCTATATCTATATCTATATCTATATCTATAATCTATATTATATATAAATATATAATGATGCATATTACAGATTATAAATTATATCATAATTATATAGTAATACATACAATGAATTTATATTTATTATATAAATAATAAGATTTGTTATTATAAAATTAATAAATMTTATTATCTATATAGTAATAAATATCTATTTATTATTACATCATAATAAATGTAATTAATTACATTTATTATTATGCAATAATARATATATATAATTATATATATCCTATAAAATATATAATGTATAATATATAGTATAGAATATAGATACAATGATATAATTCACTAATTCACTCACTATTAAGAATTTCACTGGTAGATCAGAGACTCTGTGTGAGTTTTCCCCTTCCCAGACCTGTCCTGCAGTGAAGCATGGGGGTGCCTCAGAGGGTCCTTTTGGCTTTGTTTTTCTTGCTCAGCTTTGTCTCACGGGGAAGCATCTCACAGAAAAGACTCCCTTCCTGATGCAATTTGTGTTAGTTCATTAAGCACAAGATATGATTAACGYGAGCACTTCTTTAATCAGCCCAAGGAGCTGCTGCAGACACTTGAGAGCTCCGTGCACTTGGAGCTTTTCTCTCTGTGGCTGCTCTGCCCAGGTTTGTGGGGAGGCAAACAGCTCACAGMCCCTGCACAGAACAATTCTGAGTTTTTCAGCACTGGATCAGAGAAAATGGAGATGAATTCAGTATTTTCCTGGAAGTCATTCCCTAATTTCTGCACTTACAGCACATCTGGGCTCTTGTGCACCAGGCAGGAATTATCCCACGAGCTGAGGTGTGAAGGGCTGTGGATGTGGGAGGTCAGATTGGCAAAACCCTGTTTGACCCAGCAAACCTCYACAATAATCAGATTACCCCAGTAAAACACCAATTTTTATCACAGAATCACAGGCTGGATTATCATCTTCTTTCACRGCTCCTTCAGCTTTCAAGTCACTTTGACACAACAGTTGCTCTCTCCACTATTAGTTCCAGAGAGATCTGTAGAAAGATGTTTTTTCCTTGCATATTAATTCTATTTCAGTGCCTGTCTTGTTATTTAAACAACGAGTGACTGTCTCCTCTCTGTTTCATTCTTAATTTCCTGGGCTCAAAGTGAGATCAGCCTCACCCACCCCTGCCTGCAGTGACTCTGGGAATTTTTTTGGCCTCTCTGTGCTCATTTTGGTGGCAAAGATAAAGAGTCCCAGCCCTGCTTTACGATTCACAGAGCCCACTCCGGAGCCTCTCCCTTCCAGCCCTGCTCATCAGCAATGCAGATAACGGGCTATCAGCAGCTCCGTGGCCTCATCCCGGGGAGATAAAACCCAGCTGTGCGCTCACATCTGCAGCTTCCTCCTCCCTAASCTCACCTTAGAGAGCTCAAAAGTTGCAGAAACACGGGGAGGARGGAGGTGAGGATGCGGAGATGGATCCCTCGGATTCTGCTCTGATTCCACCTTGATTCTGCACTGATTCCACGCTGATTCCACTCTGATTTTACCCTGATTCCACCCTGATTCCATCCTGATTCCACTCTGATTCCACACTCTGATTCCACACTCTGATTTTACCCTGATTCCACCTTGATTCGATACTCATATTCCACATCCTGATTCCACTCTGATTCCACCCTCTGAGTCCACTCTGATTCCACCTTGATTCCACTCTTATTCCACCCTCTGATTCCATCCTTATTCCACACTGATTCCACTCTGATTCCATGCAGATTCCACCTTTAGATGCCATCCCGATTCCACCTTTATTCCACCCTGATTCCACCCTCTGATTCCACCCTTATTCCACCCTGATTCCATGCTAATTCCACCTTGATTCCACCCTGATTCCATCCTTTTTCCACCCTGATTCCACCCTCTGATTCCATCCTTATTCCACCCTTATTCCACCCTTATTCCACCCTGATTCCATGCTAATTCCACTCTGATTCCATCCTTATTCCACCCTGATTGCACCTTCCGGGCCCCTGGGCTGCCTCTGGCTCCTGGCACATCTTTCCTGAGCGTTCTGCATTTACATGGRAAGGAAACGGAATTTTACAGGAATTCCTTTGTTCGAACAAAGCCGYCAGCACCCTGTGGAAAATAACCGGGCTGGGTGCAAGAGCCCCTTGTGCTCACAGCTTAGCTGGAAWAACGCCTTCCTTTCATCTGCATTTCCTCTGTTTTCCGTGTTTTGGCCTTCCTTTGTGTTTTTTTGGGGTGTTTTCCTCGGAACAAAAGGAGCAGCCACGTGCTCTGATCAGCCTGGATGCTGATGATTCTCTTTTGACCCTGCTCTGGTGCAAACAATGAAAGCAATAAAACCAAAGTTGTTCCAAGGTGGAGTTCAGCCAATTCGGTTCAAGCAGCAGCATCGTGCTGCTCTTGTACCTTCCAAGGACGTAGGATAAAGGTTTTAATCTTAATTTGAGCTTGATTTTGGGGAGAAATCCAACACAACCTGTRACTCACCCCCAGATTTCCCTGGGGGCCGTGTTTGTGGTGATTTGGTCATCCCAGAACTGCCTCTTTGCTTTTGGTGGGAATCCTTGCCAAAGTTTTTGAGAGTTTTTTTTTTCTTTTCAGCCTCAGCATGTGAGCTGAGACTGCAGAGTTATAAATGGGAAAACAAAAAGGCATCCAGTTTGTAAAATCCATGACTTGATATTGATTTTGGCCATCCCATGAATTGAAACAAGGCTCCTGTGCAGAAATGCTCCGAGGATGCCGTGTTCCCCTCTCCTCCTGACACAACACTTTATCGATCCCCATGTTTGTGCCACATGAATGATGGATTATCTCCTATCAAACCTTGCAGTATTCATTTAATGCCTTTGAATAAAACATTTCTCGCAGATTAACKGAGCAGTTTTAAGTGAACAACCATTTTCATCTGGTTTAAATTTTCATGGGTACTTTTCTGGAGAACAAGTACATTGTTAATAATTGAAGGGAACGAGACCTTGCTAATCTCTTTGTATTTTAATAAAATCCTGTTGCACCCCATTCATTAATTTTTAAAATGCCAGCATCTATAAAAATTAGATACTTTTGCTGCCCTCCCTTTGARATGAGTAATCCTGAGATTACATGAGAAGGGATTATTTATGTACCAGGGAACTGGAATTTCATTGTGTCCAGAGAGCTCTAAATGTGGTTTGGGATGGATTCCATGGATGAGGGGAGGGAGGAACCTCTCACTGGAAGCAGAGAGGCACTGGAAGAGCGGGGTTAGAAAGAGAGGAGGGTGGAGAAAGGAAGAGGCAGGAGTTTAGAGGAGGAAGAACACAGAAATGGTTTGATAACAGAGACAGATGGGGCTAGAAATGACAAAGTGTGGGTAGGTAAATATATAGATTTTGCACATAGATGAGTGCAGACAACTCTGTAACATTTATTTGCTTTTGCTCTCCACTTCCACCCCTCCATCTGCCCTACTGTTCCACGAGTGCCTCTTTCTCCACTTCACCTTTTCCCTTCTGCCTCTCCCTGTCAATCCTTTCCCTGCCACAGCCTCCAACTCAAATCCCTCCTGCCCCTGCCCAGAGCTGCTCAAAGCTTGCTCTGTCACAGCCCCATTTCTCTTTTTTTTCAACTACAATTGCTCCTTTACACACAGCCCCGGGACTACATTTCAAAGGAGAACAGAAAACCCAATATGGACACGATTTCTTTTATCATTAGCAGGGCAGCAGCAGCCCCTGGAACACTCGCCTCAAAAATACTTTGTTCCAGCGAGTTTTCATTAAATTCTGTGGTCAGACAGACAGTGTTTGCTGCGGGGATCTGTCCTGGAGGCTCCCAAACCTCTGCACATTAGTCATACAGGGTCAGAGCAGCAAGGGAGTGAAGAGGCTTTTGACAGCAGTAGTGAAAAAAAAGCCAAATAAAAGCACTAGGTGCCCTCCTCGGAGGATGTTTGTGCACACAGAGACACTGATTTTTTTCTCYGTGTTTCCAACAGCCTTTTAGCCTTTCCACTTTCAGTTCTGCATCTGCTAATTGTCTTTTTTTCCCTTTTGAAAGCTCTGCACTGAAAGGGCAGAAATCAAACCCTCACAAACKGAGATCTGCCCCCTCCAAAGGATCCCTTTGGAAACGCTGCTTCTGAATTGCTTGTTGATATTTGACCATGAGTCACCTCTGCATAAATCTTTGCCAGGTATTAAAATCATCGAGAAGATGCTGGAATGCTGAGATAAATGGATGTGCTGGTGGGAGGAACAGAAATTGGACTGGGCAGCACAGCTTGTGTTTGGCTAGACAGCATTCTGTGCGAGCGATTGCAACCAGCACGATGTGAAAACCTGTTGTGGGAAGGAGCTGAAAACAGCTCTGCAAGGAATCTTCAGGGGAGAAAACTCTCTTTTCACTTTTTTAATCAAGTTGCTGCTTAGCTGTTTACTGATGAGCTCATGGCAGGGGATGGAGAGAGGCAGAATTGGTGCCTGAAAGGGATTTTTAATGGAGCTGCTGTTACCGAGCTGAGCAGRCTGGGTTTGATCTCAGCGTTCAGGGCAGGACTTCTCACACCAAATGCYTCTGTACTGCTGGGAAGGGGAGCAGCAGTGGATTAAGGTCCTTGGCACTGAGAGAYGGTCACAGAGGGTCAGTCCTGGCACAGGGCATGGTCACAGAGGGTGGGACTGATGCCTTCAGTTTGAGCTTTCATGTTTTTCAGACTCTGTGCTGCCCAGGGGTGCAGCTCTGAGCTCACATTCTGTGTCAGCCTGCCTTTCACAGAGTAAGCAGACAAAACAAATCCTTTCCCTGCTGCACACCAAGGACAATGGGTACAAGTTTTCAGGTCCAAAAGCACAAACAAGGATGGACTGAAGAGAGGAAGGGATGGGACTTCATAACCTGAAGCTGAAATTGGACAATTAAACCCCAATATGCAAAGAGACCAAAACTTCTAAAAGTGTGAGACCTCGTGACCAGGGGTTCATTTTGTGCCCATTTTGGGGCCACCTTGTGTGTAACACTGTCCTGGCTCTTGTCCTGCCCAAGGTGTAACCTAAAGGCCTTTTAATAAATATCTGCTTTATTCTCCGGCTCTGTCCAGTCTCTGTTCCAGCTCAGCCTTCCCAAGGCATCAGGATCAGTCTCTGGCAGAGGGGGATGCTCACAGAAGATCAGTGGGACAGGGAATGGTCACAGGGAGTCAGTCCCTGGCACAGGAGATGTCACAGAGGGTGGGATCAGTCCCTGGCACAGGAGATGTCACAGAGGGTGGGATCAGTCCCTGGTACAAGGGGTGGTCACTGAGGATCAGTCCCTGCCACTCCCCGGACACAGAGGTGGCTGTGAGCAGCAGTGAGCTGGGGAATTCCCATGTGCAGGCTGGCACTGCTGCTGTCTGTGCTCCCAGTGCAGGAATTACAGCTCCTTTCCCTTCCTCTCTCAGCCCCTGCAGCCCCATCCTTACAGAGCTGTCACATTCCCAGGTGGAATTGCCAGCGGTGGGTTCAGTGATTTCAGTTCTGCCCAGGASGGACAGATCACAGGGGGGCTGGGCTGATCTCTGGCCGTTCCCCAGCGATTTCTGCTGCCTCCATGGCATAGGAGCTGTTGGAAAACTGGATTATCCCTTTGCAGACAGGTTCCCAGCAGCTGGAGCGCCCATCTGCAGGGTGACACTCCTGAAATTGTCCTGGAAACTCCTCCTGGAAGCATTGCTGGCTCCTGGAATGCTGCTGCTCATTCCCCAGTGGCACCAGTGACAACGGGGCTGCCACATCAGCTGCAATTCCATCCCGACCCTRTAGATTAAATGCACAGGACCAGTTTTGTCTGGGGTGTGAAATTCTGACAAGGACACAAGAGGAATGAATTGATGGGGTCGTTCACACATGTTCCGTGTTTGTCCGGGTCAGYTGTAGTGAAAATTTGTTCCCAACGCAGCCAGGCAGTGCTGGATGCTTGGGAAAATGCCACCTAATTGGCATTTATTATTCCTGCTGTAGCTGCAATTATGGACTTTGGCTCAGGCCAGTGAAGGATGTTCTTTCCCAGGGCAGTGAGGATCTGCCTGGATCCCTCCCTGCCAGTGAAACAGGGGCCAGTTTCCACCCTTCCATTCAGCATTTGTTTGGAGCAATTCCTTTCTCCCAACTCAGCCCTGCTCATCCCTGGCTGCCCACTCACCTCCCAAAGGTGTCACTGCCTTTGCTGCACTCCAGCTCTGCCTGATGGCTTTGCTCAGACCTCGGGGACTTCAGGTCCTTGCCAAACTCCCTGGAAATGAGGATTTAGGCTGTTCGGCACACAAACAGCTTGTCTGGAAGTTGCCTCTGTCTCTGGAGTGCAGCACAGTCGGTGCTCACACTGCCCTCACCTGAGGGGATGTGAGCCCAGCTCTGCCCTTGGTGTGGCACAGGGTCCCTGGGGCTGCAGCTGAGGTGGTGTCAGGGGTCTGTCACCTCAGCTCTGCCCTTCTGATGAGTTTTGGAACTGCCCTGTCCCAGCCTGACCTCCTTYAGCTGCTGCCCCACAAATGCACAGCCACACCTTGATTGCACTCACATGATCCCAAATTCACAGGAGCCAGTTCGCTCTCTCTTGTCCCCTCCTGCTGCACTCAATTGACTTTTACAATTTTACAAAGTGAATTTTGCAGGTTAAATCTTTGCAGCACCCAGGCTGTTGTGGGCAGTGCTGTCCTGCTGGAACCAGGCACACAACGTGCCAAGTTCACAAGCAGAAATATTCAAAGTATAAATATTTAGGTCTCTCTTTCTTTTCCTTC
>CADDXX010000235.1:479631-489783 GCA_902810485.1 Alauda arvensis
CCACAGACCCCCAGACGTGGCATTCCCACACCCAGCCCTGCACAGGCAGACACAACCCCTCAGCATCATGAGATTTGTGTGRATTTCTGTGTGTAATTCACTACACACAGGTGAAATCATCCAGGCCACCCCTCTCTGCTTCCCACCCCCAGTGCCAGTGCAGAGATCAYGGAAAAACACGTTTTTATTTTAACTTTACTCAAGGTGCTCTAAATTAACGAGCTGAACCTCACTCCAGGATCAGCCAAGCAGCTGTGGGAATGTTTGGAAATCGTGTTACACTGAAGGTCTGATACTTTTTAATATCCCCCGGTCCCCAGGTGTRTTTTCAAATATGATCTCTGGGTGAGAGCCGAGCCAGCTGTAACCCTGACAACAGTGACCCAGATGGCAATCAGCAAAATGGGCTAATTGAATAATGCTGAGCTGCAAGCAGTGCTCTGCACCACTCTGGCAGACCCGCCAGCAACTCCAYTGCACTTCAAAATGCTGAGTGAATTTCCCATTGACCGCTGTGATCCCACACCTGGAGATGCTGGAAGGGACTTGAATGTGGCCAGTGAGAGAGAAAGAGCCCGGTGTGGCACTGTGGGACTGAGGGATCTTCCTGGGATTACAGCAATTGGATTGATTTATCCATATWAAACTCTTTGAGGCCCTTGATTAACTCAGGGATATGACTATTGATGAGCAGTGCTTCTCAGCAGAGTTACAACACATGGCTGGGTATTTGTAGGGGTTTGCCTTTAGCTGTGAGGCTCCCTGAGGAGGGACAGGTTTGTCCTTGCCTTGTCCCTTGTCCCTGCTGGAATGCTCACCCAGGCTGACAGTGTGARACCTCATTGATGTACATTTATTGCATTACATGTCATGAACAAAGGAGGTGACTTAAACCTGCCACAGGATCCCAGACTGGTYTGGGTTGGAAGGGACCTTAAAGCTCATCTGCCATGGRCAGGGRCAAATTCCACTGTCCCAGGCTGCTCCAGCCTGSCCTTGGACACTTCCAGGGAYCCAGGGGCAGCCCCAGCTGCTCTGTGCCCTGTGCCAGGGCTCACCACCCTCACAGGGAGGAATTTTTGKCTAAYATCCCATCTAAACCTGCTCTCTGTCAGGTTGAGACCATCCTCCCTTTTCTGTGAAAGTCCCTGTCCGTCTGTCCTGCCTGTTCCAGAGCTCCCGGAGCATCCCCAGGGATCCCCAGGGAGCTGAGCTGCTCCGCACTGCAGGGCCACCATCCCTGTGACAGGACACCGACAGGAGAGGCTGGAATGAGCCAGCCCACGGGGAGAAACGGCACAATGATCCCGAGGGAGACAGGAATTAAAGTGTTGCTAAAAAAAAGGGGGGCTGAGGAGCTGGTTCAGGCTCCGGTGAAGCACCCAGAGCTCTGCTCCCAGTGCTGGCTGRGAGCTCTGGGTGCTGGGGAGTGTGGGAGGCTGTGATTCAGCCCCCACAAGGGCTTGCATTCCTGMAGGCTCTGACTCAGCCCGGCTGCAGTGAGAGGGGGAGGTTGGGAGCAGGAAGAAACTCATCTGTGAATGGGATGTGGGCATTGTGTGATGAACATTTGAGTCCCTCTTTGGCACCCCTGGCAAGGGCAACAACAATGAGCTCTGGCCAGGGCTGTTGTTGTTCAGAGAGCACCTGTTTTAGGGGGCAATTAAATAATTCAGCTGCTCCTGCAGTCCTGGACTGACTCCTGCTCCCACCAGGGCTGTGCCTGGGCTTGGGGGCAGGATGGTTGGTTGAAAATCTTCTTCCTCACTGCACCCAGGACATCAGCACTGGGACAAGTTTGGCCACTGGAAAGGGACAACTGGAGCAGCAGCAGGAAGATGCTGCTGGTGGGGTGTGGAATGGACCCCACACCCAAGCAAATGTTTCCGAACAATTCCAAACAAACTGGAAAAAGGGGTTCCAGTTTCACCTGAGGACTTTGAAGGAAGAAAAACTGTAATCTTCTGTGCCCTTGTTACCATAATGGGCTCATTGCCAACACAAAGGCACCTGGTGGTCTCTTCTTGAATGTAGCAAAGGCAAAAGCCCTCCTAAAACATTCAGTGCTTAAGGATGAGTACAAATGTGCTCTGGGCTTTTGGGKGTGTCTTAGCAAGGTGCAATGGGCTCCCATGCATCTGAGCACGATTTTTATTTTGTTCTTTTATCATTTGTTATTTTCTCAGTTATTAAAACCTTTTTGCTTTACAAAACACACCCAAGGAGCCAYCTCACAAACTATTCTAAGCCATTTCTCTGGAGAGGATCAGACCCCAGGCAGAGCCCTTCCGTGGGGAGTGAGTGGGAAGAGCTCTGGGATGAACAGGGAGCCTGGAGCTGTGTGAGGACATTGCCAGCAGTGTGAGCCTGGGGCATCCATCASTTTATCCCAGGTAATTCCAGCAGACACAAACAGCCTTGTCCCTGTCTGAGAGCACGGACCAAGGGGCCCTGGCAGCTCCAGGGCTTTGTCCTGCACACAATTTCAGCCCTGGTGGGTGTTTGTGTGCTGCTGGCCCATCAGGTGCAGCAGCCCCAGGAATGCTCTGGGTCAGATCATGGTGCTCAAACTGAGTCCATTCCTGGGAATTGCAGTGCCCAGTGTGGAATTGCTCTGAGATTCCATTCCAAGGTCCACCAGTGGAAAGGGTTTGGGGGTGAAAAGTCAGGCTGGGGATGCAGACACCCAGGTGCAGGGGGTGGGTGTGGGGTGAGGTCKATGATGTGATTTTGGCCAGGCACCTCTGGGTGATGTGTGACATTTCAGAGAGCTGCAAGGAGGCAGAAAGCAAACAAGGCTCATTAATCCCAACAAAGGGCAATGTATACAGCTGCCAGCCCCTGCTCTTTCCTTCAGCTGATTGTCTGAGGGCTTCTGTACCATAAACAGCTCCACAAATTGCACAACAAATAGAGCTCTCAAACGTTAAATAGTTGAACAGGAGGTAACAGAGTGTGGGAGCAAAGCTCTGTGACATAGACACTTCCACCCCCTGCTCCTGTCTGATTTGGAGGTGCAGAGCTGTACCCAGGGCTGTGGTTAAGCCAAGCTCAAGCTAAACCCACCCCAGGCCCAGAGTAAAACCTGCCAGGAGGATCTGCAGAGGCAGGGGAGCAGCTGCCATGGAAGAGCACCATTGATGGGCAGCACTTGCAGAGGTGCCAAATCATCTCTCCAGGCTGTTTCAGTTCAGGCTCTGGGGAGCAAAACCAGGCTCCCTCCCAAAAACCTGGATATGGATGATAATTCATCCAGGGGGGCTCTCCCTCTCCCTTCCCATGGCCAGGCTGCTGGCTCACACAGACTGTCAGAAGAAGAATATTCAGACATGAATTTATTTTAAAAAGTGGAACAGTTTGTTCCTGTTGGTGGGAAGGTCCTTTTTGTGAATGCCTTGAACAAAAAAAATAAAAAAAAACAAGGTCCAAAATCACCTGTGGAACCTGGAGACAGCTCTCCTGTTTGGAAGAGCTTGGTTCCTTTCTTGCAGTGCAATTCAGACTGGGAAAACACAAATGTTGCTCAGCCAAGGATGATTTAATATTTTACAAGCCTGCTCTGAGTTGTTGTCAGAATGAGGAACAACTTGGGGAGTTCTGTTTCCTATCCTGCCCCAGGACTGTGCCACGCCGTGTCTCGAGGCGTGGGTGTGATGCTGGATGGAGATTTGGGTGCTCCACATCCCCTGGGGTCAGARGAGGTGATGGGACAGTCTGCCCCAGTGCACAGAGGTGCACAAGTCCAGCTGTTCTCATTTTTGAGCTGATTCAGTGCAGCTCTGGCAATCAGAAGTGTGAGCACAGAAGCCCTGGTGCCTCCCYAGGAGCTCAGCAATGCTCTCCCCTGTGCTCCTGTCCTGCCAGCATGGAGACACTCCTGCAAGGATCAGCCTGAAAACCATCTCCAACCTTCCTGRTGCTGGAAACTCGAGGAGTTTCCTGTTACATGAGCCTGGAACTCATCCCCTGCTGGTGCTGAACAGCTCTGCCGGCTCCAGCAGCACCGGGATCTTCCCTGAGGCTGGAGAATCTCCATGGAGACCCCTGACATGCCTGTGCACCCTTGGCCCCGGCGTTAATCCTGCTGCAATGTACCACAAAGTCAGCTTTGGCTGCGAGGAGAGATCAAATAAATATGAAAACTGCTCCCAGAGGAGGGAAATATTCGCCAGACRAGCAGAAAGAAAAGCAATAATATAGCGTGTAAGCTACTGCCTTTTATTGGCTCAGCTCCCTTTTCTCCCCTTGTAAAGCAGCCTTGTGTTGTTCTATTAATCTTCACTGTGAGGCAAATTAAAGCAGGGACAGTTGTCAGAGCATTATTAAGAACATCTGTTTAATTAGGGCTGTTTTTGCATGCACTGGAGGAGGAACTGGGACAGCCCTGCTCATCCCCTCCTGCCTCACTCCCCCTGCAAGGACCTGGGGCCTTCATCACCTCCCCTTCCTCTGCTCACAGCTCTCCCCTTTCATCCTGGGAAGGARAGAGGAGCAGGCAGCAAGATGTGGCTGTGCTGGGGTTTTTTTTAGTCATCTCTGCCTGGAGAGCCTCCATCCCCACTTCCTTCCCCACAGAAAATAATTTGGAATTCCGTAAAGAGACCACGAACAACTCTTCATTATCATCAGCAATTTGCCATTCCAGGCCAGGCTTTCATCTGGGAATCTCAGAGCAGTTTTACAAATGCTAATTAATTGAGACTACTTCATGGAGAAGTCTGTTAAACTCATTTTSCAGGGGTGAATCAAGGCTGAGGGATGGGCAGCCACTCGCTGGAGTCCARGGTGGTGCTGCCAGTGGGAGCCAAGGCCTTCCCAGACACAAACTGTGCGTTTCAACCACATTCTCCCACTTTCCCTTCATCCCCTGACACATCACCACGCCAGGAGGTGACAAAAACAGCTGCCAAAGCTTTGGCCTTGCCCGTTTCTTTGAGATCAGGCTCACCAATAATGATAAAATACAGGGATTTAGCTGCAGCCAGGCTTTGAAGGGAGCTCTGAACATCTTTTGTTCTGCCTTAAACACTGGCTGCCGGTCCCTGTCAGTGCTTCTGCTCTCAGAACAGCCCTGACAATCTCACACCCCCCTTCCTGCAGGTATCTCGGTGTTTCCCTGTCCCTGCAGTGCCTGATTGTCCTGTCGAGGCTCCATTTCCCCAGTATTTATGCAGCCATTTACCCGGGCAGGCAGCAGGGAATGAATCAYTGTGTCTGGGAGAGGGAAGGACTCMCACWGCAGCCCAGAGGGGCAGGAGCCTGTTTGTTACCTGATAAAACCAAACTCCACTCGGCATGTCAGGGGGGAGCTTTAATGAACCAGCTCCGGGAGTGATGGAGGTGGGGGCTCACAGTTTGTGTCTGGGCACTTCTTCACACAATGCCAGCCTGGTTTGGGGCAGGAGGGACCTTTAGGAATCAATTCCAGCTTCCCCTCTGTCATGGTTTGAGAGAAATGAGTTTTTTCTTAGGGGAAGTGGTCCCAGAGGAAGTAGTTAAAGACAGGTTAGACACGCCTCTGAGGCGTGTAAATTTTACAATGGTGTAAAATGGAAGGGAATGTGAATTGTACAAGGTTTTTTTTTGAGTGTGGAAGGTTTGGGAACTGGGGAAGAGGAGGAAAAATGTTCAAGAAGGTTTTCATTTCTGTCAATTTGTAGTTTGTGGCGTAATAAAATTAGTTTTGTCTTGAAGTTTAAGCCTGCTCTGCTCTTTGTTCTCGGTCACATCTCACAGCAGTGGTTAACAAATACACATTCATAGGTGCACTGGCCTGGGGTCAGGGCAAACCTATGACACCCTGGCGTGGGATGCTCAGAGCTCCATCCAGCCCATCCCTGAACGCTGCCAGGGCTGGGGCAGCCACACCCAGGGCGTTCTGCAATAAATCCACAAGGGCTGAGAGAAACAGAACCGAATTCCCCCCGGAATTCTCCTCCATGCCCTGCCTGTGCCATCATGTGCTTTGGAAGATCGGGGATTTCAGTGGAGTCCAGCCTTGCTCTCCGTTCAGCAGAGCCCATTTTCCCCTGGGAGTGCATTCCCTGCCTCTTCAGGCACATCAATCATCCCCAGGCTCAGCCTATCTGCTGAGTTCATCAGGTTTAGAGCTGTGTCAGGTCACTCAGAAGTTCAAAGCCATCCAGGCCTACCTGTGAATCCAAATTCCAGCAAGCAGTGGGAGATATTGCAGCAGAAGCTGTTTTACCTGCTAGAAATAGTAAAAAAAGAAAAACACCCAAAACCCCCATAAATCCTCAACTTACAAATGCTTTGAGATACAAGAAGTTCTGAGATAGTCTAAAAAATCTGGACTCTGAATATTTGAGGCTTTCCCGTCATTATGAGCATTAACCATATAATTAGGTATTATCTGAGAATTATCCATAAATGCTCATCGCAACATGATATTTGCTAAGTAATAATTAGGCCATGAAAGGAGCTCAAACAATACCTTTTGTCTAGAAAATGAAAAGCCCTGCCTTGGGTTGATACAGCACCATGCTGAGGGGGTAATAGAGTTTAAAATTGCAGTAAATTGGAGTTAGACCAAATCTCAGCCCCCTCAAGTGTGAGAAAGCTACAGAGGGAGAGGGAATCTGGGCTCTTTTCCTAAAAAAAGGCAGGATAAGGCACCAGGTCCGTTCACAGGAGCAGCACCTGGGCACTACAACTCCTTTGAGTTGAATCCCAATTTTCCAAACCTCTCCTCAGAAGAACAGGATTCTTCTCCTTTAATTGGAGTTGGGTGGAATGAGAGTTCCCCAGGATGGAAATGATTTCTAGGGGATAGAGTTAATTCTGCTTTGGTTTGCAAGGTTTCCAAACTCCCCTGATGAGCACAGCAGAACCTCCTGTATTAATTTAGCATCGTTAGAGGTTTTTGGGCTGACCCTAAGGAAGACAAACTTGCAAATTGCTTTGAATTTCTTATTTCTGTTAAACCCAGTCCAGAAGCACAGGGCACAAGAACATTTGGTACAAACTTTTGTTGCACAGAATTAAGTGCTGAGTGTCTCTCTAGCAGAAAAAATCAAATTCTGGCATCCTGTCTGAAACCCAGGCTGCACTAAAAGCTCCTTGTGTCCTAGTGGCTGGCACTTTATGGCATTCTCAGGAAGAAAAGCAGCATTTGACCTCTGGAAATGGAAAAGAAGAAAAGAACAAGAGTGTGMTGCTGATGGGAGCCTTCCTTACTCCTTACTTTTTTGTATTTCCATTTTATTGTCACTTCTGTTTCCTCCTGTGCAGGCAAAGCTTTAAATGGATATTCTGGTGCATTTAATGCAATTATTTTTTTGCTGTCTGTTGGCTCTTTGCAGGGGGACTGTGAAGGAGGAGCAGCAATTCCAGAGGGAGATGCAGCCCCTGGCAGGACCTGAGGTGTCCCGGAATCCTCCTGCCTGCAATGTTTTCCTGGGAAAAGCAGAGCATTCCTGGTCACTGGGATTGGAATTGTGATTTCCCATGGATGAGACCCAGCTCTCAYCTTGCCTCCTGCTCCTTGAGCACTCTGCTGCCCAGGGGAGAAGGAAAAGACATTTTCCAGCAGAGATGCCCATGGAAATTCAGGCTTTGTGCGCTTTAAACGCTTTCATCCAGAGATCAGAGCTGATGSAAAGTGGTGCTGTGGCAGCTGAAACCCTCTGCAGGAGGGGAACAAAGCTCACTGCACTCCTTGGACCACCAGGATGCCTCAAACCTCCCACTCTGGGCTCTGCAGCTGAGAAACTGCTCCCACTTCCAGCAAAAACAACGGGGTGGAGTGGGAATTTCTGGCTGTGGAGACCTCTCTGCTCACACAGGGACTGATCCTCAGCAAACCCAGCTTGTGCCATTACCCCACTGCTCCCAGTCAGTGCCAGCCTGGGTTTGCTCAGGGTTGGGACCTGCTTTTCTCCAGCTTGGAGAAGGTGACATCTGGGAGTCTGTGAAATTTCCATGTCATTAGGGAATAACAGAGCTGAGGGAAGAAGACAATTTGTCTGAAAGACAAAAAAAAATGTGTTTGAGAGCATCAGTGTGTTTAAATCTGCGCAGGAAGTGCAATATAAAGATCTCAAGCAAATGTAAAAATTATGTTTTTAATAAAGTTCCCCTCTCAGCCTCTTTATTGTAGGTTTTAAATGCTAGTTTGCAGAGAGGAAAAAGGAGGTGGCTTAAACCTGCCAATGCCAGGTGAACTCGGGGTTTTTATATCAGGAGTCCTCTGCCCAGGAGGGCTTGTAAAGAAAATGTGTTTCTGTGCTGTGATCCATGAAGGATCTGTGCTGTGCTTGTTCACTCCACAGAGGTAAACATCTCCGTCCTGGAGACATGGGATTTAAGGACAGGGCCATGCTGATAACATGAAAATTGGGTTAAAASTCTTGTTCTGAGGATATTTAGGAAGCCCAGTCCTTGTCCAGCCATGTGGCCAGAGAGGCTCGGGCTGTTCAGATCTTCATCCTGCCCAGGATTTGGAGAGGAGGCTGCAAGTGMAATCATATTTAATGAAGGATCTCACAGCTGGGAGCTGTTCCCTAAATGTGCAAAGCCCTCACCCTGGTGAGCTGTGGGCAGGTTTGAGTGCCCCAGCCCTGAGACCTGTGCCTGTGGCTGGKGGAGGGATGTCTCCACCAGTGCTCTGGGCACAGCAAACTCCTCATTTCTGCTGCTTGAGCTCAGCTGGCCCATCAGGGGTGAAGGGCATCAGGAGCAATGTGCCAGGGCCAGGGCACTGCTCTGAGGGACACGTCCTGACCCTCTCCAACTGCTCTGCACCCTCTGGAAAAGCTGCTCTGCCAACCTGCTSCTGCAGATCCCTCCCAGCCTGGCAGCAGCATCCATCTCACAGCCACCCTTGCAGCTCTTGTTTCCTGCCACCTCAGCCAGGTTTCCCTGGTGAACACAGGGGTTTTTCACTTGTTCACCACGGAATCTTCCAGCTCCCAGCCCTCTGGCCCCAAGGGAAGGGATTCCATGGCTCAGCACCCTCAGTTCCCAGCCTCCCTCCCTCTGCAGCTCCTCCCATCCCCGTGTTGGGGTTTGGGGTGCTGCTCTCAGCCCCCCAGGCTGCTCTGRATGAGTGACTGCAGGCAGAAAYCCCTCACAGGAGCAGCGGGCACCACCTGTGAGATTCCCTCCAGTGCCACCTGTGTGCTGTGTCCCCTCCCTGATAGCTGGGTTTCCAAGTGGAAGRCAGAGATAACAAACAAAGCATTCCTGCTCTGCCTGCCTTYCAGGAGCTSTCARTCTGCYGGGCAAGATTTGGGATGGTTCCTGATTGGTTCCTGATTTATACTGGGACAAAAGCAAAGAATGCTCCTCATCCCACTGGGTGTAACCACAGGGGTCAGGGAATAAAGAATGACCTTCACTCTTCACTCAGCTCGAGCCCCGTTATCACTTCCCATTGCTTCGAATCTCCATCCTCACCTTCTCCCTGTTTTTTTGTTTTTAAACTCCACAGATCCAGGCCATGGCACTGAGTTTTGGAGTCCCCAGCGGATTATTAACAGTAATAATGGAGAGCACAGCTCTGTGAGGGCCAGGAGATTGCTAAACTCATTAATTTTATTCCTAATAGGAAATTAATGTGCAGAAAGGCGGTGCCAGCCTGGCAGTAATTGCTTTTTGGTTTTAAAACATTAAGTGGAGAAGTTAAAAGTCATTTCCAGCCGCTGCTCCCTTTCTCCTCTCCCTCACTCCCCCCTTCCTCCTCACACACTTCCTGTCCCTTATTTGTGTTTCACAAGGATTGAGCTTCTTTCTTCTCCCACCGCTGCTTCATTACGAGTCATTATATTTCATCATTACAAGGCTTTGGTCATATTTCATTGCYTTCCCATTATGTTTCCATCATTCTTTCTGCTGCTGTTGC
This sequence comes from Alauda arvensis, assembly GCA_902810485.1. Classification (NCBI taxonomy): domain Eukaryota; kingdom Metazoa; phylum Chordata; class Aves; order Passeriformes; family Alaudidae; genus Alauda; species Alauda arvensis. Next base: position 489,494 of record CADDXX010000235.1, read on the forward strand.
AGAGCCAGGCAGAGGACTGGGGCAGCTCAGCTCTGGTGGGATCATGAGCAGCCACATCTCAATTTGGGCAAGTTGGGCAATTTGTTGTCCCTGTTTCCTCTGCATCACCTCCTTCAGGCCACGGGATGTTCCTGCATTTCCTCCTTAATGCCCTGGGAAAAAAATAAATGCCATTTATGCCCTCTTCAGGGTGGAAATGGCTCCTTCTCTTGTGGGCTTTGGAAAGTGGGAGGAGGGAARGTTGTTGGATAAAATAATTGGAGTTCTGAGCAGCCTAAAGCTGGGCACTG
>CADDXX010000235.1:512741-554394 GCA_902810485.1 Alauda arvensis
GTGTTTGAGTGTGCCAGGCCTGTCAGCACAACACCCTGCTCAAATTTGGGCAGGGATCTGAGTGCAGGAGGCTGATTGAAGGAGCAGGACATGAAATTCTACTTGTCTGGTTTTTCCTGTGTGATCTGGAATTCAAATGCAGGCTTCACTTGTTGATGTARGACCTGAAAGTGCCCATTGCCATCGCTGCTCTGGGTGGCAGTGCCAGGAGCTGGAGAGGAAATCAAACTTTCTGAGCTTGGAATCCACACCTCCATCTCCTGCTGGGTTGGACACAGAGGATTTGTAGGATCCTGGTTGAAAAACGGGCAACAGTTGTGATGAGAAAGGAAAACCCCTTGTCAGCTTTCTGAAAAGCTGTTTTATCCCCCATGTGGRGAGAAAAAGGAGGAAAGATGTCTTTGAATAGCTCCTGTGCCTTGGAAGCATTTTTAATATCCCTTTAAGTATAAGCTCCAGCATATTTCTAGCTGATATGAATTGCTCTYATATTAAAAATGTAGCAGTGGTGTTTTATGAAGGGGAAACATTTTTAATGCCAAAGTRATGCTATTTTAAAATGAGTTGCTTTTATGAAATGGATGAGGTGGTTTTATTTAAAAAAAGACCATTTGGGAGGGAAAACTGTGGCTGTATTTCTGTCTTACACTGTAAGACAGAGCTGCATTTTTTACACCACCTCTCTTTTGAAAAGAATGGGCCAGATTTGAATTTTTGGGGGTTTCCATGGAGTCTGTTTAGGCTCTGCCTGCACACAAAAATGCAGTTTTGCATGAAGGGTGTGTATTGAAAATAGCTAAAGGTGTTTCTTTGGCCCAAATAGAAAGTGGATARCTGCTTTTGAGTAAAATGTGCATTTCTAATTAGAAATACTAATTATAAATCCTTCCCCTCTTGCTGTGCAGGGRTTGCTGTGATAGCAAACACAGAGTTTTAGCCATGGCCTGAACCTTCCTGCCAAAGGTGTGACAAAGGAGAGGCCAGCACCAACCCTGCTTGGGGCACCTCCAGGAGAGGACTGGCCACACAAACCCTGCATAATTCAGTGAAGTGGAAAACCCCATAAATTCCATAAGAATGGAAAATTAAAAGGGGGGGTTATAGGTTAAAGGGGAAWTTTTAGGTATGAGGTATGTCTGTGCCTCTCAAGTGCCTCAGCCAGTGGGGAAAGAGAGAAGGAAATGTGGCTGGGAAATTGGGATAAAAAGGAGGCTGTGTCCTCCAAAAATTCAAGCGATCCCACAGGAAATGCCCCATGGCCTCTCCCTTTATTGGGATAAAGTAAAAAGACTCCTCTGCCTCCTCTTTGGACACAAACCTCAGGCGTTTCTGGATTAATTTTCCCAACACYATGCAGGAATCTCTCTCCCTGACCACCTGGGTTGGAAATGAAGAACTCACAGGGCTCTGCAGATCAGCTGGTTGGTGGCTCAGGTTAAGTTCCTGTAATTGCTGGAGCTGAAAGGCAAAGCGGGGGAAAACTCCGTGGTGTTTGTTTTGTCTTTAATCATTCCTGTACAAAGGCAGTTCTCTGGCTCCCTGGGGCCTGCCTGGGTGGTTTTGCATATCTGAGAGATGTTGGCTTCCCCCTTCCCTCTCCATTATTTATCTATCCCTTTGTGTCGGGTCCAGCCTCAGTCGTGAGCGTTCTCTGGGCTGTGGTGATAATTATATTTATTCCTCTGAGGTGGTTCTCCTTGGGTTTTCAAACGAGGCAGGGCCCTTTGGAGATCCCMCTGTCTTTGGCTCTCTGATAGCTTTTGAACCATTTGTGAATTCCCAATAAATTCCTGCAGCCTCAAAGAGAACTCGATGAGGATGTTATTTTTATTGCCCAAAGGGACTGGTTGGATCCCATATTTCTGTAATTTTCACAAACACAGGTGGGAGAGAAAGGGGTGTTAATTCTGTATTTCCATAGGCTGTGTAAGCACAGGTGGGAGAGAAAAGGGTGTCAATCCCACTGCGAGGGGCCGAGGGTGAGCTCACCCCTCCAGGAAACCAGGATCTGAGTGGGAGACATCCCAAATGCTCATGGAACAGGAAAAGCTGCTTTGAGCCTAAACTCCCATCCATTTCCACGGGAAATTCAGGGGTTTGTGCTTCCACCACCCACACAGCAACCTGAGTGTTAAGCCTTATAAATTTAGAATTTTTTTTTTTTAGAATTTATTTTGCCACGCTGTTTCAGCAATCCAGCTCACATCCACATGGGCATTTGCTCTCCCCTTCCCCGAGGAAGGAGCATGTGAGCACTGGSAGCAGAGGGAGGTGTCTGTGTTGGGGATGGAGGGGGTGATGAACACACACCTCGTGTCTGGCGTTTTGGGAAGTGCAGGACGCCCTGATCCCCTCCCTCCCTGCACACAGAGAGGCTCTCTGGGTGCATGACTCAAGTGAACTCAGTGATTTGYGTCTCCCTGCCATCCTCAGGGGTGGCACGGATGACCTCATGTCTGGGAGAGCACAGGGCACCCTGTCCTCTGCTTCCTGCATGAACAAATCCACCCCCCCTGTGTGCTCTGAGACCTGATTTTCAGTGCTGCTCCCTGCTGAGCACCCCCATTCCACAAAAAGCTGTGCAAAACCTTCTAAATCCCATTTCAAAGGGAATTCCTGCGTGAGAAAAAGGTATGTTCTGGGTATAGAACAATTGCGTTTAAATGCTTTATCCATTTTGAAAAGAACAGTTTGTTCCTTTCCTCCCTTAAAAATCCTTTCGTGATCTACCTCTTTCACCACCCATCAGTAATTTCTGAGGGACAAAAAAGGCTTTGGGCGTGAGCTGGGAAGGGACCTGCAGCCTTCCTGCCTTGTGACACAAGGACAGCCATTACTCTTCTCTGTCAAAAGCTCTAATTCCTAATTTAGGAGGCAATTCTAGTGCAAATTAGCGCTCCTTGCAGATGGAATTAGAGCCTGCGTGATGATTTGGAAAATACAATCAATTTACTCCAATTGTTTGCACATGTCAGATCTCTCCCCAATAATGARGAATTTACTCCTCGTGCATGAATGCAAACAATGAGCCATTARCCACGGGGTGCGAGACAGAAACAGCAATTCCGGGCTGGGATGGGCTCCTTTGGGAGGCTCTTCCTAGGGCAGGAGGGTGTTTGCAGGGCAGGGAGGATGYTYCCAGGTCTAAATCCCAAACCCTGCTCTGTGGAGGGCTGCAGGTAGGGCTTGGAGGATGCTCCCAGGTCGAAATCCCAAATGCTGCCCTGTGGAAGGCTACAGGTAGGGCAGGGAGGATGTTCCCAGGTTGAAATCCCAAATCCTGCCCTGTGGAAGGCTACAGGTGGAGCACAGAGGATGCTCCCAGGTTGAAATCCCGAATCCTGCTCTGTGCAGGGCTGCAGGTGGAGCAGGGAGGATGTTTCGAGGTTGAAATCCCAAACCCTGCCCTGTGCAAGGCTGCAGGTAGGGCAGGGAGGATGTTCCCAGGTTGAAATCCCAAACCCTGTCCTGTGGAGAGCTGCAGGTGGAGCAGGGTGACTCCTCCTAGTCAGGGATGTCCCTCCCCTGTCCAGGATGATGTGGGAGGAGGATGAAGGACTCCCGGTCCTGCTGCTGCAGCCGGGGAAGGGAATCCAGCGCTGGGCTCAGGGTGGCTCTGCCCCTGCAAGGGACACCAGCTCCTCCTCCTGTCCCCAAGCTGRGCTCTCACAGCACGGCTGGAGTGGCCCTGTTCCCCAGCCAGGAGCTTTCCCACCGTTCCTGGGCTCCCCAAAGACTTGCTCTGCCTCCGGAGCTCCTAAAAAAAGTGCATTTATTGAGATTTCCCACTGGGGACTCTGCAGTGACCATCACTGACAGTGCAGGTGTGATTTGTGTGCTGCAATAATTCATCCCTGTGAGATTTTGCCCTGTGAGGGAGSCAGGCTGGAGTCAGAGCTGGTTCCAAGAGCTCTGGAGCATTTCTAAGAGCAGCAGAGTGTGTCCAGAGCATCCCTTGCAGAGCTCCTCCAGACTCCCCCTTTGTTCCRCATCCACCCAGAGCTCATTAGAGGCTACTTGGGGAGTGATTGTTGCTCTAATTCTCAATTTCTGGTCTTTTCACGGCCTGATCTAAATAGCTTWGCAGAAAGCAAACAATATGCATATTTCATGAAATTCAGCTCAATATCTGTTTAATTGTGAACGCCCTTGGTGGGTTCTCAGGAGCTGCTTCAGTGAATCACTTGAGCTGACAAACAGGGGAACTGGCAATGGATTCCTGAGCACCAAGCCCTCATCAGCCTCCTGCTCCTCTCCCTCTTCCCTCAGAAATCAGCTCCTTTGCCTTGCTCTGGCAGCCTGATGTTTTATTTCCAGCAGAGTTTCTGGTTTTGGACTTTGAGCACTTCCTAAGGAAAGGCCATTCCCAGGAAAAAATTCCCTTTAATCCCCAGGATGGCTGGAAAAGGCTGCTTCATCAGGGGGCTGTGCTGGCTGCTGGAGGCCAGGAYGGTTTGTTCTGGACCCAGGTAGGAGAATGCTGTGGCTGTAAACCCCTCAGGCGTGCAGATGTTCCAGCATATGCACCCCTAATGCTGGGGGAAAGGCACGAGATGCTAAAACCTACATTATCTGGGATTTAGGATGTTTGCTTGGCAGAACAAGGGATTAGAGAAYAGAAAGCTGAAATGACCATCTGTCTGCAGAAAAGGGATCCCGTGAATTCAAATTCCCAGGGTTGTTTTCCCTAAGCTGCTTGACTTCACTCGATATCTTCTGTCAGAGCTGATRTGCCCCAAACAGTGACAGAGTTCATTTCCCACACGTGGAACTTCTCCCTGACTTATCTCCCTACAAGAAACTCAAGAAACCATTTATCTGTCACTCTTTGAGCCTCCCATTGTTTGCAGCCCATCATTTTAGGGCTTCCAGCACCTTCTGCCCTCAAAGAATGAGAGCTGGGTTTGTGTTTCTTCTGTATCCAGAACTGAAATGCCTTTTCCTCTGGGGTGGGATGACTCACACCGTTGGACCTCATCCCTTTACAAGAGTTTAGGCACCGGTTCCAGGTGTTCAGAGAGCAGTGCTGTCAAGTTTTGCCCCGTGCTTGTGAATCTGATGGTATTTGATGTTTCCCTGCAGAGCCCTTGCTCCTGGAAATGTGGGAACCTTGAAGTTTAGGGTTTAAAAAAGCTCCGAGGTCTTGTGGCTGTTGAGGAAAAATTTGGAAGCGTGCTAAAAGTGCCGCCTGTGTATTCACAACCCAGCGAGCTTAAAGCCCCGAGTTTATTAATCTTAAACCTCATTATCTTTAAGAGCAAATGATATTTTCCTTAAAATAGCAGAGATGTAACACCTGCAGAGAGGCAGCAKCTCCCAGCTTCTGTGGTGGGGCTGGGAGGTGCAAGAAGCCTCTCCTGACTGATGAGACACTCAGAGCCTGAAGGAAATAAAGTCCTTTGCTTTGCTTTTAAACCTCGCCTTGCTCCCATTCTTTCGGATTTAGCTCTGAAGGCAGAGAGGCTTCCTGGGAGACCTGGATTCGGGGTATCTTCAGCAAGACAAAGAGGCTGCTGGGCACTGATCGGCTCTGCTGGAATGGTTTGTGGCTGTGCTGCCATCAGCCTGTGCTCCCCTGGGGCTCCCAGGTGCCTTTGGAGTGAGGCACCAAATAGATTGGGGTCCTCACCCCTGTTCGGGCTGCCTCGAAGCACAGAAGCTTGAGATTTATTTTATTTTATTTCTGCACTCCGCGTTCTGCCTTCTCCGCTTGCCTTCTCCTTTTTTAGCATTTCCTTGTTTACAGCAAGGTGAGCCGTATTTACAGCGCCGGGGAATTCGTCAGGAGCCGCATCCCGCTCCTCAGCTGTTCCCTGCCCATTTCACAGAGCAATTAGCAGGCGGAGCGTGCGGATAACAAACAAACCGTGCTGGAAGGGGCTGCTCAGCCGGGTGTGTCGAGAGAGCTGCTCCTGTCAGAGTGTGAGCTGACAGCCCCGGCACGGGCAGCAAACACAGCCAGGGACAGCAGGGAGATACACGGGTCTGGGGGATTTGGGGACACTGCTTTGGGACAGAGAGGGGCAGTTAGGGACAGGTATCAGCTGTAGGGACAGCACAGAGATCCACGGGTCTGGGGTCTTTGGGGACATTGCTTTGGGGCAGAGAGGGGCAGTTAGGGACAGGTGTCAACTGTAGGGAGAGGGCAGAGATCCACAGCTTTGGGGACACTGCTTTGGGGCAGAGAGGGGTAATTAGAGGCAGAATATCAACTATAGGGAGAGGGCAGAGATCCACGGCTTCGGGGTCTTTGGGGACACTGCTTTGGGGCAGGGAGGGGCAGTTAGGGACAGGTATCAGCTGTAGGGACAGGTATCAGCTGTAGGGACAGCACTGAGATCCCTGGCTTTGGGGTCTTTGGGGACACTGCTTTAGGGCAGGGAGGGGCAGTTAGGATCTATAGGGACAGCACAGAGATCCAAGGGTTTGGGGGCTTTGGGGACACTGCTCTGGGGCAGGGAGAGGTAATTAGGGGCAGGGATCAGCTGTAGGGACAGGACAGAGATCCAAGGGTTTGGTGACACCGTTCTGGGGTAGGGAGTGGCAGTTAGGGACAGATATCAGCTGCAAGGACAAGACAGAGGTCCAAGGGTTTGGGGTCTTTGGGGACACTGCTCGGGGGAAGGGAGTGGCAATTAGGGACAGGTATCAGCTGTAGGGACAGCACAGAGTTTGGGGTCTTTGGGGACATTGCTTTGGGGCAGAGAGGGGCAATTAGGGTCTCTAGGGACAGCACAGAGATCCAAGGGTTTGGAGACACTGCTCTGGGGTAGGGAGTGGCAGTTAGGGACAGATAGCAGCTGTAGGGACAAGACAGGGATCCACGGGTTTGGGGGCTTTGGGGACACTGCTTTGCGGCAGAGAGGGACAGTTAGGGGGCAGGGATCACTTACTTGGTCTTTCCTTTTTCGGTAGAAGCTGATGAGTTGTGCATCCAACTCTTAGAGGTGTCCTGAGCTGTTTTAATCTTAGAATCAAAGAAATAAAACTTTCACGCTCAGTTCTGCTGCTTGAGATGCAGCCTGGGCTCAGATGGAGTGTGTGACTGGGGTTTTAGCCAGGGGACAGCTAAAGATGTAGGCAGTATTTCAAAAYAGTTTTTCAGAATAGTATTTCAGAGTAGTGTTTCACAGACACTTAAAAAAAAGTGTCATGAAATGGTCATCTACACATAGCAGTTAATATTTCACTTTGTTTGCATGGGATGTTTCCCTGCCCTCAGCCCTGCACAGAGTTTGGATGCTGGCATCAATCAGGGAGAGGTGAAGCAGCGGGATTTGAGTCTGCTTCAAGTGCAAATGTCTGTGCAAACTCAGACGTGGAGCTGTGCAGACTTTTCCATTATTCATGTGTTGGGTGCCTTGCTCTAAAGGTTGAGCTTGGCATCTCCAAAACTCAGCCTTTCCTTTATCCCTGTTCTAAATCAGGGGATGTTTTCTGACCCCCATGGGGAGGGACCAGGAGGAGAGGAAACACCATCCTCCATCCCAGGCTTTTGGATACYTCCCAGTATTTTCCTTCCCTGCCCTTCAAGGGAGCAGTTTGCCTGAAAAGCAGRCCCACTTCACCCAGGCTCACCTCCAGCTGGCTTCCATGAAATAATAATCACAGCATTTAGGAAATGAAACCCGKGAGTGCTGCCCGAGGGCAGGCGGTGCAAGGGGAGCGTGGAGAGCCTTTAGCAGGAGCTGGGAAGCTGCAGCAGGATGGGGCTGAGTGCAGGAGACAGCCCCTGATGCTTCCTGACGGGCTCTGGCTGCTCCCTCCATCAGCCTGTGCCCCAGGGAACCCATCCCACCTGAGGCCAGGGGGTAAAACTGAGGGAAAAGTGGGCACGGAACATCCCCTGTGTGTGAGTCTGGTCTCAGGGAGGATTCCCAGGTGTGGCTGTGGGCACAAAGCCCCCTGTGGCTGATCCAGATGTGTTTCAGCCAGTTACAGAATGGTTTGGGTTGGAAGGCACCTTTTGGATCATCTGGTTCCACTCCCTGCCATGGGCAGGGACACCTTCCACTATTCCAGGTTTCTCCAAGCCCTGTCCAGCCTGGCCTGGAACACTTCCAGGGATGGGGCAGCCACTACAGCTTAACAAATGTTCCATTTCTGTTTATGAAAAGGCTCTTYGCTGAGCTGGTGGCCATTTAAACAGCTCCCTTATTATAGTGCAGTCTCTCAGAAAGGCCAGCAGTGGATTTGCAGCACCTGAGATGGATGAGGTGGCTCCTCTGCTTTCACCAGGAACAATTTATTTACAGGGTGAGGCTGTCAGCCCTGCCTGAACGCTGCCAAAGCTGGCAGGTCTGCAGGATGAGCTTTTGTTGGGTTCATATTTCCAGATYCCTCAGCCAAAACAACCCTGCTCGGGCCATGGCTTTGTTCTGAGAAGAATGAGATGGTCAAAAGACAGCCCCTGCTCCCTCTTGCCAGCTGCTCCTGCCTGGTGCCTCGTGTGYTTGGCACTGCTGTGTGGGATGGCTTGGAGCAGAAATGACAACTGCAAAGGTGTTTTTGCTCCTGCCTCCATGGAGAATCAAAGCCTGATTTTTCTCTTTAGCTGGGAATTAGCTGGGGGAGTGACTCACTCTGCTGTTGAAGCAGCTAATGCTGCCTGCAGAATTATCCTGGCCACTTCAGCCTGGCCTCCCCACTCACTCTGTTCCAGTTGCTCTTGGCTGTATTTAAGATTTGTAATTGTGGCYGCTTTTGCCTTGCTGCTTGCTGAGCTGATGAGGGGATCAACAAGAGAGGTGGGAGGAAGTGTTGGGGACAAYCAGGGATTTCATGGCATTGCCAGAATGCCAGAGCTCAATCTGGCCTGACTTGTGGGCTCCCTTTTTCACCAGGAGAGATCAAATGCCAYGAGCTTTGGATCTGCTGTCTGTAGCAGATTAATGCTTCTGTTCCACGGGAGCCTATGGCTGGGAAATAATGACCTGGTGAGAGGCACATCAAAATAGTCCATGGAAAGGTCGTGATAACAATTACAGCAGTGTAATAAAAGCAATTAAGTATTCACAGCAGCTTATTCCTCGGGAAGGGTGGAGATATCCCATTTTGGAGAGGAGCAGAGGTCAGGCAGCAGAAAGGTGAGGAGCATGTTTGATGTGGCAGGTAATGAATTCCCTGACTTGAGCAGGGTGAGTGTCCTTCTCATCTGTGCTCAGGGCYGGGCAGGAGCAGGGATCAGCACAGATTATGGAGAATCCTCCTTTTACACTTGCTCTGAGGCTGTGAGGCAAAAATCCTGCAGGGCTTTCTGCTGTGGAGAGGCAGCAAGAATTGTCACCAAACCCTGGTGATGGTCCAAATCCTTCAGGGAGAGGGAGCAGCAGCAGCAGGGGGGAAGGTGTTCACCTTTTGTGGCTTCAGCATCTCATTCCTGGAGCAGGATGGGAGCATCCCTGGCCTGAATGGAGCAGGATGGGAGCATCCCTGGGCCAAATGGAGAGGGATGGGAGCATTCCCGGGTTGAAAGGAGCAGGATGGGAGCATCCCTGGGCTGAATGGATCAGGATGGGAGCATCCCTGGGCTGAATAGAGGAGATGGGATCATCCCTGGGGTGAATGGAGCATCCCTGGGCCGAATGGAGAGGGATGGGAGCATTCCTGGGCAGAATGGGAGCATTCCTGGGCTGAATGGACGGGGATGGGAGCATTCCTCATGCCACAGGCTTTCTCTGCCTCGCTGCAGGCCTGTTCCTTCAGCTCTGCCAAAGGSGTTTGTAGCCTGCATCCTCTGCTGTGCAAAGGCAACGTTTTGCTGCCAAGGTGATGGTGAAACTGAGATTGAAGGCCTGTGTGTGTGCAAAACCCCGCGGTGTTTGAAATGGAAGTGGCACCAGTCGTCCTCAATCTGCTCTTTTTGTTGTTGCCGTTGTTGTTGGATGATTCACAAGGGGGAATTCCGCGCCTCGAAAAGAAAACGCGTTTCCAGAGGTRAATGCTGTGACACTTCTGGGGGCACTCAGGGTGTTCGCAGGGCAGGATTGGTGCCTCGGTGCTGGGTGTGTGCACAGCCTCCATCAATGCCAAGGGTTGGGTTTTAGTGCCTTGTCCTAGGTTGCAATGTGAGATGTGCCCAAAGTCTGTATTCTATCACCATCTCCATGGGTTGTTGGAGCCAGGTGGGGCAGTGTTTTCCCTGCCCCCTCCCTCCGGACTCTCTGCTGTCCATGGCCCATCAATGCCCTGGTCAGTGACTGACAGGTAACTCCCCTCGGGAGCCATCTCTGCTTAAATCAAGGACCCATTGTGTGACTCATGGAATGACATCAGTCCATCGTGAGATGCTCTGCCCAGTGGGGAGGAGCCAAGCATTCCCACCTGGATATAATCTGGGGTTTGGGACAGCACAGGCACCGACTGAATTCCCAGAGGACAGGAGCTGCCAGATCTTTCTACAGGATCACTGCTTCAACAAGACTGCTTCATTCAGACTGCTACCACCACCCTAAGGAACAGGGTGTCAGGTTGTATTCTGACTCTGCCAAGGGTCTTTTCGTTTGTTCCTTTTACTATTATTTTTCATTTTATAGTTTTCCTATTAAATTGTATTTCTGACTTAGTCTCTCACTGGTTTTGCTTTCAAACCAGTACATGCCTGGAGTTTGGATCTGCAGCTCAGCTGCAAACAAGAGCCTGTGTTCTCAATCTTTGGCTAACCACAGCACCAGCGGTGAACGAAGCCTTCCTCCAATCTTCTGGTGATGGGARGCACAGCTTGGAGAGTGGAGACAGGGGAGGAGAGCTGTCACTGCTGTCTGGGGCTGGTGGATCCACTGCTGCTGCTGCTCCGGGATGCTGTGGGATGCTGTGGGATGCCGGAGGGACCGGAGTTTCACTCCTCGCTATTAACCCCAGGCTGCTCTGTTTGCTCCTCCCCACAGGCAGCCTGCTGGCTCCCTTCTCCGTTCCGCTGGAATTTTGTTCAGCAGCAATTTCACCTTTGCCAGAGGAGCCTGGAGCGGGGCTGGGCGAGAGGCAGAGTAATTAAAGTTTGCTCAGACAAAGGCGCTCGGTGACGRGGATGCAGCGTTGCTGAATCCACAAGGGGCACAATTAACTGATAAGAGTAAACTAATTGTTATTCATATTAAATTAGGGCACAGGTGATTTGGAAAATCTATAGACACTCCCATATGCTTTGCAATTTTGCATTGCAGATTATGGTTTTATAAGGCCCTTCTGGGATTCAGATTAGAGAGGCAAAGTGTGGAGCTGTAGCTAAACTGAACATACTCCTTATTAACTACATGACAAAAACATAAATGTGACCATCCGAGGATTTATCACTGTTTGCATACCAATTTTTCTTCTCCAGGCATGAACACAACACTTTTTTTTTTTTGTATTTCCAGGTAGTTTTTTTCCTGTGGCAGCTTGGAAAATCCAGACAAGGTGACGTGATCCCCGCATTGTCACATAACAGTTTGGAGCTGGAGGTTAATAGCAGGGAATGGGGACATGGCAGGGACACAACTGCCACAGGAGCTGATTTTTTTGTGCTCTGTGGATATTTGCAGGGCTGTGCTCGCCCTGCCAGGATGAGGTGAGGCTGCAAAGTCTCTCCACACAGCCTGGGAACGCCAGGCTGCAGCTTTTGGAGCARTTCTGTAGCAGGCTCTGTTGGTTTAAAACATCTCTGGAATGAATATTTATAAATGGGACACGAAAAAAGACTCCAAATTGCTTGTGTGATCTTGGGACGTGAGATATTATGATTATTTATGCGCTTCTGTGTCTCGCTTTATCAGTTCATTGTGTTGCAATCCCTGAGTGTCACAAGCTGCTCTTGAAGGAGGTTCTCTCTCTCAGTAAGAGCCAAAACTGCCTGGAGAAGGAGTGGTGGGAAATGTGGGGACAGCAAAGCAGGGAATGGGGCAGAGGATGTGCCAACAGCACAGCTGGAGTGGGAAGGAAGAGAAAGATGAGGGCTTGGACTGGCTGCTGAGTATCCTCACCCCTAAAAACAAAGGGGCTGTGATTTCTGTCATCCTGGAGTCCCCATTTGGAGTTTTGCACACCCAGAGACCCAGCAATAATTCCAGCAGTGCTGTGTGTGTTGCCTTCCTCTCCTCCCTTCCCCAGCCGTGGCATCCAGCAAAAACAAGAGCCCCTGACCTGTGTGAGGAGGGTTTGGAAACGGAGCTTAATCACAGAGCAACGTGGAGAGAGCTGAGAGGGTGCTTCCCAATAAATCCAAGCCCCTCCGAGAACATTTTGGTGCATGATTTAGCACTGCTCTGCTCTCTGAGCAATCTCTGCCTTGGATCGTGGCCAGGATAACGATTGGGGAAAGGCTGGAGCTGGACAAGGAGTCTGGGGGTTATTGAAGCACTCCTGCCAGCTCCCAGCAGTGAAACCATTTCCTCTTGGATGTTCCCCTGAGTTCAGCTCACCCCTGGTGGGTCTTTAGCCCACAAAGAGTTTCTTCCAGAAGGTTAAGGAGCCCTGCTGTCCATGGGGAGCTCCATGGAAAGCTCTCTGAGCTGGTGCAGGCTCAGCCTCTCAGCAGGGCAGAGAAGAGGGGGCTTGTGTTAGGCTGAGGTGTCTTTTCTGGAGGAAATCCCGGCGGGAAAACGCCGGCTGTGGCTTCATTGCAGGGCAGAGCACCACCTGCTGATAGAGCACCAGGGCTCCTTTGGTCTCCTCTGCCTCTGCCCTGCTCCTGAGCGTGCTCTGCACAGGCTCTGAAGTGTCCTGGGGGCTCCAGACACGGATCAGGGAGTAGAGACCTGCTCCATCCACTTCCAGAGCCTTGAAGGGGTGCACAGCTCCTCCCTGCTGCCGGGGGAGAGTGTGTCTCCCTGCCTTCGAGGAGGGAAGGAAAGGCTGATGGTCTCTGGCCCTTGGTGAGTAACAGCCAGGACAGCAGGTGCTCGTTGGGGGATGTTTGTGCAAATGACAACCGAAGTAGGAGCCAGGATGTGTTTCCAGAGAGTGGGATGGGCTGTGGTGGTTGAAGGGAGCATGCAGTGGGCTGGGGGTTTGGTGGGATGGAGGCTGAGCACAAGTTGTTAGGTTGGTTTCTGGGTATGAGCAGCTACAGCCACTCCCACTTGTGGGAGGAAGGGGAATGGTGTTAGTTTGGCAAAGGAAGGGGAATGGTGTTAGTTTGGCAAAGTGGCCAGACTTTGGGTTTTGTTGGTTTTTTTCCTCCATAGCCCCTCCCACAAGCTCTGGTGCCTCTCTCACCTGCATGCCAAGGTGAGTGGGACCATCAARTGCCACAGAGGCACACACAGAGGCATTGCTCCATGCCTCTGGATGAAAATTACAGCATGACACACCCAGAGCTGCTTCTGCTGATCAGAGCAGCACAACAACCGTGCAAAGRCACTGCCMTGACATTTCCCAGGGTTGTCCCTTTGAACCTTCAAGGTCCAGCCCTGAACCAAGGTCTGGGTTGGGTCTAAGGAGCTCAGGCTGGCATTTCAGCATCTGGCCCATGCCACTCCTCTCCCCATTTCTGCAGGCAGTCGTACCTCCCAGTCTGGCACCACGAGGTGATGATAACCTGGGGAAGCTCTCTGAGGGGAGGTAATTCCTGTGTTTGGGCAGGAGAAGGAGGCGGTGCTGCTGGAGGTGTGAAGCTGTGGCAGCAGCAGAGGCTGCCAGCCGGGTTCGATGCAAACGGGGCTCTCTCCAGCTGCTCCCAGCAGCCCTGCCCCGTGTCTGTGAGTGCTCTGCTGGACCATACCCTGCTATTTCCTGGGGATTTGCCCTCGTGCTGCTCCCTTTGCCCCTCASAGCCTGATGAGCTGGTTGTTCACCCGGGCAGAGGCACAGCTCCTGTGCGTGCCTGGCTCCCAGCTCGGATGCTCCCGGCACTGCCAGATGGCAAACACGGGGAGAGGAGAAAAGGGAGCTGCAGCTCTGCTTCCTCACAGGAAAAAAAGCCTGGTGGGAGCGTGCCTGCCCCGGCTCTGCTGCTGCCTGGCTGCGGAGYTGGGAAGGGCAAGACAGAGCAGGGTCAAGGACTGAGCCCCAGGGTGGCTGGGGCAGGCACAGGGTGCGGTGCTGGGAGCACCTCCGTTAGGCTTGCATGTGCCTCCAGCCCTGTGGTAACAAACCTTACATAAACCTAGCTGGAAGCACAGCATTAATATTTTAAAAAAATGGCATTGAAGGTATTGGATCCATGCTGTATTCTCCAGCAGCGTCTCTGTGTGTTTGCGTGTGCGCGCTCACGCTCCGGGCTTTGTTTTCCTTTTATAGTGGATTGTTGTGTGTATGTGTTTTACTCGGGGTGTTTTGTGCTATAATAAGAAGGGGGAGGGAGCAGGGAAATGCTGCTCTGTTTATACACACTGCTGTCAACAGCGCTGCTGCCTCTTCCAGATGCACATCCTCAGTGAAGCTCCCTGGGCCAAGGCAAAGAGCACGTTYCCCCCTTTATCCCAGCATCCTGCTGAGCCTCTCCTCCCACTCCTSTCTTGCTGGCCCTCTCCTGGAATTTGGGGAGCGTGGCACAGCCCCATCCAGTGCAGAACCGTGGGTATGTGAAGGGACAACCCTGGGAAATGTCAGGGCAGTGTCTTTGCATGGTTGTCCTGCTGCTCTGGTCACCAAAAACAGTTCTGGGTGTAAGTTTTGTCCACAGGGATGGAGCAATGTCCCTCCTGAGCTTCCTTGATACTTTTCCCAATGCTTCCCACCTCTGTGAGTCTTCTGAGGCACTGGTGCAGGGCTCAGCCTGAAATGTTGCTGCTCTCCCATAATTTTTATAAATCTCAGGTGTAGCGCCTCTCCCTCCCCACCCCCCTGAATTTTTATGTGTTTAGGTTTTGTGGCAGGAGCATTTTTATGCCTCTTCTCATCTTTTTTTTTCCCCCTGAAATATTCAATGAATGTGCCCTTTTCTCATTCTGATATGGGCCTCCAGGGACAGATCCTTGCTATCCATCTCCAGCATGCCATAACAGCCTGGGACACGCTGGGAAAGCACGGGCTCTGAATCCACCCTTTTGATATAAGTGGACATTATGCATTTTTAATAGGCATGGAGYTCAGTGAAACCCTTCGTACTAGCTGAGCTGGCACAAAATTCCCAGGCAAGGAGTCTTTGGAGCTGATCTCTCCCTAGGTACCTTGCAGAAAAAAATGAGACCAAGGACAAAAAAAAGGCCACGTTCCCTTTGATTGCAGGAGCTGCTGTGTTTTGCAGAGGAGGTGGCTGAGCAGGAGCTGCCTGGCTGGGCATGAAGGACTCWGGGCTGGCAGTCCTTGCTCATCCTGCTCTTCCACAGAGCAGGTGCAGCTTGCAGGGAGAGGCTGTTTAAAGCTCCTTCCTTCCAGCATCACCCTGGACAGTGTTTCAGCACGGCCTGGAGGCATCACCCCCCTGCTTTGTCCAGCTCTGCCAGGCTCAGCAGTGCCCATTTCCACCGGAGGCAGTGGTGTGGAGCCCTCCAGCTCACTCCWCTTCAGGAATAAGGAGTGTGGGAATCCCTGTCCCTCTGATGATGCAGCTGGGATGTGTCAGTGGGCCTCCAGGGCTGATCATTTGTGGGTAACGTTTGGGTTTCCAAACTTCTCAGCAGAAATCCCTGCATCCCCTGGAGATGCACAAGTTAAAACTGTGAATGCTCTGAATGCTCACCAAAAAGCCCAGTGAAAAKGGTGGGAATCCCTGGTGAAGATCACTGAGGTTGCTCTCAGATCCCTRATCAGCCTTTCCCCGGTCACCAGAATGTTGTGGGTTTTTTTTTTTACTTTGTTCTTCCTTTTTTGGTAAAGCATAAGTAAATCTGTCTATACCTACAGGTTTCCATGGCACTGTAACCTTACAGAGAGGGAACAGCAGGGGAGATCTGTGGATSTGTGCATGTCCACTGTGCAACAGGGAGAGATGGTGCTGCTTGGAGAGGGTTGACGAGGTTGGAAGCAGCTCAGGGACAGGCGAAAGGTGCCTCGCCCCCAAGCTCAGCAGTGACTTTTGGCTCAGGCTCCACTGCCCAKCTGTGGCATTTGGAGACACACTCACTGTGGTGTGCAGCCAGCTGGGAGAGAGCTGCTGCTGAGCGTGAGTCAGCCCAGCTGGGTCAGCTACTGAAGGGCAGGATCAGGAGATGAGACCTTTGCTCTCCCTGCCCCTTCAAGCCCTGCCACCTCCAAGTGGTCCCTGGGGAGGAAGGGATCATCCCAATGGTTCTGTGCATGGACAGAGGCCACACACGGCTCCTGTGTGCAGATGTCACAGCTTGAGGGCAGCCCTGGTCACATCCAGAGCCTCCATCCCATGGGAAACCACGCTCCTGCTGCCCTTCATCCCTCGGCCAGCCCCAGGAGGGACACGGGGTGCTGCGTGTTTGGGTGGGGATGGCTGAGTGGGGCCGTGGGAGGGCTGCTGCTGCACGGAAGGGGAGTGGGATGAGATGCAAGGAGAGCTGCCCACTGCTCCCAAAGCCCCGGCGCGCTCAGCTGCGAGCCATCAGCGCGGGCACGGGCGGAGAGGAGTCCGAGGGTGCTCCTCTGGAGGGCTGAGAGTGGAGCCGAGCTCTGCCTGCTGCCAGCCCGGGGGCTGGAGGGGAGCCTCGCCTCGCCTTCGGTGCCTTCCGAGCTTCCCCCGAGCGATGCTGAGCCCCCTGGCCAGGCAGAGCCGCCCCTGGCTCCCATCCCCACATCCCCATSCCCACATCCCCATSCCCTCGCTGCCSTGAGCCGGGGGAGCGGCTCGCCAAACTCGCTGGGTGATGAGAGTGAGGAGGAGAGCAGGAACCAATTCCTCAAGGGGCCATCTGGGAGCCTCGCCTGGCTTTTCCTCCTGGCTGTCGCAGGGAGCGGTGCCCCTGCCGGAGCGGGATGAATTGGTACAGACCGTGAGCAGGTCCTCCTCTGGCAGGGAGAGGCTGTGGGCGCTGCTCTGGATACAAAGCAGCCACGCTCTGGCTCCTTCCTCCTGCATCCCGCTGCCCTCCTCTTCCTCCTCCTCCTCCTCCTCCTCCCTGCTCGCTCCCTCCCTCTCTCGCTCCCTTTCTTTCCCCGAACGCCAGGCTGCAGAAGGCAGAGCTGGAGCCGGAGCTGCTGGAGGCAAAGCAGGAGCGGGGAGCTCTCCGAGGCTGCTGCTTGGCGAGCGAAACGCGGGCGGGGATGGAGCGGCGTCGTGGTTGCTGCCTGGATTAAGAGAGAAAACGTTAAAATATTTTTAAAAAACCGACAGAAACACGACGAAGCCGGACGCAACAAACGAGGAGAAAAGGGAGGAGGCGGAGGTTGCTGGCGGAGCCCGCTCGGATGGGCGAAGAGCCGCTTTGAATCGTGCCTCTGTTCGCAGGGATTAAAGCATGAATGGGAGCCGCTGCCTGGCCGCGATGGAGAGAGAAGGCGGCTCCGGCTCTGGGAATCAGGTAACTCTTGCCTCCTCTCGCTGCATGGCCGAGCCGAGCAGGACACAGATCCTTTATGCACTGGGTGTGTGGATGCAGCGGGCAGGGAATGGGAGGAAGCAGGAGACGCTCGGAGCGATTTTTTCCCTACCCCTCCCAGCGCATTGAAAGGACGCAGAGCGGGTCCCGGGGGCTGCAGTGCCGGAGATGGCTTTGCCCCCGCTTTGCCYGAGGACACCGAGCTGCTTTCCCCGGGGAACGCTGCCTGGCTTAGGGGAGATGCGCCCGTGTCTCGCCTCCAGGAGCTCCCAGCATCGCCCTCCCAACCCTGAGCCTGCCCCGGGGCTCCCCTCGGGCTCTCGGGGACCACAGTGGCCCTTCCGTGCATCCGTGCAGAAGCAGGGCAGGGAGGTGAGAGGCCACCCGGAGTCGCTTTTCTCTTCCCTGGGTCATCCTGTGCCTTTTCTTGGCAGCAGGAAGGGATGGGGTTCAGGAGGAGGGGGAGCTGGAATCGCTTTCATTCGTGCCAGCAGTGCTGAGAGCCAACTTTGAGGCGGCTCAGAGGGAAAAGCTTCCCAAGTGCTGCTGGCTTTTTGGGGGAACGGGAGGTGGCTGAGCCAGGCTTTGCCATCTGAGGAGGGATTTCGGTGTTGTGTTATGGAGCGAGAGTGGGAGGGGATGAAAACCAGTGATTGTGAGGGAGAAAGTCAGCGCTGATCAATGAAGCTGCCCACAAATGGTGCTTTTCCTCTCCCTGCTGGGCCTCTCTCTGACTCAGTTCCTGGCTCTCCGGCCGTGAAACTCCCAATTTCTCTCAGGCAGAGCAGGAAGCACAACTTCRAACAGTGCTGGGAGGTGTCTTAGCCCAGGTGTTTGGGGAAGCCCCGAGGAGAGGCAGATGTTGACAGCTGTGGAGCCCCCATCCAGCCATTCCCAGCGGGCAGAGCTCTTGCCTGGCCATCCCTCCCCACCTTGGGCAGGATCCTGGCTGCTGCACCATCCATTTGCTCCGTGCTGAATGCCACATCCCCCTCCTCCCCTTGCCTTCGGGGGCTTCCCGGTGGCTCTTGGCATGATGGGGTGAGGAAGCTTTGCTTTGATTACTGAAATAACGACGTGTCCCAGGAGTCCCCAGGGGTGAGAACACATCCCGAGCTCCAGACTGCCATCAGTCACTGTAGGACACTGC
Source organism: Alauda arvensis (assembly GCA_902810485.1). Classification (NCBI taxonomy): domain Eukaryota; kingdom Metazoa; phylum Chordata; class Aves; order Passeriformes; family Alaudidae; genus Alauda; species Alauda arvensis. The sequence continues at coordinate 531,258 of CADDXX010000235.1, forward strand.
CTGAACATCCAGGGAGTTGTGGCCCAGGGTGAGGCACTGGCAGAGACTCTGGAGTCTCTTGCACTGCTCTGCACACACTTGGGTTGTTGGTRTCCCTCAACATCCACCTCATGGATTCACCAGGGTTTGGCTGGGAGGTTCCAAGGGCTGGGATTCCTTGGCTTGCCTTGGGACTGAAAGGGTGTGGAGAGGAAAATGGAGGCACTGGGGAAAAGATGGGGAAAATCTCGTCTTTCTGTGTGAAACTCCAAACTCTGGTGTCTGTGGCAGCCTGGAGAAATAGAGAAGGTGTTCTGGTGAATGAATTCAATAATTAGGAAGAATATTTCTTCCAGGAGAGTTAAWTCTGTGGCAGGGGCTTTGGAATTAGCCAAAGCCAGCAGGACACTGGGGGTTGCTATAACGGGAAGGCAGCTGATCAATACTTTTATTTTCCTGTTTGAATATTTATGGGTTATTTGTGGGGAAGGCAGAGGAAGAAACATGCAAGCAGTGATGTTGGCTCTGAGTRCATTCCCATTCCAGCTGGGTTACAAACCCCTTCCTGTACCAATCCATAGGCATTCCCAGGGAAATGCTGTGGGATTCCCTTCAGTGGGAGCTGGGTGCAGAACAGGGCAGGTCTCACGTTTGGATTCTCTGGGACAGAGAAGTCAGAGGGTTCCCCTAAGGGTCTCCATAAGGGTCTCCATAAGGGTCTCCATAAGCGTCTCCCTCAGTGCAAGTGTCCCCAAAAGGAGAGGGGGAGAGCTTTCCCACCTGGCTCCCCTAAGTTTCCTGACCCATTGGGGTGGCTCAGAGTGGACAGTGAACACAAAGTGCCCCAACCCTGTCACCCTGTCTGTGTCACCGGGGCCATCAAGTCTGTGCCTTCATCCTCACCAGGGCAGTGCCTCAGAGCCCAGCCAAGCTCAGGGCTGTTGGGTTTCCTCTTCCCTGCATTTTGTTGTGCATTTTCTGGGGTTTCTCTGCAGTTGTGCCCCTCCTGAGGCGAGGAGAGCTGTGAGTGCAGGGCTGGTTGGGTTTCAGCATCCTCAGCCCTGCTGCATCCTCCTGGCAGCCCTCTGGGAGCTCTGGCCTAAGCTCACCAAGAAACCTTCCAGGACCACAGTGTGAGCACACGCTCTCCCCTTGGCCAGAGCTGGCTGTTCCCTGCCAAAATGCTGCTTTCTGAACCCAAAACKGGGCATCTGCCCTTTCAATCTCCTCCAGCCCCTTCCTGTTGCCACAGCAGAAGCCTTGGGAAATGACAAGAACTGTCCTAAAAGGGACACCGGGGCAAATGTTGCATTTCATTTCAGTGGTTTTTGCAGACTTGCCTTTTGAGATGATTTTGCTCTTTCTTGCCCTTGTTCTATTTCTACTGGCTCAAAAAAAAAAWAAATYGTGCAATAAAGCAATTTTTAGTTCCTCCGACAAAACCCAGTGGCCAGATGTGAATCCAGAGGAGGACAGGATGTGGGCATTTCTGGCATTTCTGTGCATTTCCTCTGGCAGGGATGAGCAGTGCCAGAGGCTGCCCTGATCCCAGGACTGCTTTTCAACGAGACCCCTGACTCCTGGGGATGCAGCAAGCCTTGGCCAGCACCTCCCTCTGTGGCCATGCCCTCTATGGCTTCCTCACCCTCCACTCTTCCTGCAGACCTTCCTTTCCTGCCTTGAAAAGTTCAGTGGGCTGCAGCTGCGAGTTGTGTTTGGCTGGAGGAACATTTGGTGTGGCTTCACCCCACCCCAAGGCAAAGCTTCTCCTGGAATCAGCATCCTTGGGACAATGCAGTGTCCACTCTGCAGTGGCTGCTCTGTGGGTCCTTTTTCTCTGGGATGTGTTGTCTGCTCATGTTTGGCCTGTGGAGATCCTGGGTCAGCCACCTGCCCGTGTTTTGCTGCTGTGGTGGCAGCAGAAGTGACCTGGGCCACTTCTTCTCCTCCTGTGCCACTTCTTCTCCTCCTGTGCCACTTCTTCTCCTCCTGCACTCCTTGACTTCCCTGTGTTTGGCTTGGCGAGTTGACACCAGGGCTGGATTCACCTCCAGGGGCTGAGCAGGGATTTGCTGAGCAGAGATCATGGGGTGGGGGCCCCAGTTAAACTCCATCYCCTGCTGGAGGCACAAGGACCCCCCTCAGGTGCTGTCAGTCACTCCTGTGTTGGTCACTGGGGAATAAATCCTCCTCCAGCTGCAATGGGAGCTCCACATCCCCCGGGAACCAGAGATTGGGCAAAGAATTCACAGTGCTGGGGAGCAGACCCTGCTCTCTCAGTGCTCTGTCCCAAAAATTGAGCCAGTTTAGCCCTCCTCCTCCTCCTTATCCCTCTCCCTCTGTGGGTTGGGCCAAGTGACACTTCCCAAAGGATGTTGTTTGCAGGCTCAGAAAATCATTCCTGGGCAGGAAAACACCTTGGGGCACACTTCTATACCCATTTTATCCCATCCTGGAAGTGAGCTCCTTCCCTCTGAACAGATCTGAGCAGTAAAACACCTTGGAGCACACTTCCACACCCATTTTATCCCATCCTGGAAATGAATTCCTTCCCCCTATACAGTTCTAGACAGTAAAACACCTTGGGGCACAGTTCCATGTCCATTTTTTTCCATCCTGGAAGTGAATTCCTTCTCTTTGCTCAGTTCTAGGCAGTAAAACACCTTGGAGGACACTTCCACACCCATTTTCCCATCCTGGAAGTGAATTCCTTCCCCCTATGCAGTTCTGGGCAGGAAAACACCTTGGAGCACGCTTCCATGTCCATTTTTTCCCATCCTGGAAATGAATTCCTTGCCCCTATGCAGTTCTGAGCAGTAAAACACCTTGGAGGACACTTCCACACCCATTTTTCCCATCCTGGAAGTGAATTCCTTCCCTTTGCTCAGTTCTAGGCAGTAAAACACATTGGGGCACAGTTCCACACCCATTTTTCCCATCCTGGAAGTGAGCTCCTTCCCCCAGTGCAGTTGTTCTCACTCTCCTCCTGCCCTGCCCGGGCACACAGAGCCTTGGTGCAGTTCCCCAGCTGCAGTGTTGCCTCTGGAATGCCCCCAGCTCTGCTCTCCCTGCGAGCCACGGGCAGCACAACACGAAATGCCTGGCTGTGACAGCAGAATAAACAGGAATAAACAGGAGATCCCCTCTCCTGCCTGCATCTGAGCTCTTTCCCTAAAGCCAGGACAAGAGCTAAGCTGCTCTACAGGGATTTTTGTGCTGTTCTTGAAGAGCAGCAGAGAGGGAATTGGAGGCTGTGGCTCAGAGGGAGAAGCTGCTCACCCCCAGAACCCTTTGCTTCAGTGTTCTGAAGATCTGGGTGTCACCTCAGGTAGGCTCAGCTGTAAAGAAAAACAGGAATTTCCAGGCTGAAGCTTATCTGAATTCCACTAAAATAGACCAAATAAACTCTCCCTGTTGTTTGCAAAGAGAATAAAGACAGCCAGCTTTGAGGAGGGGACCTCCCTGCTCCCGTGGCCCTGCAGGGAGCAGGAGAATGAGACACACTTCACTCTCTGACAGGAGAAAGAGCCATGGGATCTGTCTCAGTTGCCTTGCTGGACATCATTCCTAAATGCCCTGAGGCTTCCTCTGCAGATTTGGCACCAGAAAGGCAAAAAAACCCCCATAAAGGATAATCCAAGAGAAATATCCCGAGTCTGCCTCACCTTCCATTCAGCTGGAAGGAGCAGCAGGATGGATGCTGAGGATGCTCTGGATTTCATGAATGGATGAATGTGGAAGCACAAGAGGGGATTTTGAGGGGATTTGGAAGCCTGCTCCAGGATTTGTCTGGCACACAGAGCATTTATAATGCTTCCAGCATTATCATAACAAAATCCAGCATGATTTGGGGCCCACTCGGGCTCCCAGTGAATAAAGAGCAGCACTCAGGGGGTCAGGGATCTTACTTTGGCTAAGCTGGAGTTTGCTTAGTCCAGACTCTTGTCCTGGTGCCACCAAGCAAGGGCTGGGATGCTCCTGTATGCTGCTGTGAGGCACTGGGGCTGCTGGAGTGGGTGTGGGTGCCAGTGGGGCAGTGGGGTGGGTGCCTGGCTCACCTCCCCTTGCACCTGGCCACAAAATTCCACCTTGGAGCTCTGGCTGAACCCCTTGGATTTCACCCTTTGTGTTCTCCATCTGCTCAGCAGCTCCTTCAGCTAAAGAAGGGAAGTGTCCCAGTGAATTTCTCCTCACAGAGTGAGGGCAGAGACCCTGAGCTGTGAGGAGGGGGAGCCTGCAGGGCTCCTGTCCCTCACAGAGCAAAGCCACCAACCCCAGGGGAGAGACCCAAGGCAGAGCAGATGCACTCTCCTCTCCCTGAGCTCAGGCTGGGAGCAGAGACACCGACAGAAGGGATTTTGTCAGGCTGGGTGCAGTACCTGGAACCTATTTTGCCTCATGAATAACTTGATATTTCTCCTGAATAATAGATGCACGTGATGGTTGCTGCTGAGAGGCAGAGCTGTGAGGGGGCTGGGTGTCTGGAGGAGGGAGGGAGGCACAGCCAGCGAGGCTGGGCTGGCTGGGGGCTGGAAAACTGGCAGAGCTGATGTTTGGATGTGAATGTGGGTGACTGAGGCAGAGAAGGGACCTGGCTGCTCTTTTCGTGTCCCCTGCAGTCAGCAGGAGTATAGAAATGTGTATTTCTATAAAAATCTGCTCTATATTAGTGCAACCCAGCACTGCCCAGCTCAGCTCTGGGGCTGGGGAAGGTGAATATTTGCAATGAAGCCATTTCCCTGCCTCCAAGAGGGGCTTCCCTGGCTGTGTCCACAGCAGGAGAACCACGTTTAAACCCCAGGTGCTGTGAATAAAGCCCAGCWCAGTTTGTGCTGTGGGTCAGCAGCCCAGGGCAGGTTTGGGACAGCCCAGAGGCTCTGGGGAGTTTTTGGGGGGCACTGGCTGTGCTCACATCAGCAGGATGCTCGGAGCCTCYCTCTTCCTTGAGAGACAGCTTTCACCTGACTTTCTAGTGGCACGTTCTGCTTCTAATTTGGGAGAGAGGGAAGGGTGATCTGGCACAAGGCTGCCACCTCTGAAAGGCTGCCAGCCAGTTTGTGGCACTCCCTGCCTGCCTGCTCCCTAYAGCCCTGGAGATGCAGGGATGTTCCCTCCTGCCATCCCTGCCATCCCGGGGGAGGCTGCAGGGATGCAGAGCTCCAGGAGAGGCTGCTCTGCCTGTGGGGCTTGTAGGGACAGCCAGGGGGTTATTGAGGTGGGCTGTGATCCAGCTGSGTGAACAGCAGCTGGCTGTGGAGATTGGAGCCACAGGAGTCACTGCTGATGAACAATTCTTGCACTGTCTTTCTCATCATAGTGCCACATTCACCAGGCATGGCTCGGACATGTTCATCTTCCCASAGAGTGCAGCTCCTGGAATGATCTCCTGTGAGCCTTTGGAAGTGTTTCCTTCTGTTTGGCAGGTCAGGGGAGCTTTGTTCCTGACGTGATTTTTAGCGGGGGACAAAAAAAATTACAAGTGCTAAAAGGGGGRGTATTGAAAAGATGAGTTGGAATGTGTGTGGGAAAGGACAACTCTGCCTGAGACTGAGCAGCAGCGTGGTGAGAGCTCAGCTCACTCTTGGGTGGCTCAGTTTGAAGCCTCATCTCCCCTGGAGTTAGTTACTCTGAGCTATTAGTTCCTTTAACTCTGAAATCCTCCCAAGTGCAAGCAGAGAGGAGCACTGAGAAGGGGCCTGGCAGGCAGRACTGGGAATAAAACCAGTCTGGGATGGATCCCCTGGCAGCAGGGGGGATCTGGCTGGGTCCTACAGGTGCAGATACTGTCTGTGCCTCCAGCCTGGCCTCAGGAAAGAGGGRAAATGGCAATAAAAGGTGCCTCTCTATAAATAAAGCCCAAAGGAGGGGAGGAGGGGGACCTGCCAGTTTCTGCCCTTCRTGGCATTGAGGGGATGCAGCAATTCCTGCCAGTGCTGGGCTCAGGGAAATGCTGCACCCCATAAATCTGGTGCTGCTGAACATTTGGGAGTTTTGCACTAGCAGGACACGTGTGGGAGGGGAGCAGGGGGACCTGAGCTCTGTCCCTGTCACTGTCCCCTGCCTTTGGGAAGTCTGACAGCTGGGAAGCTGTTGGTGGCCAAGGGTTTGCTCCAATCCCCCAAAGCTGTCACCCTACACRTGCACCTCCTTCCTTCCACCCGTTYGTCTTGTGGAAATGCTGCCAGCTCTGCTTCTGCCTCRCCTGGGGGCCCTTTCTGTCCCGTTCCAGAAGGCTCTGAAGGCAGTGAATAACTCACCTGAGTTACCCTGGCACAGGGCAGGGTGGCAGCTCTGCAGTGCCAGCACCCCAGGCTGGGCACTGAGCCTGTGGGGAAGGATCCACCTTTGGGATGGGATCAGCACTGCTGATCCCCTCGTGCTGTGGCACACTTGTAACCCTTGAGAAGCTTCCCAAAGCTGAGTTACACTGGGAGGATGTGGAAAAAGAGAGGAGCAGGGAGCTCAGGGAATCCTGTTCCAAAGGCAGCCTGTGTTGGAGGGAAGCAATGCTGAGAGCCAGCACACTCAGAGAGGTTGGGACAGCAAATCCTGGTGTTTGCCAGTGACTGGGAGAAGCAGGAGTGCCCAGATGTCCTCACTGGTGTGCCACATCCCTGTTCCCACAGCCTGCATCTGGCATTTCCCAGCAAGTCCCTCGTGCAGCACCTCCAGAGCCCATGCAGCTCTGGTYCCTCCCTCTCCATCTCACCCATCATTTCTGCTCTGGCTCATTATCAACTGAGTCAATGAGTTTAGTAACTCGTGTTTTTAAAGATTAGTCATCTATAGGAATGACATTTGAGAGACTGACAGCTCCAATCAAATCACAAGGGCTGCTCTTGTGCTTGAAGATGGTTGTTTAATTAAAAAGAAAGAAAAAAAAGGTAAAAGAATCAGCCTGACAAATTAAATGTGGTACCTTGAGATGCAGCTGGGGGAAGTRCAGATGTGTCCTAGGCAGGAGGAAGCTGCCAGGCTGCTGGGGCGTGGGCTGGGCAGGCCTGAAGGGAGTGTGCTGGAGCTTTGGGGATGTTCCCTGAGCCCTGCTCCCTCCTTGGGGCTGCTCTGTGCCAGGCAGGGCTGGTGACAGCCGYGATAATGACGCTGTGATTTCGCCTGCTTGATTTGAGATGCGCCATAATTACTGCGTGATTACAATATTCTTAGAGCAGCCATCACAAACCCCTCCGGTTCCTCCCAGCTCCCCAAGGGCTCATCTGGCACCTCACCTYGCAAGTCAAAGGCTGCAGGGGAGTCTGGCTGTGCCTCAGGCACGTCTGCAGCTYGGGCTGTGTCAGGTGGGGGCTGGGTGTCCTCAGCCACCTGTAGATCAGAGCTCCCTGCTGCTGAGACACTCTGGGGAGCACAGGGAGAATTTGGTAGCAGGATGGTGCTTGGCCAAGCAGGACAAGCTGTTCCAAGGGCTGAGGATGCTCCTGGGAAGGGCAGGGGCTGGGCAGTGATGCTGCCAGGGGGACAGCGCTTGGGGATGCTTTTCTTCCTGGGACAACCTCGTGCTCACTGAGTTATGGCACTGGCAGCTTCATTCTGTCTCCAGCTTCTGTTTTGATGCCTTTTTGGGGCCACCTAAAAGCAGAGGCCAGACAAAATTTAGAGAATAAAAAGCAGTTCTGTTTATTGAAGGAACTTCAGGTGCATTTAGGGCAGACAAAGCCCCCCAGGGGCTGCACCCAAAATGGACAATGGTTTTTCACGCTTTGATCAGTTTGGTCCATTTGCACATTGGGGTTCATCTCCCCAATTCCAGCTCCAGCTGATGAAGTCATTCAGCCCCAGTTTGCTGCCCCCAAGTCCCTTTTGTTTGCATCTCTCAGGGCCTGAGGCAGTGAGGGGTCCTGGATTGCCAGGCCTGGAGAGGAATTGTTGTGTGTGACCCCAGTGGGGCAGCAGCAGCTCACACTGTGTGTGGGGTTTGGAGTCACACACTGAAGAATGGCAGGGTCACAAATGTATGGAAAATATAAAAGCTACAATCCTAAGGCATCCCTGTGCCTGGCACTGCTGTGCCATAACTCTGGGATGTGCTGTGGTGCTGCTGGGACAGAAGGGAGCCAGCACTCAGGCTCAGGGTGCAGCAGTCACCCTGAGAACATCAGCAGCTCCTCTGCAGTGAAAAGGTGCTCTGGAACAAGGCAGGAATTGCAACGTGAATTCACAGCCCAGACACTCCTCAGTTGAAATTCCCAGTGTGGCTGCTCTCTGACCATCAGAGCAGCTCCTTGCAGGCTGTCCCAGTGGGGAGGAGCAGGAAGGAAGGAGATTCCAGGTGGGAATTAATTGCCAGGAGCTCTCTGCCTCCCCCAGGCAGGAACAGCCTCACTCTGCTCCCAGGGCAGCTCCTGGCTGCCTGTCTGGAGCATCCCCAAGCCTGACATTGCAGTGTCCAGCAGCTCCAAGAAAAGCAATTTCTACTTCACCTCTGTCTTCAGGGACTTGTGCCTGGAAACTGCTGCTGCTGTTTCCAAARGTGATGGAGAATTTGGATGCCTTCATAGTTTTTTGTTGGGAAAAAAAACCCAACAAAACAAACAAAAAACAAACAACAACAACAAACCACTTTTAAGATATTTGATGATTGCTGTTGAAAAGGGAATAATCRTGGTTTTAAAAAACTAAATCCCTTTTTAAGGTGTTAAGAGAGCCCAGCTGTGCCTTTCTGTAGTAGGAGAGGGTGAGCTTGCTCACAGCTCTGTGAGCCTCTTTCTCCCCTTTTCTTTTCYACATTAGAATCAGGTTATTAATAACTCTTTTTAAATAGAGCAGGATTTATTTTTCTTCCAGGGTTAGGGAAGAACTCTTTAATTCAAAGTGAGTGCTGATGGCTGTGGGGCTGCTGAGCTGCTGCCAAGGGGATGCCAGAGGTGTGTCCCACCCTGCTGTGCCCCCCTGGCCSTGCTGTGGGGGCAGAGCAGCCTCATCTCCAGCTCTGCCATTGAGAATTCGGGGAATTGGGTGATAAAATGAGGCCTTGGGGCTTGCTGGGCACAGCTCCTCCTGTTTGAGGGCTGGTTTTGTGACTTTCCCAGGTGCCAGCGTGAGGAGAGGCAGCTCCCAGCACATCCCACCTGCCCAGGTGCACCCACAGAACGCTCCACCTTTAATTCACACAGGGTAGAAAAGCCTGGGCTTTCTCTCAACCATCACCAGCACAAGCTGTGAGCACCACTCTGTCTCCTTTTATTGCTCTGCTGCGTTGGTTTGTTAGATTCCTTGGGTAGAGGGACAAAGGAAAGTCCAGAGGAAGCCCTGACACATTTGGCTCGATGATTCAGCCTTGCACATCCTGGATAAAAAAATGCATTTTGCTGGCCTGCAGGTTGGAGAGGGGAGGCTTTTCCTCTGGAAAGGTGAGGTTTGCTCATCCTGACCTGCCACCTGCTCCCRTGAGGTGTCACGTGGCAGCTCCTGCCTCCAAACCCCTCGGACAAAGCAGATGCAAAGCCTATTATGGAGCTGTGGAATTCAGCCTGATCACGTCGAAATTGGGTCATCCTTTGTTAATGTGACTTTTCCAGATCCACRGGAGCCAGCAGTGCACAGAATATTCAGTGCAATGCAGACCACAGAGGTGGGAACAGAGAGCCTGGGAGTGTGTGTGAGGCTGGCAGTGCTGATGGGGTGTGAGCTGAGCAGAGGGGACAACTCGAGGTGGGTTGTTGGGTCTCCAGGTGAGGAGAGTTGGATGGAGAAACCCAAAAATGAGCTGACTGCTGGAGCATTTCCCTTAAGGAAAACCCACCAAGTTCTCCCAAAGAAAAACAACTCCCTGTTGCCTTTCTGCTTTGGAAGTGGGCTGTGAGTCCAGCAGCTTTGCATCTCAGGAGAGATGCTCTTTACAAACCAYGTGTGAGAGTGCAGCCCTTYATCAGGGAGGGCTGGGYGCTGGGGAGGCTTCCAAACCCCAGAGCTGAGTCAAGGCACAGCTTTCCTGGCTGGGGAGAGGATCCTGGCAGAGCAGAGCATCCTCTGGAAGCAGAAAGGCTCCCTAAAAGTGGTGCCATTCCCTGCTGGGGCTGTCCCAGCACCCACTGCTGCTGCCAAGGGTGTCACACCTTGTTCTGCTGGAAGAAGGTTTCAAAGCCCAGGTTTCAGCCTTTTCCAAAATCACCTCATGAAAGGATTCCTGCCTTTTSCAGCCTTGCAGARRATCCCTTTGGAGCAACAAGGAGAGGAAGTGCAGTGCCTGTGGTTAAGGAGAAGCTGGACAGCACTTGGACACTGTGGGGATGAGTGCAGTGTGAGAGCCTGCACAGGAAAATAAACACTTTTAGGACAATAAATCCAACTTTTCAGGCTTCCCCAGGCCTTGCTGTTGAAGCAGTGGMACCTTGGGGCTGTGTCACAGCATCAGAGCAGTGCCACCACACCTTCTGTCCTGATCCTACCACGGAGGGGGGATTAATCTGGAGAAGAGAAAGTTTCTGCTGCTTGTTAAAATTTGGCTGAAGCTCTGAAACTCAAGGGTTTATGTGTTTTCCAAACTRGTGGGTGGTTCATTCTAATTCTGGATATGCAGTTTATTCACATACACAACTAATCCTTTTTTTTGAATCCTGTTAAGTTCTTGTTCTTCTCAGTATCCTGTGGCAATAAGTTCCAGCAGCTAATTGTGCTTGTGYTGAGCTCCCTTGATCCACTTTACTCATGCTTGCTTTAAAATTTAAGTGTGCTTCTGAGAAGCCTGGTTAATTTTCTGATTTTTTTTGTTGTTGTTGTTGTTCTGGGAGATAATCTGTGTTCTTGATCCCATTTGTGGCAACAGGGCTCAGGCTGCAAGGGGAGGGTGGGTTGGGTTTTGCCTCAGCTGCTGCAGGGAAATTTTGTGCCTCAGTTTCTGTGGCAGCTTGGGAAACACAAGGAATGGCCCTGGAGCCAAGGCAAGAGCAGTGACTGAGGTTTGCAGGTGAAGCTGGAGAAAATATTGAGTGAAAAAACAGCCTTCAGATACTGAGATTCCTTAGCAGGCTTTTCCAGTATCTCTGAATTTCTGAAATCTAAAAAAAAATAAAATAAAACTCAAAAAATAATAGGAAAAATATATAATAATATAAATATAGATATAAATATAAATGCATTATTTCTGCATTCCTGGCCATAGGAATTATTTTCCTCTTTCAAAGAAGGAAACAAATGCTGGCTGATGAGATGATGCAAAGCCTCACCCTCCACTGCAGCACTGGCTCCAAAATTTGAATTCTCATGGATGAACCCGGGTCTCCTCCAGCTGGAAGGATTCTCCTGGAGACCTGGAACATTTCTGATCATTCTCCCTCCCTTTGCTGGCTTGCACTCCAAGGTTTGCTCAGCTCAGGGATGGCCATTCCCCCTCACAGCTGGCCTGAAAATCCTCTGTCCTTTTGTCCCCTGCACTGGGAGAATCTGAGCCACCACCCCTGATTAAACCCTCCAAGAAGCAGCGACTCTGTGTGCTCATTACTCAGTTCTGGCTACGTTCTGCTTAATAACTAAACACTAATTAGCTGCACAGTTTTGCTACTACACTTATAATAGCCCCCATTAAAGTTATGGGGTTTTTAGGCAGTAATGGCTTACAGAGTAATTAACGAGCAGGAGGCTTTTATTACTACCTTTATTTTTAGCCTGTGCTTTMCAAGCCTGCTCTGCCAAACACCAAAAATCTTCGACAGAGGCTTGGGGTGTCCATCCCCTGCCAAGCAGCGTGGGAAGGAGCAGGGATGAGTGTGGAGCTCAGAACCGCTCCAGAATCCCAAAATCCCAGCTTGGAGGGAACCGAAATCTCATCCAGTTCCATCCCCTTCCATGGGCAGGGACAGCTCCCACTGTCCCAGGTTGTTCCCAAGCCCATCCAAGCTGGTCCCTTGTCCTGAGCCAGCCTTGTCCCCAGTGTGTGCTGTGCTGTGACCACCCCAGGACATCCCTGGGGCTGATTTCACGCCCTGCCTGAGCCTGGCTGGGACTTCAGAGGGGTTTTTGGGCTCACAGGGGTTGTGGGTTGAGGTGGGCAGAGCAGAGGGACCAAGTCTGCCTTGTCCAGCATCATTTTTCAGCAGGGATCAGACCCAGATCGTGCAGACCCATGAAAGTTCCTTTCATTTGCAAAAGTGAAAGGAAGCCTGTTAGATTTTGGGAGGGAAAAGCTTTTGGTGAGRATCTCCCAAAGCGTGAGTGCTTTTATTTCCTTTGCAAAGCTTTTGCTGCAGGTTTTGGCAGCGTTTGTTTGTTATTTCCTGGCTTGTTTGGAGCACAACAAAGAGTTTGCTGCGTTTGTCTGGGGATTTTTTTGGGTGTGTTTTTTTTTTTTCTCCACATCCAGACGGTGTTTTTACTCCAGTAAGATGTGCAGGTACAAATTCAAATCAAGCCGTTCTTCAGTTTAACGTTTTCTAAATCGCTTCTCTTCAGTGTGGGCAAACCAAGGATTAATGACACTGGGGCTGAGCAGCCCCAGAGGAGGAATGAAGGTAAAAATGACTATAAAGGCTGCAGATCAAATCACTCCTTCCTATGGCAAGTGTCAGAGCGGATGCCAATTAACTTGATTTAAAAAAAGAACCTTCAGTGTTTAATAATCCAGCATGTTASTGACACGTGGCTCCAGGATTCATTACAGCTTTTTTTTTATTAGATCAGTGCCCTTTCCACATTGTCATTCCTCGACACCATTGCCCTCTGCCGGAGGATGGGGATCTCTTTCATCGTGTGGCACCCGATTCTTCCCAGAACCGTGCAGAACTCCTTTGTTTTAGGAGCTCTTTAACCCCAAAATCACTTCTGTTTGAGCCAGTGATTCGTGGTTTTCACCTCACTTTTGAAAAGTGAAGAAAAAAAACAAAGAAAATGATGGCAGGGTACTTCTGTAGTGGAATACAGCGTTTGATTGTTTAAATTGATGTTTAAATTTGTTCCTCCTCCTTCGTTTCCCTGGGGAAGTGGAGATAGCAGAAGTTTAAAGGGACAATCTGAACGAAGCAGGTTTTGTTTACAACAATTTCAGCGGCAAAAGGAGAATGGTGATGGGGAAGGGGTGGRGTGAATGCCTTGAAGAGGAGCGTCATTTTGACACAGACCAATTTTTGTCTTGTGCCACAAACAGCAACAAAAATCATTGCCTGGCTTTGGCAACAAGGGAAATTTGGGGCTTAGGGCAAGCCCTCTGTGTGGGGCTGTGAGGCTGTGACTCCTCTCACCAGGCTCCCAGGTAAYTCCTGGCTGTTCCAGGAGGAAATGGATTCCACCTCTGGCAGCTTTGGCCAAAGATGAGAGGTGATGAGAGGGGGGACAGTGACTTTGTGACACTGAGAGCCCTGGGTGGCATCAGGCTGTTGAGAGGGAAGCTTGAAATGCTCYGGATGGAGATTTCACAGCGCTCACAGCAGCCCCAAAGGAATTCTCACCACGTCCTTCAGGCAGGATCATCAATAAAAGCAAATCCCTTCAGGAATTAGCAGTGATGTTGCAGAGCAGAGCCCGTGCTGCTCCCTGGGCAGCTCAGGATGCAGAGCGTGGCCAGAACTGGGGTCAGGCTCTGGCTCCATGTCCCTGCCAGCCACCCATCAGCATCTGTCACCCGCCCTGGGCTCGTGTCCCTTTGGGGACAGCCACTGCGTGTGAGTCACATCTGCACCAGCGGTGCAAAGGCAGCTCGGCCGGCTCCGGGGGCACAGGGAAGGGAACATTGGAGCATCCCCCGTGCCTGGCAGCTCTCCCTGCTGGGCCACGCGTGGGCTGTGCTGGCCCTGGGCAGCTGGAGCTGCTCGGTGACAGCTCAGTGACCCGGGAGCTGCTGGAGGCTCCGCAGCAAATGGAAAGGAACGGACGCTGGGGACAGAGCGATGCACAGATCACTGCTCTGATCACTCCTCCCGCTGCTGAGGGGCTGCGAGGCAGAGCACAAAGGGGGGCCCATCTTCCATCAGGGCCTGTCCCATGGGACGAGGCTGAATTGAGCCGGGATGGGCAGGAGGCAGGGAAAGGCAGATTTAGGGTAGGGGCGCTGTGTCTGGAGGAATCGCCCGTGACAAACAGGGCATTTGGTGATGCCAGCTTAGTGTGGCAGCTTGCCAGGGTTTTTTTTTAGCTGTTGTTTCCTCCCAGCTCCTCGCCAGCAGCAGAATCTTCTCCGTGGTGCATTTCTGGGGAAGGCACTTTAGGGGTAAAGGTGTTCAGCCTTGCCAGCTGCCCCTCCCAGCCCTGCAGGGATGCTCAGGGGACCTGTTCCAGCTTTAGCAGAGGATTCCAGGGATGCCAACACTCCTTGTCCTCTGTTCAGGCACAGTCAGCAAGCGCAGGGACAGCAGGGATGAGGCCAGATGCTCTTTCCTCGGGGCACTGTGCTTTGGCAGATCCAGGCCAGTGGGAATTCTCTGGCTCCAAGAGCTGGACAGGGATGCAGCAGAAGGCTGATGCTTGCTGGAATAATTCCTCCTCCTCCTCCCTGGTTTATTTTGTCTGAATGAGGCTGCTTTGACCAATTCTGAAAACAGATGAGAGAGCTCTGACTGGGGAACTGGCTGCTTGCTAGAGCTGGCTGGAAATTTTCCTACGAGTTTTGGTTTTGTATGCATGGAAAAACAAATGATTCACTGAAACTTTAGTTGAGAGACATCTACATGACACTTTCCAGGACAAAGCCCAAYCTATGACCTCCTTCCCTCTTGTTTYCCCATGCAAATTAATACCTTTGTGAATGAAGTGCTAATTTGGAAGGACTGGGTTCTGTCCAGCCACTTGACTAATGCCTGATTGCAGGATTCCTTTAGAGGAAAAACCTGTCAGTTCTTGGAGCCGTTTCACTCCAAGTGGGCACCGTGCTGGAGGCTGGCTCCACAGCCCAGTGGCCAAGGGAAACTCRGATCAGTCCAATTTGGGCTAATTAGGGATCTCAACTTGGATTTCTCCAYGCCTGCAACTAAGAAAAAGCCAGCTCTGGGAAAATATTTGCACAAGYAGAATGACACCAAGAGTCTGGAGGGGATTTATGGAGGTGATCTGATAACTCCCAGCTCAGTGTGAGAGCAGAGCTTTTCCCAGAGCATCCTGCTCCCTCTGCAGCATCCCTGGGCTCTGCCTGCCTGCACTGCAGCCCTTTTAGCAGCCGCTAATGCGCTGCCCCACATGGGAGCAGCAGCACTAAAGCGCTACCCGTGTTTGCAAACTGCCCACSGTGCGTGGCAGCCCCGCTAAGTGCTGTGCTTTGCTCGCCGGGGTGAGACACGGCCTGCTTAAATCTTGTATGTGCTCGTGTTGCATCAAACTAAGCCGTCGTGGCACTTTAATACACTCCAGGCACGGCACCTCCGAGAGGGAACCAACCTGGGCAGGCTGCTGGAAGCCTCAGCTCAAACTGGAGCTGCCTGCAGGATGGGCTGAGCTGGGGGAATGCTGATGGCAGTGATGCCTTTTTCCAGGGCTACCTAAAATCAGAGGCCAGACAAAATAAAGAGAATAAAAAGCAGTTCTGTTTATTGAAGGGTCTTCAGGTACATTTAGGGCAGACAAAGCCCCCCAAGGGCTACACCCAAAATGGACAATGGTTTTTCACACTTTGATGAGTTTGCTCCATTTGCACATTGGGGGTTCATCTCCCAATTCCAGCTTCAGCTGATGAAGTCATTCAGCCCAAGTTTGCTGCCCCCAAGTCCCTTTTGTTTGCATCTCTCAGGGCCTGAGGCAGTGAGGGGTCCTKGATTGCCAGGCCTGGAGAGGAATTGTTGTGTGTGACCCCAGTGGGGCAGCAGCAGCTCACACTGTGTGTGGGGTTTGGAGTTACACACTAATGAACTGCAGGGTTACAAATGTATGAAATATATCAAAGCTCAAACCCTAAGGCATCAGGAAAAGCACAGGCTCACATTTCTGTGCCCCAGGAGCAGAGGTGCAGCCACCCCTGGCCAAGGGAGAGGATCTGGGGGGTCACAGCGTGTGCTGATGTGYCAGGCAGTGATGTGGCTGTGGCAGCCTCTTCTCCTTCGTGGGCTTGGCTGGCTCAGGGGAAGGCTCTGTTCTGCTGGGATGCTCACACACCACAGCTCTGAGCAGCTTTTGCTCACCTGCCAGGAGGGATTTGCAAAGGRAATGCAGAGGGAAGGCAAGGCCCTGSATGKGGCAGTGTGGAGATGGATGGTGCTGCCACCACCTCTGCCCAAAAAGCRTCTCTCTCAAGAAGCCACTCAGGGGGGCACACAGGCACTTCCTGCCCATACAAACACCCACCCACACCACAGCCAGCTCAGAGAAGAAAGGCAGGAAGGGTCTCCTGTGTRGAATTCCAGCAAGGTTTMTTTTGCAGAATGTCACCTGAGGGTTCCAGTGGCAAAAGATCAAGATCAAAGCAGTGCCCAGGGTTAAGTTTGGGGTCAGTGGCCAATGATCTGAGGGCACAAGGGGCGGGGCAAAGGGCAATGACCTATAGGGAATACAGGGGTGGGCAATCAGGGATACAAAACCTAGTGGGGAAACAGGGAAAGGAAGATTCTGGAGAGCCAGGACATGCATTTTAACATAAAGGTGGGTACGGCCAACAGGTGAATGGGAAGAACAGAACTGAGGTGGCTTCACATGATGCTGCAGAGCACCATGGGGGAAGCCTTTTTGCTCACCCTRAACAATGTGGCATTCCTGAAGCCTATGGTAGATGTTCCCAAGGCACTGGCCTGGGRGTTTCCCTTAGAGGCTCAAGACCCTCCACACCTGGACACCCAGGTGGGCATCTCCCTGGAGGGGTGGGGCACTGCTGCTGCTCACTGCCTCAGTGGGGTTTGTCCTTCTGCAGGAAAAGGTGCTTTCTCTGCCTACCGGCCTTTGCTCTGTGTTGCAGGTTTCCTTCCACATGAGTCCCTGAGGTTCCTGCTGGCAGCTCCAGCAGTGCCCTGCAGAAGYGCCCTGCTGCTCCTGGGCTCAGCAGCCGAGGCCCCTCCAAACCTGCTTCTGCAATGGGTGGGTTGTAAGCACGGGTAAGACCCACGAGTCGTGTCGCCTTGGCTGCTCTCTCCCTCTCTCGCGGCCTCTCTCGCTCTCTCTCTCTCTCTGTCCTTGCTCCTTCCTGCCCATTTATTTCTGTTCTCCATGTGCTCTGCTGTTCTGTCTCTGGGGTTCTCACTGTCAGGTAATGAGGAGCTGTGGGCCCAGTCAGTCTTGGAGATGCCGAAGAGACGGGACATCCTGGCTATCGTGCTGATAGTTCTGCCCTGGACACTGCTAATCACCGTCTGGCACCAGAGCACCATTGCTCCCCTGCTGGCAGTGCACAAGGGTGAGAGAAACCAAACCAGCCCATGCCGAGTCCCTGCATCCCCCCCCTTCATCCTCATCTCCTCTCTCATTTCACCTCTCCATGGCAGCCATGCTCATCTCAGCTCCCAGCCCATGCCCATGCAGGAGCCTCCCCACCTCTGCTGCCCAGTGCTCTTAGGGGTTCTTCAGAGGCATCAAACTCCACAACATGGGATGTGCTTGCTGCTCTTGGAGAGCTCTTTATAGCTGAAATCCAGAGTGCTGCTTCTCTTTGTTCCCTGAGAGAGGATTCCCTCCCTGCTGGCCTTTGCAGGGCTCTGCACACAAAGTTRTTCCACGGGAAAGCTGCAAAAGGGAGAGCAGAGGAAACCAAGCTGCCACTTGAGGCAGCTGCTCTGGGAGACGTGAGGCTGAGAGCTCTCTTTAAGGGAAGCAGAAAAGCAGTGCTCTTGCACTTGAAGGAAAGGCAAGAGCCAGATCTCACCTGCCTGAGGGAGCTGAAGTGCTCTGAGAAGYTGACCCCACACTGCCCGTCACACACTGCAGTAAATACAGACCTGGCCCACATCAGGAAGTTCTGAGGGAACCCTTTTGGCCAGAAACATCCCAGTTTGGTCCCATTCTTGGCACAGCAGCGATATCTGAGGACTCTTGGGGGTTGGAAGAAGCCACGCTGCCTTCTGCCACCTTCCTTCCTTCCTTCTTGGTTCTGCCCTTCTGCTATGGGCAGGCTGGTCTGGGGGAAGAAGGCCAGCTTGTGTTCAGGACTCTTTCATCCTCTCTGGTCCCTTTCTCTGAGGGATTCTTTCCCCTTTCAGTCTTTGTCCCCATCCTCCATAGCTACTTATCCCTTCACTGGACACTGATGTGCAGTTTGGGTTGCAGGAAGTTCAGTCTGTCCTGAGCAGTTTTCCCTTTCTCCTGACAGCCACCTCTGAGGCTTTGGGCAGGGAAAAATGACTCTGATCCCTTCTGCAAGGTGGGCAGTGTTTCAGAGGATGAGGGATCTAAAAGAGGACTTTAAAGATGAGTAAAAAGACACTGCCTGTCCGTGCAGCAGTTTGGTCACTGCCCTAAAAGCTGTTTTCTGTGAATGGTCTCTGCAGTTACAGCACAGAGACTGCTCCAATGGCTTGGTCAAGAACTCACCAATGACTTTGATGAGMCACTTCTCTGCTTCTCAGAGCCCCCAGTGGAACGTGCATGGTGGTAGAGACCGACCTGAAAGCTCTTGAGAGGAAACATTTTGTTCTTGTGAAGCCTTTCTGAGGTGCTCTGCTCACAGGTGCTGAGAGAGATGGGCACCTGGAGATGCCCAGAACAGCATTTCCCTGTGCCAGGGCYCACAGCTGAGCCTTTGACCCTGCAGGGCTTTGCAAACTGTCTGGGGCACAGTCCTGGCTAATTACATTGGTGTCTGTGTCCAATGCATTTCACAGATTTATTTCTGAATGGATTCCAGCATTCTCTGCTCTCAGAGAGCTCTGCTCTGTGATGCTGAGGTGCTTTGCAGCACACAGGGCCTGACAGCAACCTGCACCCTTGTTCCCTCCCCCAGATATCCCTTCTGTCCATGCCAAGGGGTGCAAAGCCTTCATTTGGTTCAGGKATCAAAGTCTGTGCTGCTGGAGGAACACAGCTTCTTCGATCTGATGGCGCTCTGTTCCTTTTCTTTCTCATCTCAAGTTCTTTATTAAAAAAAATAAAAATCAATGGCTCAAAGTGTTCTGTGCCCACTGGAGAGGCAGCCTCACATGCTGAGTGGGGGTCCCCCTTCATCTCTGCAGCCTGTGGCATTCCTGCTGCTCTGCAGTGGAAAACGTGGAAGCTGCACCCTAGAAGAAGCTGAGCATGTGTCAACACTGGTTTTCCTTGAGCTGATTGTGAGCAATTTGCAGGGATTTTATAGGTTTGGATCAGAGTACCCAATCTTTGGGCTGTTCATTGCTCCCATCTGCACCCCTGAGGGGGCTGTTACGTTCAGAGGCTGGAGGAGCCTCTTTGAGGCAGGTGAGGCAGAGACAGGGGAGAGTCTCTGCAGGAAAACCCCAACAATTTCCACTCTCCATTTCTGGATTTGAAGTGTCTTTCCCCACTCCTCTGTGCCTGTCAGAGAGCAGTGGGGCACTGCAGTGTCCTGCCCAGTCCATGCTGCTGGGGATCTTTACTGGCCTGGTGTTTCCCACCAGTTTTTTCCCTGCCTCCCAGTCCAGGTGCTCCAGTTCCTGAGWGCAGAACTGTGCAGATCAGGAATGTCGTGCCAGAGCACTGGAGCTCTTCAGGGATGATGGATCATCAGTCCACGTGGCTCTTTTCTTTATCTAGATCTCCTTGCTCTACAATYTGTCTCTTCTGGGTGCTTTCTGCAGCTGCTTGTTGCACTCTGCCCTGGCCTCTCAGCCCTGTATGGTTTTGGTGCTGGTTTTTCTAGCAGCAGAATCTTCTCTTTCTCACGTGTGTTTGTTCCTGATGCCTTTATTTATCTGTGCCCTTATCTATGGGAAACTCCACCTGAGGCTGTTTCCTCTCCTGTCCCCACAAGGGTGACCTGCTGGTGGCTCAGCCAGGGGAGTGCTGGACCCCTGAGTCCATGAGGCTTTCTCTTCTCTCCATGCTGTCATAAATACATCTTATAAAGTTGGCTTTTGGCAAGTATTAAAATGAATACTATATGTGTAATGTTGGAAAGTTATGTTGTGTTGATATAGTTTCTTTTATTTCTGTTATTAATGAAACTTAGAAATAATAGTGTGATAAAAATGTGGTTTTTTTAAGCTATAGGACGGTATTAAATAAAGACTGCTTTTGTTATATAACCCAGAAAAGAGTAAAAGATAATCAGGGGATTTCTCACATTTGTGGATTATCCTATCTGGACAAAGGTAGAACAATGACAGAAACCAGAGCCCCAGGAGAASAATTTATGGACACCAATTATCAGAGAGGCAGCAGAACGGAGCCACCAGAAGAAATAAAGTTACAAGATGGAATGGGAGCAGATTGGGGTGGGGGTTTAAGATCGCAAGGGAAACATGTAAAAAGACCGTTTGAATCATGCATAGCATGTATGAATATTCAACAAGCCGAGGTATTTAAAGAGGTGCTTTTGGGTTATTGGGTGTGCTTTCGGCTGAATGCCAATCACCCGGCCGCCAACTCCGCTTTATTGTCTTTTTATTCACCTTTTACCAATGTCACAAGAGAGTGAACCTCGTTTTTCACAATGCCCTTGCCCAGATGATGGTGGTGACTCCCAGCGTGATCTCGCTGCAGGCTTGGACTCCAAGGAATACTGCCTGTCGGACCGGGACATCGTGGAGGTGGTGAGGACAGAGTACGTKTACACCCGCCCGCCGCCCTGGTCGGACACGCTGCCCACCATCCACGTGGTGACCCCCACCTACAGCCGGCCCGTGCAGAAGGCGGAGCTGACCAGGCTGGCCAACACCCTGCTGCATGTGCCCAACCTGCACTGGATCCTGGTGGAGGACTCGCAGCGCCGCACGCCGCTCATCACCCGCCTGCTGCGGGACACGGGGCTCAACTACACGCACCTGAACGTGGAGACGCCSCGCAACTACAAACTGCGCGGCGACATGCGGGACCCCCGCATCCCCCGCGGCACCATGCAGAGGAACCTGGCCCTGCGCTGGCTCAGAGAGACCTTTCACAAGAACAACAGCCAGCCCGGGATTGTTTACTTTGCGGATGATGATAACACCTACAGCCTGGAGCTCTTCGAGGAGGTAAGAGRGGGGTGGGTGGGGGGATGGATGTGGCTGATTAGCCTGGGGAGGGGGTGGGAGATGCTGTGAGTGAGCTGGGGAGATGCTGGGCGTGTCCTCTGCTGAGCACTGGATTAGTTTTGGCTGTAGTCACTGCTTTGGTTTTCTCCGGAGCTGCGTTACCCTGTGTGTTTCCAGAGTCATCCAGGGGCTCCCATTGCTTCCCTTGGATATCTGTGTGATCAGCAGGCAGCTTCCGTGGAAAGGGAGCTAAGGAGGAGCTGCCTTCCCCTGTGGGGAGCCTTGTTAGGGTTGGAACATCCCCTGCTGTCCGACGTGCARTGAAACCTCAGCCATCCTCCTTCCTCACCTCATCCCCGAGATTTCCAGCTGATCTGGGGGTTCCCACCTTCTCCTCCACTTGGCTGTCTGTTAATTCCTGTGCGCTTTTATTTGAGGGRTCCTTTCCCTTCCCTGCCGTTTGCCTTTGCCTGCTCCCATCCCAGGGTTAAATTCCGTGGCTGTCGGGAGCAGCGCCCTGTCAGAACCACCCCGGGCTGTGTCAGCACAGCCGCAGCCTYTCCAGGACATTTTGTTCAGAGATGCTCTCTGTGCTTGTCTCTGCCTTGCTGCRCACACGAGGAGCAGGAGTTTTGTCAGAGATTTCGCTTCCCCTCCTGGAAAAGCAGAGCCCTCCCTGCAGTGCCTGGGGGAGGGATGTGTCTGTGCCAGGGGACATGTGCAGCTTTTCCCCCTGGAGCAATTCCTATTCCAGCACTTGGGCATGGATGTCTCCCAGGCTGGCAGGCAGAGGGGCTGAGATCTTCCCCTGCAAGATCAGGGCTGAATTTCAGTCCTGACAATCTGGTTGGGCTTGAGTAGGGGAGGCTTTTCCAGGGGCTTTCCCACCTTTGCTCTTTGTTCCAGCCCAGCTGGGGCTCTAAATGAGCTCCTGTTTGCAGGTTTGAATGGTCTTAACAGTGCCAGGTACCTCGTCTGGCTCCCAGCTCAGAAATTACTTGTTCCCTTGCTCTCTTGAGGCCAAACTCTTGCAGCAAGGGACGAGAAAGGAGGATTGCTTCCTTCCCCACCAGCTGCCAGTTTTCATACCAGGGATCTCCTATTTATTTCCTCATGCATGCCTCYTTCCCTTCCCCGATGGCTCTCACTTTAGCTTGCACAGCCACAGGAATACACATGCTTTGAAAGCTGAAAGTGAATTGAGACTGAATTTCTTTCTTCCCCCGTCCCCTTTGAGGCTGTCTCTGGCAGCATCTTGAGACAGACTCCTCACATGAATAAAGCAGAAAGGGTTCCTTCATTCACTCGTGTGCTGTGCTCGCAGAGGCTTCTCCTCTCAGATATGTCTCTGCAGTTAAGGTCACTGAGCCAAGGAAATGTGCTGTGAAATGCAGGAGACACACATTATTGTTCCCCGTGGACGCGGGCTGCCGTTAGCAGCTGTATAATGCAGAAGGGCAAGTGCCAGAGCTCTTCTGCTCTCGTTTGCAGTAATTAGCAGTGATGAGATTAGCTCTGGGAGATCCCTGATCTAAGAGAGCGAGCTGAGAGCAGGACGGGAGGCTGAGCCTGCCAGGGAGCAGGGCAGGGGCTGGGGTGAGTGCCATTCAAAGCATCTGCCTGGGCAAGTGCAGGTGGCCAGAGGGGGCCCCGGTGGCTCTGCTCCATTTCTGGTGACCTCAGGGAGCAGAGGCACCCAGCATCGTTCCACAGGGCTGGAGGAGCGGGACAGGACTGTCCTGCCTGCTGGGCATGTCTGCAGAGGCTGTGCTGCCCATCTGGGAGCTGCAGTGCCTCCTTCTTGGAATGCCCTTAGCCTTACACAGCCTGAGACTGCAGCTTAAACACCTCGGTAGAGACCACCTTTCTTCCTTTCTTCCCATTCCTGCATTCCCAGGTTTACCCACACCTCCCCTGTGTGTGTGCCTGCCACAGATGCACAGCAAAAGAAGGTGTTGGTGTGGCCTCCTAGGCCAGGTCCTGGCAGGTTTACCCACACCTCCCCGTGTGTGTGCCTGCTCGCAGGGACATCCCTCCAAGGCAGGGTCCTGGCAGGTTTATCCACACCTCCCCTGTGTGCGTGCCTGCCCACAGATGCAGAGCACAGGAAGGTGTCGGTGTGGCCTCCTAGGCCAGGTCCTGGCAGGTTTACCCACACCTCCCCTGTGTGTGTGCCC
>CADDXX010000235.1:554788-589743 GCA_902810485.1 Alauda arvensis
GCCCACAGATGCACAGCACAGGAAGGTGTTGGTGTGGCCTCCTAGGCCAGGTCCTGGCAGGTTTACCCACACCCACGCTGTGTGTGCCTGCCCACAGATGCGCAGCACCAGGAAGGTGTCGGTGTGGCCCGTGGCCTTTGTGGGCGGGCTGCGCTACGAGGCGCCCAAGGTGAACGCGGCGGGGAAGGTGTACGGCTGGAAGACSGTGTTCGACCCTCACCGGCCCTTCGCCATCGACATGGCCGGCTTCGCCGTCAACCTGCGCCTCATCCTGCAGCGCTCCCAGGCCTACTTCAAACTGCGCGGCGTCAAGGGCGGCTACCAGGAGAGCAGCCTGCTGCGGGAGCTGGTCACCCTCAGCGACCTGGAGCCCAAGGCTGCCAACTGCACTAAGGTAGGAGCTCGTCCCCATTGAGGGGAGCACAGCCCGGCTTTCCCCGTGGTTCTGTTGGGAGAATTAATGCACAAATGCCACAGGTTTATGTCTAAAGAGGAGGCAGAGTCTTTTTACTTTATTGGAATAAAGGGAGAGACCATTGGGCATTTCCCCTGAGGTCTCTCCAATTTTTAGCCTCCTTTTTATCCCAATTTCCCAGCCACATTTCCCTCTCTCTTTCCCCACTGGCTGAGGTACTTGAGAGGTGCAGACTTCCTGCAATGCCTCATACCTAAAGATTCCCCTTTAACATATAACCCGCCTTTAAATTTTTAATCCTTATGGAATTTATGGGTTTTCCCCATTGTTTCTTTCATTTTTCATTATCCAATGTCATTTATCAGCAAACCTAAGGTTTGTTTGTAAAGGCAAATCTCTTCTTTTCCATCCATCMATCAGTGGAACCCTTCCCATTGTTTCTTTKATCTCTCAGTGCTGGTTTTATCYCCCAGCAGACCCAGAGTTTGTTKGTAAGGASAACTCTGTCATTSCTCTCAATTCCATCACTTCACAGAATCACAGAACATCCTGAGTTAAAAGGGACTCACARGGATTGTCCAGCCCCAGCAATCCCACCCTGWGCMTCCCTGGAGTGSTGTCCAACCCCTCCTGGAGCTSTGGCAGCCTCGGGGCYRTGCCCATTCCCTGGGGAGCCTGGGCAGTGCCCAGCACCCTCTGGGGGAAGAACCTTTCCCTGATACCCAACCTAAACCTGCCCTGGCACAGCTCCAGCCATTCTCTGGATTTTCAACAGAAGGAGGAGGGGAGAAGAGAGGCAGTGCCTCTCCAGCCACTGCCCCTCATGAGGAAATTGCAGATGGCTGTGAGTGTCTCCTCTTCTCCAGGCTGCTCCTCTGTGTTTGGAGGGAGCACACCCCCATTTCATGGAAGCTGGGAATGGGGGATTATGCACTAAAATGTGTGGAGGGCACTTCATCTCTTTTGGTCACAGGCTGCTAGTTGTTGCATAAGCCTTGAAATACAGTCTTCTCTCACCTGTAACTGTTCTTCTTTCTTACATTACCCCTAAAAAACACTATTTCCAGGGTGGCCTTCCTGATCTCCTGGAGCAGGGAATTCCATGGGTGAGATGTCAGTTATTTCATGTGAATTCCCAGGTGAGGGTTTGAGTGCTGGGACACACTGAGCATTGGTCTGTGAGCCCATGTGAGCATTGGTTTGTGAGCCCAGGAGCAGCAGCCACAGCCTTTCCWGGCTGCAGGGAAGGGCTGCTCACACAGTCTCTGCCTTGCTGCCAAGTTGTCTCCTCCATCCTGACATCTGTGCTGTAGGTGCCCRCAAAAACCTGGACCTTTCTGTGTCAGAGATAACACAGAAATGTTTYAGTGCCCGGGATGTTGCTCTGAGCTCCAGGAAGCTCCATTTGGGGGGATTTTAMTGCTGTCAGCTGATCAGTGCTGCCTGCACACGTTGCTGGGTCAGGGAGCAGGACCCTGCGTGCTAAATAACACAGAAACCACTGATGGTTCTTCTCCTGAAGACTTCCCAGTCTGAGATGAGAGATAAATCTGTCTGGGCTGACAGGGAGCGTGGGAGACACCATGAGACAAAGCTGGTTWGAGTGACAGGCATCAATCACAGCCCATCTGCCACAGAGGGGCTGTCAAAGGTCTTTGAAGCTTTGTGAGTKGTTCCCTAAATACTGGAGGTGTGGTGGGGGTCCCTCTGAGATCAGAGACCCCCGTGTWGCACTTTGACACCTTTGGCTGACATCAGCCAGTCTGATTTAGAGAGTCTTTAATGCTTAATTACCCCAACAGAATTGTTCTTTTATTGCAAATAAGTTGTTMTTGCCAACAGCCCCAGTGTTGGGTGCAGGTCTCCATCCTTTTTGGGATAGGAAGGAAAATGTGATGAGTGCCCTTTGCCTGATTTCCATGTGCACTGTTCCAAAGCCATGGAAAAAACCAGGAACCTGAATGTTCAGCAGTGCTCTCACAGGGAATCCAGGAATAAGGAGGAGGAGGAGCCAAGGGGAAGGAGCAAGTCTGGAGTTTATCTGACACTTGCTGTGCCTCTCTAAATCCACAGTGCTGTGGCTGGCTGTTAGTGCTGGGACAAATAACCCAACCAACCTCCCAAGAATGGGGAAAAGAGATAGGAATAAAATTAAATCCCTGTTCCTAGGCACTGTGTGGAAATAAAGAGGAAATAAACACTGTTGGAAACAGGCAGGAGAGATGGACAAGCTGCTTTTATGCCATGTACAGAAGGTTAGGGGTGTTTACTCTGTGGCCAGTTATTCAGTCTTGGGCCCATTGTCCCTCTGTAAATGAATACCTGTTGGAAGGAAGCCGTGCTAAAAGGCTGGGGGTGGGAAATGACAGGAGGGACACGTGGAGGAAGGAAAATGYTGTTTCCAGGCAGGAGGAAACAAATGGTGCTGGAAGCAGGCAGGGCAGTGACCCAGGGATGGGGATGGGGAGGAAGCAGCAGGGATTGCTGCCCAGCATTGGAAGCAGACTGAGTTTCTTTTCCTGGCTGGGCTGGGGAGAGCTGACAAAGCTCCTTGTTGTGAGCTGAGTGCTGTCTGCTCCTGGCAGGCTCCAAGAGCTCTGCCTTTCTGCTTCAGCAGCCTCCAGCTCCCTGGAAATCCCCACTTCTGCTTTTACTCACCCATTTTACCAGGAGAGCCTGGGCAGCAGCAGGGCAGGACCAAAGCCAGCTGTGGTTGGGGTGCTCTGACCCTGGGATCAGAGCACAGGCTCCTCTCTCCCTCCTGTGCTCCCAGCACTTGTCATGCTTTGCTGCTGTTCAACACAACCACACACCTGCTTTGCAGGGAGATTTGCATTAAAAATTATGATGTGCTTAGACAGAGTCATTAAGGAGGGATCAGAGGAATGTGTAAGATAAGCACAGACATCTGTTCTCCAAAAATGCTGCCTTCCCTGTGTGCACTGCTGGTGCTGGTAACACTGATCAGAGTTCAGCCCACAAACACACAGCCCTGCAAGAAGCTCAAGTTTAGGATCACAAATCCTGCTTATTTTCTTGGGATTGGGGACTGCCCAAAATGAAGGAGGAAGAAGGTTGGTATTAGTAGCTGAGTAGGAAGTTGTCCCTGCTTGTGAGGAGGGAAAGTTTGGTTTAACCTGGAGCTGTGAGGAAACAAACTCTGTGTTTGGAGTTCTGCTGTGGAGATGAAGCCTGGTGATCTCCTCATTCTGTTCTGAGTCCTGTGACTCCAAATGGCAGGGCTGTAAATTAGTGGAAGGGTTTTGCAGTAAAAAAAAAACCTTTTTATTTTTAAAGGGGAGTCCCTCGTGTTATCTGTATGAAACCACTGCTCATGAAAAGTCAGATATTTGGTCCCTCTCATTGCTTGGTCTCTTGTGAGAGAGCCAAAGCTTCTCTGAGGCATAAAACACGCTGCTTATTGAAAAAAAAACCAAAAAACAAGCACTGGCTGAAAGGAAAAGCCAATGTTTCTGTACTAAATGGTGATCTACCTCCCACGTTAAAGAGCACAGCATGAAAAMTGGTAAAAGCTGCTGTATCAAGCTACAAACTCCGAAAATGGGTCTGTTTTAGCTCGTTTAATCTGCCTTTTCTGGCTTTAACAGTGCAGAAGTGGGATGCAATAGAAGGAGAGCACTGATGGTGTGCAGCTGTGGCCCTCTGCTCTGGAGGGTGTGATCAGAGCTGCTGAAGTGTGAGTGAGCCCCTGGGCCACACCAGGGCTGGGTGTGCAGTGCCAGGCGTGCAAAGGTCTCTCACCAGCTCTCTCTGAAGAGCAGAACTGGCTRCAGGATTTCTCCAGCCCCTGGTTTATCCTTTCACCACCACTGCAGAGCCCTGAGAGCCAATCTGAGCCCTGCTGGGTTTTCCTTTTCCCCGGGCAAGCAGCACAGTAATTGCAGCAGTGGTGCTGCCCTGGGGAGGGCAGGGCTGGAATCAGGGRTAACTTTGATGAGCAGGCTCTGAAGTGGTGGTGGGGGATGATGAGATGGATTTTTGGACCCACTCCAGCCAGCAGTTGGTCTCTGCTGCCTCAGTGTTAGCAGAGATTTAAGCTCCACGCGGGAGGTGACTGCTCACATCACAGACAAATTTGGTCAAACAAGCTCCTTGGGAAGGGGGGAAAGGTGCTCTGCTTGAACCAGGAGGGTTTGAAAGGGGCTTTGTTCATCCTTCAGAGGCAGAACGTGGCCTGGTTTCTCAGGGAGGTGGAGAGAGGCTTGCAGGATCCGGTGTGCAGGGGATTGTCATGGCAACCAGAGGGAAACCCCACGAGGTGGGAAACAGGTGAGGGGAAGCAGGAAAACTGCTCAGAGAGAGAGGATAAAGCTGCTCCCAGCAAGCCTGGTTCCATGGGGAAGCAATGAGCATAACTGAGTATTTTAAGCAGCTTCCAGAACTGTCTGAGCACAGCAAGTGGAAGCAATTCCCTCTAACAGCCCCCCTTAAATACTCAGCCACCTCAGATTTTGCCAGCTCTCCTCCACAGATGTTGATCTCTGTGCAACTTTGCTGCCAGGATGGAGGGAAGCTTTTAGGAGAAGCTTCAGTTCTGTTTTAAGCAAGCTGGGGAGGGGTTTTAATACCTGGAGCAGAATAGGGGGTGGCTGTATGGGGCCAGCATTCCAGASGGATTGAGGAGGGGGCTTTTGGGGGGATCCAGGGGTAATGCTGGGTTTTGAGAGGGTGTGGGAAGAAGGGAGGATTCTGGAAGCAGCTCTGAGGCAGGAGAGGATGCAACAGCACTGCAGCAGCAGTGAGTCCTTTCCCAGCTCAGTGACACTCYCGTGGCTTTTTAGGCTCTGGAAAGGATGTAAAAGTGAAAAGTGATGCCGAGGTTAGGGGGCAGAATGATGCCTGCTCCCCTGTGATGGATTTTCAGGGATGTGCTGAAGAATCCAGGTTGTATTTCCCCCAGCCAAAGGCAGGGATGGCGATGGGCAGAGCTGGTGGTGCCTCTCCCCCCACAAAGCTGAATGTCAGGAATTTGCATTTCCCCTCGGAGTGAGTGACTCCACAGGCCGAGGAGTGTGAGGTGATGAGCAAGAAGCAGCCTGAGGGACTGTGGGGAAGCAGGGAGGTGATTCCCTGGCTGGGAGGGAGCTGCCTTACCCCATTGCAAGGCTGATGAGCCTGTGCAGGGAGCTGCTCGATAACTACATGGAAGGAGCAGGKTAATGTCCCACGACAGCACACTGTAAAATGGGTGATTTCTGTGCACTGTGCATTTTGCAGAGCAGCAGCTCTGCCTAAATGAAGGTTTATGCAAAGCCCCTCTCAGCACTGGATGCACCATTAGGCTCCAGGGTGGCTGGTTAAATTGCACTATTGATTTAATGTGCAGGAATATTTGTTAGTGCACTGGAGAGCTGCAGCTAATGACTTCTGCTGCCTTCTTCAGATTTTAGTCTGGCACACAAGGACAGAGAAGCCTGTGCTGGTGAACGAGGGCAAGAAAGGATTCACAGATCCCAATGTGGAAATCTGACTGTGCATGGCTGAATGGAGACCAACAGCAGGTAAGAACACGTGTTTGTAACAGCAGTGAAAGCTACACAAGGGCAGGAGAAAGATAAAACTCTTTGAAATGTGTTTTTTCATTTCCATTTTTCACAACCCTGATTTCCCTTACTGCCAAACTTCTCAGGACCATTCATTAATCTGTTATTAAAGTTAATCTGTTTTGAAGACAAATTGCTAAATACCTGCTGAGAGGTGTTGAGGGGGAGAGAAATGCAGGGAGTAGGAGTTTAGGCASAAGTTGCACCATTAAGAAAAATCCTTGTGTAAACAAGATTGACTTATTACCTTAATACAGCTAAAGCACAGGGGTGAAGGGTATGGATTCATCCACCTGCAAAAACCTGAGGAAAGCAAAAGCAGTACCAGCAAAAAGATTTTTGGTCAGACAGAAGCTTTCACTGAGGGAAATACTTAATTTAGACCCACACTGGAGCCACAGAGAGGCAGTGAGGAGTGTGGGAAGGTGTGGGTTAAACCCCACCTGAGGAAAGCAGGGAGTGTCTTTCCCAGTGGAAAGGGGGAAAGAACACACACATTGATGGCTGGCTTGGATTTATTTGTTCATGCTCTGAGTGTTTCTGCAGTGGGTTTGCAGGAGTGAAGGATGGGCTATTCCCTTGTATCTGCACCCAGCCTGTGGAGCTGTCCTTCATTATTAAGGGAAAAAAAAAAATAAATGCACAACTCCCTTTCACTGGAGTGTAGAACCAGGCCTGGAGGGAGAGGAGGCTGCTGCTCTTGAGTGCTGAGAAGCAAGAGCAGGAAGGGGGTAGATTTGCTCAGCAGTGGTGAATTTGTATCTGCCATGAGCTCGTTTATGTCCCATTCCCTGGGGGAAGCAGGGCAGGAGGAGAATGTCCCATTCCCTGWGGCCTTGGCAGGGCAGGGGGAGAGCCTGCACCAGGCTCTGTGTGCCAGGGAGAGGCTTTGCAGAGGGGCTGGAGCTCTCCCAGCTGCCCAGGCAGCACAAATCTGGGGTCTGTGGGACAGGACTTTGGGATGGTGTACTGCTTTGAAAGCAAAACCAGTGAGAGCCTCCAAGTCAGAAATACAATTTAATAGGAAAACAATAAAATAAATGCAATAGTAAAAAAGAGCCCTGACAGAGTCAGAATCCAGCCTGACACCCTGTTTGTTAGGGTGCTGGTAGCAGTCCAGATGAAGAGGTGTGGTTGAAGCAGTGATCCATAGAAAGGGATGGTAGCTCTTGTCCTCTGGGAATCCAGCTGAGGGCTGTGCTGTCCCAAAGCCCAGATTATATCCAGGTGGGAATGCTTGGCTCCTCCCCGCTGGGAGGACCATCTCACAGTGGGGTGATGCCATTCTTTGAGTCATACAATGTGTCCTTGATTGTTCATTAAGCAGAGGCAGCTCCCAAAGGGAGTTACCTGTGAGTGCATTGATGGCCTATTAACAGCAGACAGTCCTGAGGGGGGAGGCAAGGAAAACACTGCCCCACCTGCTTTCAACAGCCCCTGAGGATGGTGATGGAATACATCCTTTGGACACATCTTACACTGCAACCTAGGGCAGATGCAGTGAGGCACAGGGCTGATMCCCACGCTGCTTGATGTCACCCTCAAGTTTTCTAAAGCCTTCTGATGTTTTCATTTTTGTAGTGGAGTTTCCCACAGAGTTTCATGTGAATAGAAGTGTTACTGTAACTGTTGTTTTGCATTCCTTCTCTTGGGAGGAGAGGATTGATAAGACTGTTGGTTTGACCAGTGTGATTGGAGAGGTGGAGACCTCATTCTCCAATCCCCGGCCGTGGTTAAGGATCTATAATATATAGAGGGCAGAAATTAAACTGCCCTTTTGTTCTGCATTGGAAAATCTAAGCGTGTCATGCCATCTTTGTCGTGTACTAACACGACAGCTTGTGTCTCTGTTTGCAGAAGATTTCTTCCTGCACAGCCTGCGAGGTTCCTCTGCACAGCACCCACCCAGCCCGCCAGGCTGGCACCTCTGCCGCCTCCCGCCAGTCCCAGCCTTGTGACAAACCAAGCACCGCCGCATACACGAACTGCCCGGCCCCCCTGCCCTCCCTCCTGCGCTCGGAGGTGGAGAATAAAGCACAGAAAGCCAGGACTGCCGGCTCCCGGCGCCGAGGCTCCGGCCGGAGTGTGGCTGTTTGCCTGGGGTGAGGGTGAGAGCCACGGCTGTGCCTCCAGGGACTGGTTCTGCTGGGAAACACCGACCTCGTGGCCATGTGTGGGACAGCCTGAGCAGCTCTCTGGCCGGGGAAGGGACAGCTGCCTTCCGAGATGGCACCTTAGCCCTTAATTTTAAAGCGACTTTAATCAGTGTTTGTTACGCTGCACAAGACAGGGAGGGGAAAAGCAAARCAGGTTAGGACAAACCCTTTCAGCATCACTGTTCTCTCATTTCCCTCTCTTTTTCCTTCTTCAGTTACAGTCTGGGGGGCACCCTGACATTCCTCTGTGGTCATGGAATCATGGAAGGGTTGGGGATGGAAGGGACTTTAAAGGTCCTCTAGTCCAACGCCCTGCCATGGGCAGGGACACCTGCAGCTGGACTAGGATGCTCCTGGCCTTGAATATTCCCAGGGATTGGGGCATCCCCCACCTCTCTGGGCAACCTGTGCCAGTGTGACRCCACCCTCCTTGTAAAAAAACATCCTTATAGCTAATATATCATCTTTGAGTTTAAAACCATCAACCCTTGACCTATCCCTGCTAAAAGGTTTGTCYCCATCTTTCTGGTAAGACCCCAGAGTGGGCTGGAGGGACAGGATCAGGGAGCTGCTGATCACCACCAGCTCACCACTGACCCTGCAGTCATGTCTCCAGCATGGTGGTGGTTCTCTAAAAATGTTAGAATAATTGGAAGTGGGGTTTAATGAGATTGTTGGGGCCATTCACCATAATATTCATCCAGATCTTGGTCCTGGTTAGCCCTAATTTGGTTCCCAAGAGCATTAGGTGTGGGATGCTCTGAAGGGTGCTCCTATATAAAGGCAAATTTCCACTCTTAACAAATAACACTGCTTCAGACTAGGGATTGGATGCTAAGAGGTGATTTTAGTCCMTTTCCCATTTGACTGGAGTGCATCCTTCAGCCCCAGCCCCATTTTCTGCTACTGCAGAGCTGTGAAAAGGCACCCTGGAGCAGTTCCCAGTCCCCTTGGATGATTGGAGAGAGCAGCACCCTTGGGAAGGGGATCCTGGGCTCAGGGCTCCGTTTGTTCAGCATCTGGTGGTGCTGCCACCATGGGTGACTCTGTTTGAGCCTGCCAAACTTGCTGAGATAAAAACTGAGGTACAACAGGTCCCTTCTCCCCAGCCAAAACCCCTGAATGCCCTCCCCCTCCATAACTGTTGTCAAACCTTTGATCACCCCCCGCCGCTGCCCCAATTCCTTCAAAAATTTTGAAGCACAATTTTACCTTTGAACTGAGGGGAAAAATGTAATCCTGCAATAGACTTGGTTATTTTTAGCCCTAACACACAGAACTATTAAAATGCTCTGGGTTTGAATGTTGGTGCAGAAGTCTCCCTTGGACTAATGACATTGTGTATTTCCTAATCTTTCAGAAGGAAAATATTTTTTGTAAGTTATTTCACCCCCCTGTGTATCAAAACCATTGGGGAAAAGTCACAATCTTTAGTTCCCAGCCACAGAAGCCTTTAAAATGTTCCTTTTAGATGCAATGGCTGAAGCTCTGCTTGGAAAGAAAGTGTTGGATGCTGCTGGCTGCTCTATGGGAACAGGTATTGTTGGATTAAAACTCTGCACTYAAGTAGATTTATTCTGTTACTGTACTGGCCTTCCAAGTTCCCTTCAGTCTGCAAACCCTACAGTGCAAAGAGACATTTTKCAAGGACTACCAAGTTTTCATAGCCCTGAAATAGTTTCCAGCTGCTGTCCTCTCCAAGCTGCATGTTTTGGTTCACTAATCTGAATTCCAGTCCCTGCTGGGTTTCAACCTTCCCTCCTTGGAAGGAAATAACTTCCAGAAAAAATGCAAAGGATGGAATCCTGAACACAGCCCTGCACATTTGCTCTGGCCACAGGATCCTGGGTCCTTTCAGTGTCCCAGAGCTGCTGTGGCCCTGGGGAGCAGAGMTAGGTGTGGCCAGACCCTGCCAGGATGGAGTGTGTTCCAGCTGCACTGTCTGTTCTCAGTTTTAAACAAACTGTATTTCAATTTGTTAAATAAAACGATGGTTTCTAAGAGTCAGAATRCCTCTGTTACAGACACAGTCTGGTGTTTCTCTCAGAGCCTGAATGCTGGTTCTGGCACAGAAAGCAGCGACTCCTTGGAGCTTCTGAAGGATTCAAGCTCAGGTTTGATCTCTCCCTCTCCCTGAGGAGGCTGCAGCTCCTCTGTGCCTTGCAGCTGGTGAGTTGAAAAAGAGTCATGTTTACCTAAATCCCATGTTTCTGTTCAGAGGGACAAAAGGAAAAAAGRAACCAGGACCCAAGATCCCACAACAGCTTTAAGGAGAAAGCAGGGATGGGTTTTCCCACTTGCAGTCCCTTTGCTTCTACCCCAGCCAAAATCTGATCCCTGCTCGTTTTCCAAGGGGGAATTTCATCTTTAGGTGCTTCACAGTGTGAGCACAGGTGGAGAGGGACTGCAGGACTCACTTGTTCTTTTCTCCTCCTTGGAAATTCTCATTCCTGCCTGGCCTGAAACATAATGATACATTTGATGGAAGACAAAACACATCTCACTTTTTAAAWTTTTTTTTTCCTTTTGAGAGAGAGACAACCTCCATAGTAAAACTTAGTGGAAAATAAAAAGCTGAAATTAAAAGTCATTTGACAACCCCCTTGCCTTCCAACAAGGGAACACATAATGGCCTTTTTCCAGAGAGACTTGCTAAAACCTGCCTCAAAGCACACCAAAATGGCTTTCCACACCTGATTACTCACATGTTCACCAACTATTTTCTCCCTACCTAATTATAAAAACGAGGAGGCCAGCGATAGCACATTTGGAAAGTCCCTGGAAAGCTGAGCTCAGCTTCAGGTTCTGATGGCTTCAGTTCTTTCTCTCTCTCTCTCTCTCTCTCCCTCTCACCTGCCTCCAGCACCTTGTTACTCCCCCACAGCCAGCAGATGGTGCAGAACATGCACAGCCATCCAGGCTGGGGGGCCTCAGTAGTCCAGGGAGATGAGCTGCTGCATCCATCCATCCATCCATCCATGGAACAACACCCTGCTCCCTCTGGCTCTGTCCTCTCCTCTGCACTCACTGCCAGAGGGCAACTCCTTCCCCTGGCTCTCGTGGGGATGAGCATGCCCAAGTGYTGGTCCCCAGACATGCAACCAGGAATGCTCAGGATGAGCCAAACATGGGAGAGCAGCTCTCAATCCACGTACTGGGTGCGTCCCAGGTAAGGGATGTCCACGGACTGGATGATCCTGCCCGCCGTGCGCTCCTCGAAGATGACAATCTGCACAGGAGAGAGAAAACCCTTCTTACACAGCCTGGGGGGCTGCAGGCGTTCCTGGCAGGAGGGGAAGGAAGCACCATTTAAAGAGAGCAGCCAGTGTGGGTCTGAACAGTGACTGGAGGGCGGGGATGAAGCAGCATCACTTCAGGTTTGGCTGCATTTCCAAGTGAGGCTCAGCTGCCCTCCTTGGCTGTCAGAGCAGCACCTTCCCTCATTTTCAGAGATCTTAGGACACAGCACTGTCCTTCCCCTGTATTGCACTGGCTTTCAGCTCAAGGATAACTTTTCCTGTGCATGTCTGGCTCTTTGGGACAAGGATCTTTAAGAACCCAGAGCAATCCCAGCAGAGCCTCTCACCTCGTTGCCCCCTCTCCGTAGCCAAGGCCCAGGAAGGTAAAGTGTTTCCTGAGGTCCAATCTTCCAGTATCTTCCCAGGTTCTGCCCATTGACAAACACCACTCCTTTCTCCCAGCCCTGGAATCAAGGCACAACRTGGAATTAGTGATGCAGCTCTGCTGCCTCGTTAGCATCCCCACAGGAAACCAAATCTGCTTTCACACTTGCATTCTTTCTGCAGGTTTTCTGCTTGCTTTCCCTGTGCAAATCCCTGCAGCCAGGAACATTTAAACAAGCCCTGCTGAACAGGAGTTATCCTTAATGTACTCATTAAAAGGATAAAGCTTTCAAAAATGTGCAATTTGTGATTTGTGCTCGTACAGGAAATTTCTTCCCTTTGAACAGACAGGCCTATATYCCTTCCCAAGCATGGAATATCTGCCCTCACCTCCTTCCCATGTGACAGAAAAACTGAATTGCTGCTGGCTGGTCTGATTTACAACAAATATAATGGGAAAGTGAGCAGGGCAGTAAGGCTGGGCACAAGGCTGGCTCTTAAGGTAGGGAAATCAGAGGAGGAAGTTAATAATATTTCAGATCTCATCTGAAGTTCTATGCAGYCTCCCACAAAAGGATGRCAGGAATTCTAACTCCCATGCCACRGCCACAAAGAAGTGACTCTTCCCACATGACACTGAGGAGACAGGAATAAAACAAGGCCCTCCTTTATTTKCTGTGCCCATTACTCCTCTGCAACTAGAAAACAGCATTTGTATGCCAATACARGAAGGCTGCAGTGGTCACTGGCAGCTCTGCAGGGTCAGTACTGCACATGTTTAGGAGCTCTCTGGGCTGAACAGAATTACCTGGAGGAGACTGTGACACCTCACAGTAACTCTCTGAGAGAGAGGGGCAGCCTACAGACACAGCTCAGCCAGAGCTGTTGCACAAGTGCCTCTCTGACCAGCTTTTTAAAAACCTTGATCCAGAACACCCAGGACTTGCCTGCAGCTTGAGGAAGGTGTCCTGTGGCTGCTGCTCTATCCACAGCCTCCCGCGGAAGAACGCCGGCCCCACGAAATAATCCGGGACCGTGCTCCAGCCAGACACGTGCTGCAAGCTGCAACAGAGGCACAGCTCACACARCCACTGGGGACACCTGCCCCTGTCCCCAGCAACCCACAGCCCTGGCAGGCCAAGCTGGGGGACAAAAGGAGGGTGCCTGGGGCTGTCAGCACCTCTTTGTACAGGAGCGCGTGGTGACAGGGCRAGGGGGAAAGGATTCASACTGGGAGAGAGCAGGTTTAGATTGGAGATTAGGGGAAAATTCTKTCCTGKGAGGGTGRGGAGGCCCTGGAACAGGGTGCTCAGAGAAGCTGTGGCTGCCCCTGGATSCYTGGAAGKGTCCAAGGGCAGGTTGGAGCAGCCTGGGATAGTGGGAGGTGTCCCTGCCCATGGCAGGGGTGGGATGAGAGGAGCTTTAAGGTCCCTTCCARCCCAAACCATTCTGGGATAAAAGCTCTGCTCCATGTTGGTTGCTGAGGTCCCTTTAGATCTTGAAATGCCTGTGGCTTGCTGAAGGACACTGCAGAAGTGACAGGATTCAAACCAGACATCCCTGCCAGGGCTCCTGGCGAGGAACACCAACACATCCCTGCAGGTGTGCAGGAATTAGGGGAAATCTGCCATTATTTCTTACCTGTGGCAACAATTTGGGAGCAGGGCACAAGCAGAAGAGGAAATTAGGAGAGGAGAATCCCACAGAAGCCTTGAGCTYGTGTCAGAACACGTTCCCTCCAAGCCTTACAAACTGCATCCCTTGGACTGGGGGGAGTTATTGATCCAGTGCAGCCTGGCTGCTGCTGAATTATTCAACTAAAAGCCTGTGACAGCTCCTTTCACAACACTCCTCTCCCTCCTTCCCCGAGGGGACTGTGAGCTGATTGTGTTTCAGTGCTGCTGGTCAGCAGCCAGCAGCTGAGGCTAGTGGTGACTAATCTTGCTTTTGTTTGGCCATGGCAGCTCACTTGCTTTAATGCTCCTCACTGGAAATATTCCTCCAACACCCTGCAGTCCAAAAGGCTGGGAGTTTACCCCATCAATAAGAATCCTTCAGGTAGCCCCTCAGCACCTGGTGAAACTGCCCTTAGGCATTTCACAACGTGGAGTTTTTACCTTTTAAAAGCCATTTTGGTTGAACGTGGCCCCTCTCTCTGCCTCCTACACCAAATGGGGCAGTTGTGATATATTGGGGGATGCACAGAAGTTGCTTTCTGGTATTAAAAACATCACTGAAAAGAGTCTCTGGATCATGGCCAGAGTCCATAGGGCATCTGCTGCCTGAAACATTTGCTGAGGTTTTCTGTATGTGCTGACAGAGGCTCTTCAACATCTCCCTGCTAAATTTCCTTCCTTGAATTAAAGCAAAACAACATAAAAGAGAGGGAGCCATCTGGATTGTTAATGCWCTATCAGTAGCTTTCTAGAATTAATCCATCCCTTGCCAGGCTGAATTTACTGAATGTATCAGCCAGATTGGTAATTTCCAGAAAGACCCAAAATTTCCAACACGTGGGTGTGAGGGGATCCTTCCCTTTGGGTATGGCTGGCTTTTACCTCCAAGGAAATATTTAAATCCTGCATGGTGGGATTAGATTACTCCCTAAATGATGGCCTGGATCAGCTGGCAGCAGTTCCTGAACTATTTMAGGCAAAAGAATCAACAGGGAATTTCTCAAAAATCCACCTCCCCACTGTTCCCTCATTGAGCTGCTCCCCATCAGGCACTGCACTGCTGGAAAACAGGTGGTTTCAAATGAGGAAAAAAAATCCACTTAAAATGCCACAAACCTTTTCATGAAGGCAGGTTTCATCTCCAGACTGTAAATCTTGAAGTTCCTCAAGGGGGTTTTATTCAAGAAGACATCACCAATTAAGCCTGCAAGAGCAATGGGGGTAATGAAGAGTTGAGGAACAGCTCAAGCTGATGGATTTTGCTGTTTTGAGTCTGAGGCACAGCAGGAGATGGAAAGCAGCCACGTTCTGCAATGGAATTAAGAGTCTGGATGTTCCCATTGCTCATCCAGATTGAGTGGGGAGCATCACTAAACCCTGGCCTCTCCATTCTTTCCTTTCCTCTCCACTCACCAGGGCCTCAGAGCCTGGGATGTGCAGCCACTGGGGTTTTTGGGATTGCTGGGGTTTACTGAGCTGACCATGCATTTAAAAATGTTAAACATTTTTAAAGCAGTCAATCACTTCTCTAACAGGCACAGCAAAACACAACTGAGCCCAGGGCTGTGCAGGGCTTTTCATCTCAGGATTTTAATGTCATAATATAATAAGTCATTCACCTTTGGCACCTTTTTGTTGAAGTTGCTCTCCCTGAAGCAGGCAGAGCCTGGGTGCTAATGCAGCCTCCAAATCACAGCACTGAGGCTGCCCTGGCTGCACTGAGGTTTTTATGCAGCTTTTCTGCATTGAATAAAATCGATCCAGTCACATGCCTAACCCCATTAATCTGTTTTATAGAGCTTTTGTACATAGTTCCCCATTCAAACAGAATCAACTCCCTCCAGGCTCCAGCACTGTGTGTGATAGGCTTGAGCATTTCAGTCAATTCTGCTCAAGGGGATGCAGTTCCCTCTTCCTGACACCGTGTGAGCTTTTAAATGGTGTGATCCTCCARTATCAACCCCTCCAGGGAAAACACAGATTAAAAAAGGTATTTTCCTTCCCTCCCTGTGAAGTGATACGCTCACAGAGCAGCAGAAAGGGAGCTGAGCATCACCAAGGAAACCCAGAGCAGAGCAAGATTCATTGACAGCCCTGGGTTTAGCTGTACCCTTATAAAACAAACCYTGGTGCAGGGCACTGAGCAGCCACTGCTCTTCCTCTGATCACACACAGGGGGTGAGGATGCTTTTTAACCCATTCCCTCCCTCAGCCCATTTCCCACCAACTCCCAGTCCTGACCAGCACCACCAGAGCTGTGCTGGGCCCTCAGTGCAAAAGCACACAGACTGTCCTGCAGCATCTCCCCTCTGAGAGGTGTCTGGGAAGAGTTTGGGAGCCCAGAACCAAACCCACCTTTCCTCTGCTCGTTCAGTGCCAGCCCATAATTGACACGGCCTCGGTTCTCCACCAGGAGCCTCAGCTGCCTGAAGCCCTGCTGAAAACAAAGCAGAGAACATCAGCTGCATTAGTCCTGCATCAGCTGCACCAATTCTGCACCAGCCCTGCAGCAGCTGCACCAATTCTGCACCAGCTGCACCAGCCCTGCATCAGCTGCACCACTCCTGCATCAGCTGCACCACTCCTGCATCAGCTGCACCAGCCCTGCAGCAGCCTCAGCAGAGCAGTTTAAGGGGGGAAGTGGCATCACCACCTTTGGCAGCTGCACTTTATCAATTTAAAGTTCTCACACTGCGAGTGTGGAACTTGCAGCCTTTGCACTGAAGATTTCAGGGTTGGTTTTTTTTTCCCCCCTCTTGAATTTTTAATTGTCATTTTGGTATCAGCCACCAGAGCCAGGAATGGAGTTTGCCACAGGACAGGCTCATGCCATAAACTTTCACACAAGCCTTAAAAATAACCAGTGCAGTTTATCAATTTAAAGTTCTCCACTGCAAAGTGAGGAATTCACAGCCTTTGCACTGAAGATTTCTGCGTTGGTTTTTTTTTTCCCCTCTTGAATTTTTAATTCTCATTTTGGTATCACTCACCAGTTTGCCAAAGGACAAAGCTTGTGCCATAAACTCTCCCAAAAAGCCTTAAGAACAAGCAGTGCCTCCACCCCCTCACCTGCTCCTGCAGCCACCACAGCCCTGCTGAAATGTGCTCAATCAATGTAGTGTGCTTAGTGCCAGCTTCTGCCAGGGGAAAACTGCTCTCAGAGCTCCAGAGAGACATTTCCCCCTCATTCAGYTTGAGACTCAAAAGCCTCTAAAGCCCCTTAGAAGCTGCTTTGTGCTCAGGAAGATGAAGCCTGCACAGATTTAATCTGCAATAACAGGGTTCAGGTACTCARTGTTGGGGCTGTGGTAACAAGGCTRGCAAATTTTGTGCAGCAAGGGCTACAATAACTTGAATTTTCTCCATGGAAAAGCACTCAGACCCCACTTTTCAATCACAARTGGTAACTTGTGATTGATTTTTTTGTCTGATTGGGGTACCAAGCTAGTCTGGGTTAGGAGGAGGTGCCTTTCTGAGATTTCCCCCTCTTTGGAGACCCTGTTCTCCACACTGTGAGCAATCCCCAGTTACCTGTCCCTCAGGAATGGAGAGCTCCACTGTGTTGTAGTCCAGCTCCCCCACATACATGGTGTTAACAAACACCTGCAGAACAGAGAACAGGAGACCAGAGCTCATCAATGATGCCATAACCAATCACTCCAGCTGGATTTGGGGAGGAAATTRTTCTCTGCTTGAAACTAGAACTCAGGTGTCCAAAATTTTGTCACTGTCAGGGCAGGTGGGAATAAAATCAAAATATTCTCAGAACATTCCACATTAAAGATGTTCTAAGCTTTAGCAGAGTGGAAATTTAATTAGATAAGAGTGTAGGGCTTYGCTGAGGAGTGGAAGAGTGAATCACAGAACTAATCTGTGAGATTTCCCCCCATTTCCTGCCTCTGTGTCCTGACTAAACCATTCCCACCCACCCTGAGTGAGCCCTGTGCCCTCACCTGAGCCCGGTCCCGCACGTGGTCCCTGGTGTGCAGGTGYCCCCCTCCAAAGATGACAGTCTCATAGAGCACATATCCATGGGGCTGCCCAATGCTGTCGTTCAGCTGCAGGTTCTCCATGTTCACAGGGAACTCTGACTTGATGGGCTGCAGGGCAGAAGCAAAATGAGCATCAGGAGTGGCCTCTCACATTGCCAGAGCATGCAGAGCAGCTTGTTCCTGCAGGGAAAAGCCTCTGCTCCAACTCCARTTCCCTCCTGGCCCTAAGAAAGCCACACCAAATGACCAGGAGAAAACAGCCAAGGACTTCCAAAACTGCAGCTCCAAGAGGTAGCAGTGAAAAAGGTGAGATAAAAGATTTGCTGCTTTTGCATATCCTTGGCAAAAAAAACCCCAAAATCCCCCAACCTCATCCTTTTGGGATAACAAGGCAGAGCACAAATTACTCTRAAGGTTGATGCCTTTTAGGTCTGGGATGCATTAAAAGGGGAGTCACTACCTGTAAAAGTGCTGGCAACACATCCCAGAGAGAGATGTACTGGTCCAGCAGGATGGCACCATAGGAGGCCTTGCTTTCAATCATGGGAGGCAGAGGAAGGGGCTGACCTGGGCGTGCAAAAYGAGAGATGGAACAATGATTTCAGACAACACAAATTTCAAGAGCCCTCTAGACCTCCTTTGGCCCTCCCATCTTAAATTCCCAACCACCCAGAGCCCCAGCAGCAGGGCAAGTTTAAAGAATTCCATAATTTGGGTGGAGCAAAGCTGCCTGGCTTTGTCCTTACCTATGACCATGCTGAAGAGCTGTCGTAGCTTGAAGAATTTGGATGTGTAGTCCCCAGCCTCTGTCAGCACAGCATCATAATCTGGGAGAGCAGAAAAGCAGCACGTGTTTTAAAAGCAGAAAAGCAGCTCTGGGATGGCTCCATGCAAGAAATGAAAGCCCCAGGCAGGATTTTCATGGCATTGTCTGTAAAATGGAAATCTSTACACTTTAATCTGAGTGAACATCACTAAACAGCCACAAAATTCCTTCATTTAGGCAAGAGCCATTCACACTTTCAGAGATGTAATTTGCACATAGGCACAATTTCACACGGGATAAAGGCAACAATTAAGCATTTTAACCACGGGCTGTTGGGATGAAAAGAGATTTAAGGTAAAATTTGACTTGGTAAAATTAAAAAAATGGTGYCTTGGATCACCATCTCTCCCTGGAAAAAAGAGCCATCAATTCATCATCTGTGACACCTCTATTTACAATTCAGAATAAGGGAATCCCCCACTTCCTGGGATGGGCTGGGAATTGGAAACACTCATGTAAGCCCCCTTTTAGACAGTGAGAATGACAGATTTGTCTTTACAAACAAACTCTGGGTCTGCTGGGAGATAAAACCAGCACTGAGAAAGGAAACAATGGGAAGGATCCCACTGATGGATGGATGGAAAAGAAGAGATTTGCCTTTACAAACAAACCGTGGGTTTGCTGAGAAATGAAATTTGATAGTGAAAAATGAAAGAAACAATGGGGAAACCCATAAATTCCATAAGGATTAAAAATTCAAAGGGGGGTTATACAATAAAGGGGAATCTTTAGGTATGAGGCATTGCAGGAAGGCTGCACCTCTCAAGTGCCTCAGCCAGTGGGGAAAGAGAGAGGGAAATGTGGCTGGGAAATTGGGATAAAAAGGAGGCTAAAAATTGGAGAGACCCCAGGGGAAATACCCCATGGCCTCTCCCTTTATTCCAATAAAGCAAAAAGACTCCTCTGTCTCCTTTTTGGACACAAACCTCTGCTTTTTGTGGATTAATTTTCCTAACAACAGCAATTTCCTTCTGAGCTGTGTCCCCCTCACCTCTCCAGCACCCAGAGGTTGTGCTGCTCACTTCTCAGAGCTGCTGGTGCTGTCACTGCCCCACTCAGAGCAGCACAGGCAAGGCAGTGACAACAAACTCACCATAACTGGTGACATCTGCCTTGTACTCATCAGCTTCCAAAGCCCCGCTCATGAAGCCAAAGTTGGTGCCTCCRTGGAACATGTAGAGGTTGATGGATGCTCCTGTTTTGAGGATGCTGGCTACAGTGTTCACCATCTCTGCAAAGAAAGGGCAGTGCCAGGGAGGCCACACAGCACAACTGGAATTGGAATCAGCCACGGTTGTGCTCCCTGACACTGCTGATTTGTGTTGGGGTTTGCATCCTGCCCTCAGTGAGGGCCAGCACATCTCCTGATGCATTAATGCATTCAAATAATCCTCTCCTGCAGGTGAGGAAGGGCAAAGCTGGTGGCCTCC
Organism: Alauda arvensis; assembly: GCA_902810485.1. Lineage (NCBI taxonomy): Eukaryota > Metazoa > Chordata > Aves > Passeriformes > Alaudidae > Alauda > Alauda arvensis. Next base: position 574,471 of record CADDXX010000235.1, read on the forward strand.
AGCAGGAATTTTGCTTTTAAGAAGAGTTGCAAGGACTCCTCAGTCAGGCTCCTGAACAGAACACACTAATGAGCCAATTACAAAGACAATTGCAGGAGGATGAGAGAGCCCTAAAAACAGCCTTGGATGGCTCTGTTTTCACTGCTCTTTAGATGCCCTGAGGGTTTGTTTTTTTTAGTAGTAGCCTTCCAAACGAGCTTTTAAAGCGGGGAGAAGGTGCTGCACTCACAAGGGGCTGAAATGCAGCACAAAATGTTCTACAAGAACAGCGTGTGGTGCTCACCATCCGCATCAAAGACATAGTGAGGGCCTCCCCAGTTATCAAACCACCCAGTCCAGTACTCCATCACCATCTTTGGCTGGTCTTTCTGTCAGAAGAGAAAAAACAAGAAGTAAAAATGGATTCAGGACAGTCCTGCAGTCTTTTTTTTTTTCCTAGAGAAGCATTGTTCAAATGCAGTGTGGTGATGTGGTTTCACAGGAGTGCTTTGCTTTCTTCCCAGACAAAAAGGCACCTCAGGAGCTCAGGGCATGTGAGGAACAAGAAGCTGGGGGCCAGCAAAGCCCAGAAGAGGCAAGCAGAGCTCTGCTAGCCACAAAGCACACACTCAGGTGCCATCCAAYACTTCTGGAGAGAGCTGCAGCAAAGGGACAAAGCAACTGTTGGTGTTTAGTTCCTGCTAGAAACACACATTTATAAATGCCTGCTTATCTGCCACTGCCAGCTGAGAGCTCGCAGGTGCAGGGCAGCCAGAGCCTGCCAAGGTACAGCASCAGACCTGAGCTGCTTTAATGCCTTTTGAATGCTGCATATGGTGCTGGCAGGCAGGAATTTGCATGAATTAGGTCTTCATTAAAGGCTCTGCACACAGAGCAATTGCTTTGTGCTTGTCAGTGCCTGCCAGCTCGCTGAGCTCCTGCAGGATCCCTGCTGTCCCCRTGGCATGGGCAGGGCAATGTGTGCACCCCTGCAGCCTCCTGGGCTTTCACTCTGCCCTCTGTGAGTRATGGGGGCTTTGTTTGATGCCACAGCAATTGGCTGAGGTAAATGGCACTAAAGAAACTCGTGTTTCATTAGGAGGAAACTGCCTGTAATCACCCAAAACGTTCCAGCCCTTGGAAATACATTTCATCAATCCATCCCCCAGTGAACCAGTCAAAGAAGGGATTTTATCACCTTCTGGAACAAAAACTCATAGCCAGGAAAAGATAAAACAGCTCCATAACCCCTACAAACACTTCCTGTCCTGTAATTAGTGTGGCAAAGGAGGAGCTGCTTTTTGGGGCAAGGAGGAAGGAGTTTGGGGAAAAAGATGATGGAACTTCAAGAGAAAGGTCTGAATTGTGCTCTGAGTATCAACACTCAGAGAAGTCTAACCCCTAACAGCTAAACACAGGGCACAGCTGGATAAAAAACCTTTTCAGAAGGTGCTGGATAACAGGATACTTCAATCCTCCTTCCCTGATTCCAGAAGGATTTGGCCTAATGAGAAGGAAGCCCCAAACCCAACACACAAACCCCAAACACAACATCAGTGCTTCACTTCTAGTGCTGGAAAACATGGGTGAACAAAGAGAGGATTAATTTTCTTACCTGAACTGTGTCCAGGTATTTCAGCAGCCCAGGCTCCAGTTTCTGAAAGTTAACAGTGGCCAGTGCTAGTGGGAAAGGAAAAACTGGATTAATTTATATTCATCCAAACTGCCTGGAGGAGCATCTCCTTAGGCCTCAGGCCAGGAGGGAGCTGCAAACCCCTTCTGAACCCCCAAAATAACCTTCTCAGAATTCCCCATCAGCAGGAGAGGGCTGCAACCCCTTCTGAACCCCCAAAATAACCCCCTCAGAGACTCCCCAGCAAAGCCTTCCCTTGTTATGCAGAATCCAAGTGAACCACAGCACACAGTGGAACCCTCCCAGGCCATCTCTCAGCTCTAATGTGCAGAGATATTAAAGAGAGAGAGCATCAGAGCAGCTCCTGGGGTGTCACCAGCTCTAATTTGAGCCTGCAAAGCACTTGGAGATCCTCACTTAAAAGGGACCACATAAAGGCAAATTCATTAGAAAGCCCTGTCTGGATGCCACACTGCTCTCCCAGGCTTTACCTGCAGGAATCCCTTCCCAGGCAATATCCTACAGCTTGTCATGTCTGTGGGGGAGAGTGAGAGCAACCCCAGGGCAAGAGGAGCACAGAGAACTGGRATTGGAAGAGCTCTCTGTGCTTCTGCCCATCCCCAGGCTCTGGAGAGCCCAMACCTGCCTGCAGGACAGGAGGCACTGCTCTGGGATCAGTGTCCCAGCCCCTGGCACACATTTTAACCAGTTCTGTACCTCCCAGCCCTCTATCACACCAATATTTCTCCCAGACAAACTCTGCAAGCACAGCAGGGATGTGATCTGGCATTAAAAACTGACTCCTGACAAGAGAGCATCAAACCCAGCCCCAGTTGTGTCAGGCAGAGCACTTCAAACAGAATATTTGCACAAGGAAAAGCTCACTCCTCACTATTTATACCTGGATTTTAATAGGCTGACCTGTGCAGTGCACTGAGCTGAGGAACTCAGCACAGAAAACACAAAAGKAGAACAAAATGAAATGTGGGTTTAGGTGATGTGTTAGCTGGCAGTTCTGAAGGAGAACGTGCCCAGCTCTGCCTTTCATGAACAGCACACCATGGGAGAGAGGAGCAGTCCCAAAGCCTTATTTATCCTTCTCATGGGATGTTCTTCCCAAACACACACAAGGAATCCCACCATGGTCCTTCAGCCATGGCCTGGAGGGGCAGCAGAGCCTTTGTCACCCATTGATGCCTTCAGTTTGAGCTTTGATGTTTTTCAGAGTCTCTGCTGGCCTGGGTGCAGCTCTGAGCTCACATTCAGTGTCACTGAGCTCTGCACAGGGCAGGGACACAAAACAAATCCTGTCCCTGCTGCACACCAAGGACAACTTCCAGCCCCAAAAGCACAAACCAGGCTGGGCTGAGGGGAGGAACAAGGATGAGACCTCCCAGCCTGGAGCTGGGATTGGACAATGAAACCCCAATGTGCAAATGGACCAAATCTTATAAAAGTGTGAGACCTCGTGACCAGGGGTTCATTTTTGTGACCTTTTTGGGTCCATTTTGTGCCCATTTTCATGACCATTCTGACCTTGGGTGCAGCCCTGGCCAGGCTCTTGTCCTGCCCAAGGTGTACCCTAAAGGCCTTTYAATAAAAATCTGCTTTATTCTCCAGCTCTGTYCACTCTCTGTCCCAGCTCAGCCTTCCCAAGGSATCACCATGAGCTCCCAGAAGGGCTTTATGAGGTCAGATCAGCTTGGGATTCTTGGAATCAGATTGCTTTGGGATGGAAGGGACCTTCAAGCTCATCCCACCCCCTGGAAGGGCAGGGACACTTTTCCACCATCCCAGCTGCTCCTAACCCTGCAGCCTGGCCTTGGACACTGCCTGGGAAGGGGAGTGCTTCTTGCCTCTCCTTGAGCCCCTTCCTCACCACCCTGCTGCTCTCACACACCTGATCAGTGACACCTTGGCTCTAGCAACCTTTATTTTTTTTGATATCTTTAATATAAGATTGTTGTGACATCCAGGAGGCAAACTGGGATCAAAGAGCTCCCAGCAGAACACGCTGGGGAAGATGATKCTGAGCCAGCAGGAGCTGGGAGGCTGCAAACATTCCCTCAGGAGAGGAGGGCAGGGCAGGGATTTCCACAGCAGCTCTGTGGCAGGCASACAGTGACTCTGTGTGGTCACAGCTGAAAACTGCTGCACCAAAAAAATCCAAAAGACTAGATCACTGTGCTGGTGAAGGTGTGTGATTTCAGTTAATGAATTTATCCCCTTCATACTGACATGGAAAAGCAAAAGGAAGGGAAAGTCTTTCCCTTTAATCATCTCCCTGCCTGATATTGGACATTTAACATTCTTTATGACTGAGTGATAACAGGAGCACTCAAAGGCTGCAAACACTTCATCTGGAGGAGCAGTTACACCTCAGGCAATTGGCAGCAACACAGGAGAGAGCAGAGGCCAAGGACAGAGCAAATCCCAGCTGAAATTGCCTGGAATCCTGGGAATCAGTGCCCCAAACAGTCAGATTTAAGGCTCAGGGAAATTCAAGGAGCTGCACCTCCATTTCTTCACAGGAAAAAGGAGGAGGGTGCTAAGCAGCATTTWAAAAACTGGTTAGAATTATACTTTATGTAAGGGAAATGGGCATCCTTCTGCATTCTACACATCTGACAGCCTCCTTTATCCACCTAAGGTTTTACAYCCCAAAATAAGCTTGCTGAGRAGATAATGCTGCCCCACAAACTAYTGCTAAATTWACTGCTTACATGTAAAATTCAAAAYCAAGGTTTTAATGCACCTTTTTTCCTTCTCTTTTTMAYTGSAAAGCAYCCACCTCAGGAACAAGTTACTACTGTTAGTAACTGCTGAGGAACTTGTTTAATATATAYTGAAATGAAGCAATAAGTGGCATTTTCAGCCTTGCAGGCTGGTGAAACATTAAGAAATGCTGGGTGTTGCCATCTCCTGGCTCAGTGACAAGCACAGATGTCCCACCCTCCACACAGGGTTACACTTTATGTGGAAAATAAACCACTCCAAACCTTCCTGGGAAGGCTCTGGCTTTGTGCTGCCTGCACCCTCCTGCCACAAACAGAGCACACTCAGTGGGTTCAGAGGGTGGATTCAAATCCTGTTTTCCTTCCAAAGCCACATTCCCCAGGGATCACAGCCCTCCCTCAGCTCTCACCTCCTTCCACCAAGCCAAAGGACAGCCCATTCTTGTTGTCTGAGGTCATSAGCAGCTCCACAATCCCTCTGTTTAACAGGGCCTGGGTTAAAGAGAGCAAAAGCCATTGWGTTAACAGAGCATTTTCAGCATTTTTCAGGATATTAAAGCACTGCAGCATCACCTTCTGTGGGGACAGCCTGCAACTGTCCCCACAGAAGGTGATGCTGCAGTGCCTTGTCATGAAACATGAGCCCTGTGACATCTCCCATTCCTCCTGAAGCTTCCCTGCCTGCTTTTCCCAGCCTAAAGACAACTGGAAAAATCTTGTTTTGTTTTAGAAAGCTGGATTGGTTTCTCACTGATGCATTTTAGCTTCTGAGATCAATGTAACAAACAGCTTCACTGCTTTCATCAAAAGARGGATTCAGGTGGAAGGAGGAAAGGAAAAGCAGCTCAGGCTTCCTGACTGCCTGAGAGTGAGGCAGAAAAGAGGGAAGAGCTGATTTTCCAAGGAACACCATCACAGGACAGCTCAGGAATGGATGTTTTTCAATAATCAATGAATTGAATGGTTCCTCAATATGAAGGTTTTGAAATCCACCTGCACACACAAGGTCCCTCCCATCAGGATTGTCCTCTTGCAGCTGGTTCTTAACACAACACTGGCTGATATTTGGAGATCAACCCAATCTCAGTTGTTAATTAACCACTCATTTCATTGTACCTGCTTTGAAGTCACTCCTCCAGCTCTCAGTCTAAATTGCTAATTGTGAAATGTGATAAAGCCCTTTGTTTATTGGCCCTGCCTGCACTCGGAGCAGACCTGGGCTACATCAGAGAACCACTGCAACACAGAGCCTCCAGACAAACCCMACCCAGAGCCAGGACAACCTGGGGACTCCATCAACCACCACATTTATCCCTGAGCAGATGCTGGATTCAGACAAAATCCAGCTGCTGAGGGAACTGGAATTTCTAACCAATTTTGCTGAGGTAATTCTTTGAGCACTGCATTAATGCCAAGTTTCTTCCCCTCCTTTTGAGTGMAAATGCCAAATGGAGGAAGAGCAGAGCTGCCACACAATAAATGCCTCCCAGAGAGCAGCAGAGAAGCAGGAACAGAAGCTCAGCTCTGTGTGGGAAGGGTCATGTCAATACATCCTTTCACTTTTAGGAAGGCCAAGGCACTGCACCCAAAAAGTGAGMTAAGCACAGGGATTTGAGGTTTTGTGTGGTTTGTGGGTGTTTTTTAATGAGTTTAATAATCCCAGGAAGATGCAACTTGGTCACAGATGCTGGATGTGAATTAATCCCCTTGCTACAAAGCAGAACAAAGACTGAGAGCCCCACCTCACATCAGATCCTGCTCCAACTAAAAAAGAAGCCCTGCAAATCCTGCTTTCCCACATTTYCATCCCTAACCACTGCTCTGTACTGCCTCAGATGCAAATTGCACACAATCCCAGAATAAGATGGAACAGCACAGCAAAAATCCACCCCCAGGCCTGGCAGGGGAATGTGTCCTGACAAGTCTGAGACAGCACAAGCTCTTTCCTCACTGAGCCTTGCAAAGCCAGGCCAGGGCTGCTCAGACCCCCAGAGTCTCTGTGTCCCCTTCATTCAGAGCTCTGAAATGCATTGGCTTGGCATTATGTCTAATTTTTTGTATTCACACTTCATATTTAACCTTGCAAGCAGAGTTAAATCAGCATGAGATGGAGTCAGTGCAGGAGTTGGCACTGCCCTAAGGAGACCAGCACTCCTGCCATGGATTGATTTGTTTGCAGAGCCTCTGGACACCCTGAGCAAAGGGACAACCTCAGCCTCAGGGTGCTCAGGGTGCAGCTGGGGTGCCCAAAAGATTTCAGCAGGATCCCATAGTCCTGCAGCAGAAGGGCAAGACTGGATGGGTGACCCTCCAGTGCAGCAACACCTTTAAGCATTCAGTGAGAAGAAATCCAACAACAAACCCAGTGAGGCACACTGCAGATCTGGCTATCTGCATGGAGCTGGGGGCAAACAAAAACTTCAGGCTGCTGTGAGATCCACCAGGATAACCCAGCCTTGGCACAGGCCAAGTCCTTATCACTGCCTGAGAGCAGCCAGGGCACAGTTCAGTCTCTTTTGGACAGGGGTAAGGGAGGCATTAGGCAAATTAACCTGCCTCATGCTGAGCCCCAGATTACACAAGTTTAGGAGGGTGCTGGTGACTTGTTCCCATCAACTTTCCTCCCAGGAAAGTCAGCAAAGGGAAACCTTTATCAAATGTCATCTAGGAGAGGCAAAACAGGACCTGCAGGTGAGAGCTTCTTCAAGGCCAGCTCTGAATACAGACACTGCCCAGCTCCCTATCACCCTCTTCTCTGGAAGACAAAAAACCACAGATCTATCAACACTGAGAGGGTCATGTGCCAACTATTCCACCCCTGGAGGAAACACCCAAGGAAAATGCAGCTTTCAAGAGTCTCTCAAATCACACTCAAAAGTYATACAGAAAAAAGAAAACACTGTAAGGAAGGTGATTTATGGGAGAGATTGACACAGGAACAAGTGAAAGTGCCACCATTACCATTTTGACGTAGGTCATGTAGTTTGGGTCTTTGGCATAGGAACCATACTCATTCTCCACCTGCACTGCAATGATGGGACCTCCTTTCTTGTACTGTGGGGGACAAAAAGGCAGAGAGAAGGTGTTCAGCATGATTTCTAACCACAGGGACCAAAGTCACACCAGCTGGCAGGAAAGATGCACCAGTGTCACATGGACCCAGCTCCCAAACTGCCAGAGAAAACTGTGCTGATTCCTGCAGCAAAAGTGGTGCATTTGTCACTGCCTCACCCTGCTGCTGTCACACACAGCCCACACTGCCCTCTGCCCACCCCTGCAGAGATGGTGCAACCCTGGGCACTGAGRATTTGAGACTCTCTGTGATGTCAGGCACTGAYCCACAATAAAACACTGCATTTSACCTGAGGCCATGGAAAAGGCTGCCAACATTGAATGATAGCACTGAGATTATGGGGTGTAGTTTGGACAGAAGTGTGTGATATCACAGGGTGCAAAACTCAGAGTTCAAGGGTTTAGAATAYAGTAATAGATATAAAGCAAGATAGAGCTTCTAGGGCAGAGGCTTGTCCTTCTTTTTCACCTTCTTCTYCATGGCTCTCAGTGGTATTTTGTAATTGGAKAGAGAAATCTGCATTGTGGGTGACAGGWGGGTGGTTATTGGGTTARAAGTRMAAATAATTTAGGTATCATTTCTTAATTGGGCAGTTTCTCCTTAAAAGGCCTTGTAGAGAAAGAGAGATACAKCTCCATTGTGCCTTGTTACCTTGAACTGCTGTACAACTCMCAGTCTGTAATGTAGATAAGAATTAATAAAYAACTGAGTCCCAACCAGAAACTTTGTCTCAGAGCAAYTAATCCTGACTCTGGCAGAGGRAAAARGAAGMTAAAATCTYGACAGAGAGGGACAAGGATGGTGCTTGCCTGGAGAGGGACAACAATGGGCATCAGGTGATCAAAGTAGGCATCCACAGCTTCTGTGAAGCCCTTGTACGTTGTCCTCAGCTGCATCTCGGGGTCCTGCAGCAGCCAGCTGGGGAAAAACAGGAGAGGGAATGKGTTAGAGACTCCAGGCCAGTCAGGCAGAGGTGTTTCACCTGGGCAGGGATCACTGGTGTCACCTGGCAGAGCCCACAGGGCAGTGACACCCTGAGCAGTGGATGGCACCACGTGTCCATCACTCACTTGGGAATAAATCCAGGCTCCAGTTCCCAACCTCTTCCTTCTGTTCTGCATTTCAGGCCTAAACTCATTTCATCACCTCTGCTAATGTTATTGCAAGGGTTAATCTTATCACTCTAAAGTGAATTCCCTGAATTCCCAGGGCACTCTACAACCAAGTGCTCCTTCAAAAAATCCCAATCCTCTCTCAAAACAAAGATTTCTGTAMTTGTTCCCATTGTTTCCACTGCTGATTTACAAGGCTGGCTTCTGTTTGGAGTCAACAAAAAAGGGCAATTTGTTGAAGAGGAGAACAATATAATTCTGTAACAATTTAAGGGGAATTAACCTGTATCTTCATTTTCTCTGCAGAATGAGGCCTTAACTAAGACTGTTCCTGATCTGAAAGACTCAACTCTTTGCTAAATGTGGCTCTGAGGACTATCTCCACTGAGGTTTGTGCTCAGTGCAGGTAAAGAAAACAAGTGGTAACCTGGCACTGGCTCCACTCAGGAACCAGGCAAGTCCCAGTGCTCCCAGAGCCTCCTCCAGCTGTGCTCTGCAGGGGAAAACACAWCAGGAGGCTGCAAAAGTTGTGGGGTTTCATCACTGCCAGCCATGTAATGCAGATTTCCACCAGGACTTTGAAAATGGAGCTGAGMTGAAGCAAATTCTTACATCAAACTGCAAATCCTGTTCATGTTATGCAGAGTCAAGGTGCAAGAGCAAGATGGGTTCCCCCAATTTTATTTTCTTGCTGTAACCATTCTACCATATAACAATGATTATTGTTTTAAACACTCAAAAAAATAAAACCCTAAAAAAATTGAAGAGCTCCCTAAGATAATGAGCATTCAACTGCTTTGGGGACACAAAATAAATATCCCCATCAAGCAGCCAGCCATTCCAAAGCAATTCCTTTGAAGGAGCCTCAACTGTGTGATGAGGAGCTTGGGATTTCTTTGTCCCTGAAGTGAACAATTCCCACACTCACCTGGGCAGGCCCCCCAGGTCCCACTCTGAGCAGATGTAAGGTCCAGGGCGCAGGATCACCCACAGTCCATTCTTAGCTGCCAGGGAAAGGAAGGCCCTGGGGATCCAGACAGAGGAGTTATTGTCTGCCTGCAGAACCCCCACTCCTGATACTCCAACCACCACTGAATTTAGGTACCAAAGCAGAAGGGAATTGCTTGATGAAGCAACTACACTGCAGTGGTGCTAAACTGATTCTGTTCCCAGGGCTCCAGAAGGCAGGGGAAGGAACGAGCCCCCATTGCCTGATCAGTCTGGAAACAACACCCAAACACCCCCTGCAAACAGGAGTACTTCATAACAGAGCTGCCTGTGCCACATACCTCAGATCCAGGTTCTCASTGAAGTCAAACTTCCCTCTTTCCTTCTCGTGCAGGTTCCACGGCACGTACCTGAAAGGCAGGAGGTGAGGGATGAGCTCAAAGCAAACCTGAGGCCCCACCCTCCTTTCCTGTGCCTTTTCCCACTGCAAGAAGCATGGGAATACATYGCTATGGCCTACTGGGATCAAGTCCCACTGGTGAGGAAGAGGAGTGTAGGGTGGATGTGGGTGGTTCTGGGATGGTAATGAGGGATCTCCGAAGTCCAGAGCAACTCTTGGAACAGGCAGGGGTCGTGGGTACCAAAGGGTGGGGGGCTTACCCAAGCTGCCAGCTACATCTAGGAGTAAGCCCCAGGGACAGAGAGAAATAGCAAACAAGCAGGCATGAAGAGTTTGAGGCTGTGCATGTGTGTAAGTTTGTATGTCTGTGTGTCTTGCAAGCAGGCAGGCAGATGCTTGTGTGTGTGTGTGGGTGCATGTGTCATGTATGGAAGTGTGTGTGTTGTATGTCCTTGTACATTATATCTTTCTCTGTGTTGAATATTACAATTTACAATAACCAACCCATTTCCCATACAATTTACATATAGCTGATAAAAGCTGTTACATTACCATACTTGTTACACTCTAAACCTTAAAACCTACTTCCAAAAACTCTTTTTTCCTTCCTTGCCACGGTCTCTTCCAACCTTTGGACTTTTCCAGCATTCCTTTTAGTTTCTTAGGGTATTGTTTAATCATGGGGGATTCTACTAGGGAGCTATTGTTCCCTAGTCACTCATTGACCAGCTTCTGGCTTCTTAAGATATCAAAGCTGGCTTTCATTTCCACCTTGCTTCAAGCTTTCATATTGCCACAATCCCCTTGCCAGGTGTGATGCTAGGGCTGTCCTGGAAGACGAGGGAGGCTGGGCAGGGAGGGCACGTACGTGGTGAGGGTGTTGAGGCCGCAGGCTCTCATTTTGAGCATGCGATCCTCCCAGTACTGCCGCGGCACTCGGAAGTAGTGCATKGAGCCCCCCAGGATGCGGAAGGGCATCCCCTCCAGCAGGAACTGGGAGTTCTCTGTCTGCAAGCCCAGCGTCCTCCCCCACAGCCCCAGAGGGGTCAGCTCGCTCCAGTTGAACCTGCAAGAGAAATGGAGGCGTGTCAGCAGGCATTCCTGGGGAAGGGATGTGTGCTCGTCGTTCTACCTCTGACCTTCCTGCTGCTCAAGCAAGCCACACTCTTGGTCATACAGAGCACAGAGATTGTTCAGAAGGCTCTTGGGAAATAGATTTAAATCCATTTAATTGGCTGCTTCCCCTCTGAACACCCCAAGCCACTGTGCCACGCTCTACAACCAACACTGCTCACGAAACTCACTTGCTGAAATCGTGGATGGGCAAGTTTTCACTCCCAATACTCACAAACACTYCCCTAAATGATGGAATTCAACATCTCCCTGCTTTGCAGTAGCAGGGCACGTGGCTGATTTCCAGATCCATGCTCCYACAGCAGCTGCATCTCATCCTGGCCATCCCAAATGTCCTGGGGACTCTGGTACCTTCCAACTCAAGGAAAAAAATAAAACTCCCTCACCTGTTCCCTGCGAACAGAGAACCTTTTCCTCAATTTAATGAACTCCCTGGATTATAATCACCACCCAGGAGAGACTAAATCAGCTGTTACCACAAACTTACCTCWGCCCACATCACTGCTTTTATTAACCCTGGAAACATTATTTGCCAGAAGAAGCAGAGCCAGGGGTTCCAGCAGCTCCCCAGCACTCACCAGGGTGAGCACTGCTGCTGTCACAGCTCCTCTCGGGTCACTCATGGCCTTGCAAGCTCCCAGCTCACTCTGGCTGAAGCCAAACCCCGTTTTATCAACAAAACACAGAGCAGTGTCCCTGCCTCCAGTGTCACTGCCTCCACCAGCCCACCCCAGCTCTGAACACATAGAGTCAGACAATGGCAGCTTGTTCCTCCACAGAGGCAGATGTGAGGAGTGAACTCCCAGCTCCAGAAAGCAGCAGTGACCCACACATCTGGGAGACACATCACAGGGAGAGGAGAGAGGAACACCTAAGCCTGCAGCTGCTGCCTAGGCTATGTGTAAAGCAGTTGTTAGCAGAGGGTGAGGATGCTCAGAGCTCATGATTGCTAACCAGCAGCCTGCCAGTCCTCTGCCAGGACAGGGGGACTAAAAGGAGCTAAATCTAAGGCTTGCAGGGCACTGCACGGGCTGGCTGACAAGCTCAGAGGGTACCTGAGTAGCACAGCATTCTCACAGGGCTCTGAAACAACCGGCAGCAGGCAGGGGTAATACCTGGAAAAGGAAGCCAGATGAGAAATTCACTGCCTCCAGTCAGTGAGACTCACAGGGATTGTCCAGCACTCACAGAAACAGCTGAGCAAGGAGACTGTGGGGTACCAAAAGGTGGGGTGACAACAACAGTGCATGATGGTAGTGCAGCTCAGGTAGGAGAAATGAACACAAAACACCCATCTGCCACGTTTAAASTGTGCCTGAGTGAGAACAGGACCAAAAATGCTCATCTACATGAGAAACACAGCCAGAGARTAACCACACGAGGCTGGGAAATGGCAGCCTTGGTCCCAAGGAATTGGTACAATTCCAGCAGCAGGGGAAAGGGTTCCCAAGCCCCAAACAGGAAAACCCCATGGGCTCTATGCTGCTAAATTACAGACTGGAACTTTGGCAAACCAAACCAGCTGTTACATCTACTTCTGGTTTAGGTGGAAAGCCAGAGGTGGAAAGCTCAAAGGGGTCTGGAGATGTATAACTCCAGTTTTTAAAGATTAGGTTGGAAAAGACTTTCCAAGTTGTCTCTGAGCTAGGCAGAGCCCTAAATTACCCCTGCACACAGAAGTGCTGCTGACTGGTGCCAGAATGAAGACTGTGCTCAGGAAGCACACACAGCCAGATAAAAATAAACTAATCACTTAAGCTCATCTTCTTAATCCCAGGCATAACTAACCTGGCACAATCCCATCAAGTTTCCTACTTCCAAACTCCCCAGTCCCAGTGCTTCTTCTCCCCAAGAAGGGCTGGTAAGAAGCTCCCAGGCTCCCAATATTTTCAACACATTATCCTAMATATCCTGAAACCCACATCTCTCATTAGGATCTGTCCAAGTAACCTCAGGAAGAAACATTTCTGTGACTCAGCAGAGCTTCATCCTGTTAGCCTGAGCTGGTCTGCCAGAGCTTAAAGTGTACCTGGGCTCTGTACTTCCTCCTGAGAACAATTTACAGCTCCCAGTAGATTTTTTTTTGTTTCTCATTTCTATAATGACAGAACAAGTTGCAACTGATTTTTTTTTTAACTGTGTTAAAGGTTCTTGGCCTTCTTTGTCAACCTGGGAGTGTTCCAGGTCAGGCTGGATGGGGCTTGGAGCAACCTGGGATAGTGGAAAGTGTCCCTGGCCTTGGCAGGGGGTGGGACTGGATCATCTTTAATATCCTTTCCAACCCAAATCCTAGGATTCCATGATTCTGTGGGTCCATCTACGCTTAAGGGAAGTCTCTTTTGCAAAAAAAAAACCCCAAATAAACCCCCAAACCAACCATTCCATTACCAACTAACCCCAGAGCAGAGACTCTGAAGTTGGATTGGATGAGTCAGTCCAAAAAGATGGAACAAGCCATTGTAAGGTGGAATTTGAAGGGCAAAACACAACACATGGAAAAAGGAAAGTCCCAATCAACTTCTGAACCAAAGAGCCAGGCTGTTCATGCCTGTGGAACATAAATTGGCTGAAGTGATCTCTGCAACACAGATTTACCTTTGGTGTTCAACCACCCCATATCCAGCTGGGAGAAAAAGCTGGTGGAAAAGAAAGCAGCCAAACCAGAGGAAAAAGCCATGAAGTTCTTTGTTGATGCTAGAAGACGTGCTTCAGAGGACAAGGGACTTTGCTGCTAATCCCTAAGCTCCACTGAGACCTCCAAGGGCTTTGCTGTTTATTCTGGGCTTCCTCTGGCCAGGGAAAAGTGAAAGCTCTGAGCTGCCCTGGCTCCCAGCTCACAGCCCCGTGCTCACAGACCATGGCTGAGGTAACAACCACAGTTTATAGAGCAGTGAATTCTGCATGCAGGGCTTTATTCTGCATGCAGGGGTTTATTCTGCATGCAGGGGTTTATTCTGCATGCAGGGCTTTGTGGATACACTCTCACAGGAGACAGATTCTGTGCCTCCATCAGGTATCACTCTGCAATAATCCTCCCTAAGAACCCAGGTGGCACAAACCCAAGGCCAGCTGTGCAAGAATTTTGCTTCCAATTATGCAAAGATTTATGAAAGCTTTTCCATAGCTCTGAGGATCAGGTTTACTCCCGACTATGATTTTAAGARCCYGTTATAAAACTTCCAGCTGGCAATAAATAACACATCTCCATACATCTCCATATTTATTTCCATGTATTCTCCAGCACGTCACTGTGAGGGACTGAAGAGTTCCTGTCACCTGGAATCCACAAACATGGGATATGCTCCTCTGGGAAAGAGGAACCCCTAAAACAAACGTGATCTAAACCCCATGGGGTTCAAGCCAGAACCTTAAACAACTTCTTGCTACTACTGATGGGCTACAGAGGCACAGCTGCTGGTSTGGAGTGTGAAAGAGGASCAGYACAAGGTCCAGTTAGACTGGARAGGTGGCCATGGGCACCACACTGCTCTGGGGACACACAACAGGGACAGGCAGCCCCAGAACARGCCGGAGGGAGGGAACCAGCGCCGGTGCGAGCACGTCAGGAGCCCCGGAGCTGGGTGAGAGCTGCCGGAGCGATTGATTCGCSGAGCGCATCATCCATCAGCAGCGCYGCGATGATGTAAAGCCTGCCCCGAGCCAAGGTCGGCAGGAGAGCAGAGCCGAACCCAGGAGCTGATGGATGGCGCTGGCAGCGGCGCTCCCCGCCGTTCCTTTGGGTGATGGACAGGAGCCGTGCAGATCAGGTGCACATTTATTTAAAGCTGTGCATTAATTCCCGCACGGCGGCTGCGTTACGCGCCGCGCTCCTTCCCACGCTCCCGCTCCGCTGCAGGAATGATGGGAGCGGAGGGCTCCGGTGGGAAAAGACGGGATCCTACCGAGCCCACCTCCCTCCCGTTAACTCCCCGGCAGCGCGCAGGCGGCACGGGCGTTAATTACATTAATTACATTAATCACATTAAATACATTAATAACGCCGACGTTCTCTCGTCCGCCGATTCCATCCCTGCGCAGTTCTCCCGCAGCGAGCCCCGCTCCTGGCGGCGGGGCCTTCGCCCGGCGGGGCAGCGACCCCCGCCCAGCGCCCACCCCCGGCCGGCCCCGGGGCGCGACCCCCGCGTTCCCCCCCCCCGCCGGTCTCACCTGCGCAGCAGCAGCCACAGCACGACGAGGAGCAGCGCGACGCCCCCGAGGCGGCGCTGCCGGCGGCCCCAGCACGGCCACATGGCGGGGAT
>CADDXX010000235.1:590578-615354 GCA_902810485.1 Alauda arvensis
CCGGGAGACAACCCAGGCTGAGACCATGGACAGGAGCCCCAATAGCGAAACCCCAAGCAGCGATCCCACCGAGAGGCTCACGATAGAGACCCCCCAGAAGAGAACCTGCACTGAGACCCCGGGCAGGACCCGCGATAGAGACCCCGGACAGAAAGCTGTCACCTGAAAYTCTCCATGGAGAGCCTGGAGAGAGACTTCGGATCGGGAGCCTGGGCAGAGACGCCGGCTGGAGACCCTTCCCACTGCCCAGAGACCCTTGCCAGCCCCAGGGCATCCCCCGGGCAGGTAGAGGCTCTCCCCACTGGGCAGGGGGCTGGTTCTATTTAAGGCACAGGTGTTTATCCTTGAAACTGCCCTCGCTGCCCCGTGGGGAAAATYCCATGTGCAATAAAGGCAGGGAGGGGGCATTCAGGGCCTGCCAGCAACAGCAGAAACTGAGATTAAACAAGTGAAAGGTGCTGGAATGRATTAGGTTCAAGGTCCCTAACCCATTTCATGATTCTGCTGCTAATGCTCTGTCATCCTCCTCCCTTCCAAGCACTGCTGAGAAAAAAGAGGAGCTGGCTGATTGGAAGGGGTTAACAAAGACATTACCTAAAAAGCYCTCAAGCAGAACTATTTTGCAACACCTCCTTCAAAAATTCCCTGTTCCCTCTGTTTAAACACCTGAAATACCACGGAAGGAAATTATCATAACTTCCACTCTAGTAACATTTCCATCATTGTTTATTGATTCCAAACTCAAGAGGAAAAAATAATTTAATTTACCAGTATTTTTACCCCCCCCCTTAAATTGTTCACAGCCATGATTCACTGATTGAAGGCCACAGAGTTCAATATTTCTGTACATAACCTTAGATTTTTATTTGCACTTYTGTGCTAAAAAGGCTTCTTTGAGATTAAGCACCAGAATGTGACAGGAATACAGAGAACAAGCAGTGGTTGGGACATGGGGAAAAGTTTGCTGGGAAAAGAGGGAGTGCTTCAAGCTAAAGGAGAGGCAATCTGGGATAAAAACATTCTGGTTAGAGCCTGTGATCATCTGTTCCCAGAGGYGCTGTGAGCAGCTTTCCTTAAAAATAAAGGTTTTAGTGATCCCATGGGCTCAGGCCACGCCTCTGCTTGAGGTTCCCATTTCAGTCCTGACTCAGCAGAGGTGAGCAGCAGCTCTGGTGCTTCTTTTTCCAAGGAGGACGTGTGGCAAGCAGGCCAGGAGCAGGATTTGGAGACAGGCTCAGATTGCCAGCTGTGATTTCTGGCTGCACAATGCCAGCCTGGTGCCAGTGGCTCTGCCAGGCACGGCGTGCAGCTGTGCCAGCCAGCTGTGCGTAAGGCAGGAAGGCTGTTTCCTTGGGATATCCCCCTCTCCACTCCCAGGGAGAGAGTTGGTGAGCAGGGGAGGGAAACAGGCCGAGCTGGAGCAGTGGAGGGATCTTAAGGCTCCTGGCTTCAGCCCTGTAGCAGGTTCCTGGCCACAATCATCCTCATGACCTCGTTGGTACCTGCAGCAGGATGGGGAGGCAAGGGAAACACAGTTAAGGCATGGTCTAATATTTTCCCCCTGAAAAGGCCAAGAGAACTCTTCCCTGATGTGCAGCTTGCAGCACAGAGAARCTCCTCCCACCAGCTGAAGTGGCATTTAGGAGGGGTTGGGCCAAAACCCAACTGCTGAGTGCCAGAATATTGCTTGGGAAAGCTGGTGCTGCTCTTTATATGGGTGTTGGGAGGATGCAGGGCCAGGCAYTGAGCAGAACTGGATTTACACCAACATCTGAGCTCTCTGCTTTACATTTAACACACACACAACACCCAGGCTGCAAACCTGCTCAGTGTGAGAAAAAGCATGTCCCTTACCAGGTACCCTGGTTGGAGGTGAGAGGATTTCAAAGCAGGGAAAACAAAATATTTAGGAGGCCAAACCAAGCTTAGAAAGGGCCTRACYCTAACAGRTACTGTTAGAGACACMATGWCAAGGAGTGCAAACAGACCAAAAYCACAGGAGAGGAATTGTTAGGGAGAATCATCACACAGCCAGGAGTAATGGCATGGAACTGGACAGAGGCACTGCTAACATGACAASTAAATATCTTCCTCTGCTGTAAGACTCTGAAAATAGCCAGTAACTGCTCCCACATGGCCAGAGCTCCCAGCCAGGCACTCACACACTGCACACCTCCTGCTCAGAGCAGAGCAGGGCTCTGAAACCCCAGAAYCCCAGTCATATGGGAAGGTGGGGGCCTCCAGGGGAGTTTTGCTCCTAACCCCACTGCCAGCCTCACTTGGAACAGGAGTGGCTTTTACCTTCCAGGATCTGGTGGACTCTGATGTCCCGCACGAACTGCTGCACGGCGTAATCCTTCAGGTAGCCATAGCCCCCGTGCATCTGCAGAGCCTGGTTACAAATCTGAGGGGATAACACTGCTCTCAGGTGACTTGTGGAGGACACGTCAGTGGCAGAAGCTCGGTAAGGACCCAGGAAACCTGGGCTCACTTTTTTTTCCTAGTCACCTAATCTGATCTCTTAAAACATTGCTGTGACTCTCAGGCCCCATCAGTGCTGCTCTCGGTGCTACCACGTTACCTGTTCCGCATGAAGGCTGTGTTTATGTGGAAAGGAACGCACGGAAATGCCGAGGAATGGGTACAGGATGCTCAGGGATGGGTATTTTTAGGGAAAAAACGCGATTTTCGCTGCGTTTCTGTCGTTTGTGGATGCGAGCCCGAACCGCCCGAGCGCCGCCTGGCGGCCACTCAGGGGAGGGGCWGGCAGGGCGCTGGTTTCCATGGAAACACGACTCCGTGCGTCCTGTCCTCCGTTTGGGACAGAAAACACAGCAACAGCGAAAATGCGGAGTGCTAAACGCATAAAATAGCTTGTAAAAGACACTGGGCTAAGAAGCGTCAAGTGCTCTTYTCCCTCCTTGCTTGCTCTTTACGGGGACATTTCGATAAGGTAACAAAATAAGGTATTTTTCCAAGTGGTAAGATAATTTTCAAAGCAATAATGCAATTTTTCAGCAGTCTAGGAAAGACCACTTGCTACCTAGGAACGATCACCCTGCAACTTTATTTTCCTTAGAAAATAAAAATGCTCTGCTCCCTGTCCTGCCTCCCTTTTGGCCCCTAGGAAGAACCATGGAAAGATGTTTTAATTCTTGCAGATTAATCCTGCAAGCCTCCATCTATTTTACAAAACACGTCCTACAAAAAATCCTGTCCTCAAATGAGGCTCCTGGCTCCGTGCTTGGCTTAGGGTCACTACAACATCAACCTGACACCCTGGCCATCAAGAGAGGGGGGTCTCCAAGCTCCTAACGAGGATCCCAAGTGGTGTTTGAGGCACCTACCCCGAAGCACTCGTCGGTGGCGAAGAGCTTGGCCATGGAGCAGAGCACGGCCGCGTCCTCCCGGCCCTCCTGCAGCGCCCGCGCCGCGTTGCGCACCATGAGCCGCGCYGCCACCAGCCGCGTGGCCATCTCTGCCAGCCGGAACTGCAGGTACTGCCAGAGCCACGGCAAAGCTCCAGCAGCACCCTCACAGGCGTCTCAGCCACAGCCCCACCGCCTTCAGGCAGGGCTCGGGCCTGACACGCTTCCTCACTCAGGAAAAGCGTGTTCCTGGCTTCTCCAGGGAAGGCCCTGGGAAGGGAGGGGTGGCCCTTGCAGGATGAGGAAGAGCTCAGCTCTGGAGGGCAGAGCTGCTGCAGGGGTTACCTGGTTGTTGGCGAGGGGTTCCCCAAACTGTTTACGGACACTGAGGTGCTCCTGAGCCAGGAGAACTGAGGCGTGAGCAGCTCCCAATGAGCAAGAGGCTGGTGGGAGAAGCCAAGGACACAGAGTGAGTGTGAAGCTGCTTCAGACAGCCAACAAGAAGGTGCTGCCCTCCTCCCTTTGCCTCTCTCACCGATGTTTATCCTGCCTCCATTGAGCCCCTGCATGGCAATGCTGAATCCCTGCCCTTCAGCTCCCAGCCGGTTGCCCACAGGAACAACGCAGTCCTCAAAGATCACAGCCCGAGTTGGCTGGGAGTTCCAGCCTACCTGGGAAAAAACAGAGCTCCTTCCAGACTGCCTGAGGAGCAGCACARCTCCCACACAGAACCACCAGCCTGCTCCCACCACCCCCCAGTCTCACTGCCAAGCTGCCACAAAACACCAGCGGTCTGCATGGTTTGGCCTCAGTGTGGAAACTGAATGGGKGTTTTTGAGAAGAGGCACAAATCCAGTGATCTTGTGGTTCCTGAGACTAAAATCCTCCACTTACCAAAAGGATGGGAATGGGACAAACTTTAGCAAAGGCTGGACTTGGCTTGGTAAAACCATGCCAGGCTGGGACTGCAATCCCATCCATGAAGAGACCCCTAAAGCTCATTGGGACCACAGGACACAGCCCTGAGCTGTGCAGGAGAGGCTCAGGTGGGACAAAGAATCAGGAAGAATTTCTCCATGGAAAAGGCTGTCAGGCATTGGAAGGGGCTGTCCAGGGAGGTATTTGAGTCACCACCCTGCAGGTGTTTAGGGAATGCCAGGATGTGGCACTCAGTGCTCTGGCTGACAAGCAAGGATCAGTCACAGGCTCAATGGTCTTGGAGGTCTTTCCAATCACAATGATTCTGTGGTTCTGTGATCTCTGTCCTGCACTTCCCTCAAGCACACAGGAAGCACAACCCAAGCCTCTTACCTTTCTCTCCTTCTTGCCAAAGCTGAGCCCTGGCATTCCCTTCTCCAGCACGAGGCAGGAGATGCCCTTGGGGCCTGGGCCCCCCGTGCGGCACATGACCACGTACACATCAGTGTCACCTCCCCCGCTGATGAAGGCCTGCAGGAGGGCACAATGAGAAAAGTGGGGCTTTGGGCTGGCTTTGCAAACTAACCCTGAGCCCACAGCAGCAGCTGGCAGGGTACAGAAATGGAGAGGCAAAGCCAGAGGYGTTTAGGGACCCAGCTGGTGAAAGCTCTGCAGAGCACATCCTGCCTTGGGAGAATGCACAGAGGAGAGGAGACAGCAGGGATGGGGAGGACAGKGAGACCCAGGCCCCAGTGTGCAGGCAGCTGTAGTAGCAGGAGCAGAGGTACCTTGGAGCCATTCAGGACGTAKGTGTCCCCTTTCCTCTGAGCTGAGGTCAGCAGGGAAGCTGCATCACTGCCACTCCCTGTTGGAGAGGTAAGGAAGCAGCCAGTGAAGGAGAAGGYCCAGAGCCWACAAATTCTCCCTGGGATCATACCCTGACACCTGGSTTTGTACCACRASCATCTCAGCAATCATCTTCTGCCCCTCCCCAACTTGCCAAAYGAACCTGGAAAGAAACTTTGCAGCTCCAGACCTTCACAATGTTCACATGCAATTAAAGGAGATGTCCTGGATGAGTGGAGGATGCTCACCTGGCTCAGTCAGGCAGTAAGAGGCAAACTTTTCCATGGTACAGAGYGATGGGCAGAACCTGCGGCGCTGCTCCTCATTGCCAAAGGTGTCAATCATCCAAACACACATGCTGGGGTGGGAGAGGAGCAGCATTCAGGATTGAACAGAGGCTGTACAAGAACATCCCTGGCTGAACAGAGGAAAACTCCACAAGCCACAAGCCCTGAGGCCTGAAAATGTCTTGTTACACCTTCCATTCACCACAGACTCACTGCCCTATGGAACAGCAGGTTCCTGTTAAGGAGCCTCCATACTCAGCCCTGCTCCCTCTCAAGAAAAACTGCACCTGAGGAAAGAGGCAGCATCATTGCAGCTCTCTGKGCCAAGTGACCTGTCACTGGACACGTCTGTACAAGCAGGACAGCCCTGGGATCAGGTGGTGCCCTGGGCTCTGTCACAGCACGGCCGAGGCACAAAGGCTTTTTCCAGGCAGGTTACTATTCATAGACAGCTTAAGTGGCAGAGCAGAGAATGAAATCCAGAACTTAATCCCATCTTGCAKACCACAAAGCTAAAATTACTTCTTGGTGGCATCTCAGTGGCCTATTTGTTTACTGCTGTCCAGGGATCCTCACAGGGATGTGTGTACTCGAGGTCACAATTTAAATATTTAAATCATGAGCAGCAGCAAGGGAGCTGCCTCCAGATTTGGAGCCCACAGAGCAGCCTGACTGACCCCATCCACCCTCCCCAGACACACTCACTTGTGGATGCTCATGTAAGCAGTGGTGCTGGTGCATCCTGTGGACAGAGCTTCAAAGATTACGGAGGTGTCAAGTCGTGACAACCCAGAGCCACCAACATCTGGTTTCACATAGATCCCACCAAATCCCAGCTGGGCTGCCTTCCTCATTGTTTCCACGGGGAATATTTCCTGTTGGGGGCAGGCAGAGATATCCCAATGACTATTSAGGGTTAGTTCAATCTTTTTGGTATCCCTGGGCTACCAATTCGAGTCCYGGAGAGTTTAAGTCAACTGGGTGGGTCAAAGAAGAGGTGACACACCCCATCTTCAGCAGTGAATCCAAGATTCAGTGATTGAGTAACCTGGCTAAGAAAGCTTCAAGGTATTTCTGATGATTTCCCCTCCCAGCTACAGCAGCAGCTTCAATGACAATCTGCAGAGCTACTGCAAGGAACCCCTCAGTGAGACAGACCTATGGGTCACAAAATCCTAAGGGAGGAAAAAGGGAGCAGCAYAAGCCTTGTGAGGCTGTCCTACCTTCTCATCCCACTCAGCCATGTAAGGAGCCATCTCCTTGGCAGCAAAATCAAAGGCAACTTTTTGGAATTCCTTCTGATCCTCAGTCAGTCCAGTGGATGCTAGAAGAGCAGGAAGAAATCAGAACACATCTGTTGATGGAAAGCAACACAAGCACCTCATGTACAGCCCAGTTTCAGAGWGCCCCTTAACTCAAACAGTTCAGGGGCTCTGCTGCAGAGACYATTTCTCTGCTCCTCAGGAATATCATCAACTGTGCTGAGAGCAGGGGGCTTTGGGAGGGGCTTTCTTGGGATAAAACGAGTCCAAAATCCCATGCTAACTCCATTAGAAAGCCAGGACAGGGGAGCACAGCCCATGGCAGCTGTCACTCCATCCCACCAAGCCTGTGCTGCAGAAATATGAAGGAGCAGTCCTGGGACTTCAAAGGAAGGAGACTGCRAAGCAAAGAATAAAGCAGCTGTTTGGAAACAGCATCTAAAGCTTTAGTTAGGTTCTGCATTTGAAACCTCCTGCTTCAGTGGCACATAGATACAAGATTGTTTTGTTAGCTCCTCTCCTGAAATTCATAGGGGAGCTGCTACTTAAATTCTAAATGTCCTTATATTTAGACATTGAAACAATTCACCTGCAAAGTGTTCTGGTTTGGGTTGGAAGGGACCCCCAGTCACCTTCAGAGACCAAGCCCTGGCCAACCTTGGCAGGGATGGGGCATCCACAACTTYTGGGCAACCTGTGCCAGCTGGAATTCTGGAATTTCTTCCTAATATCTAACCTAATCTCTCCTCTAATAGTTTAAATCCATTCCCCCTTGCCCCATCAGTCTGCCCATGTAAAAAGTCGCTTTCCTTCTTTTTTATAATCCCCCTTCTTTGAGAGATATTCACTATCAAATCTGAAAAACCGTGAAAGCCTAACAAAGGTAAGGGAGGGACAGGGAGAGGGAAGGACCTTCCTTGTGGGCTCTGTCCCATTGCTGAGCACTGTCTAACAAGGTAAAAGGAGGGACAGGGAAAGGCAAGGACGTTCCTTGCGGGCTCTATCCCACTGCTGAGCAGTGCCACAAAGGGAAAAGGAGGGACAGGGAGAGCGTAGGACCTTTCCTTGTGGGCTCTGTCCCACGGCTGAGCAGTGTCACAAAGGTAAAGGAGGGACAGGGAGAGAAGGAAGGACTTTCCTTGTGGGCTCTATCCCACTGCTGAGCACTGTCCCATTGCCGAGCACCCGCTGCGGGAACAGGACACGGGAGGAGGGACACGGGGAGCAGTGACACGGGGAGCAGTGACACGGGGAGCAGTGACACAGGCAGCTTGGGACATCCCTCCGGGCGGGCACAGGAGCTCCGAGGCCACCGAGCCGCTGTCCATCTCCCCCCAGCCCGCCTCCCCCGGGCCGGGCCGGGCCCGGGCAGCCCCGGCGCCGCTCGGGCAGCTCCTTACGGTCGATGCAGGACGCGATCCCCCGGCGCCCCAGCAGCAGCCGCGCCGCCGCCCGCGGGGCCGCTCGCCACGCCATGGCCATGGCCGTGCGGGGCCGCTCCGCTCCCGGTTCCCGGCTCCCGGCGCTCGGCGGGGCAGGCTGGGAGCTGTAGTCCGGCCCCCGGCACCGCCCGCCCGCCCAGGCGGGGAGGGAGCGAGGGGAGCCGGCCCTGCCCCGGCCTTTGCATAGCGGGCACCGCTTCCGAGCGCCTCTTCCTCCTCCTCCTCCTCCTCCTCCTGCTGCCCGCCCGGCACCGCGAGCATCCTCATCGCCCCACGACAGGCGGCAGCGGCCCGGGCTGGTGAGCGGGAGCTCGGAGGGCTGGGAAGGAGGAAGGGAGGAAGGGGAAAGCTTGGCATAGGAGGTGGAAAAGTTGATGCCAGGCGGCCTGGCAGGAGGCAGAGCCGGCTCGGAGCCTTGCAAGTGGTGCTGGCAGAGGGGGCAGGGGATGGGATGGGATGGGATGGGATGGGCCGGCGGAGCCGCACGGTCCGTAGGGCTGGGAGGGGATCCGAGGCAGGGCAGCCCCCCGGGCACCTGGGGGGTTCGGCGCTCTGCAGAGAAGGAGCCGCTCCCGAAGGGGCTTCGGCGAGCACAGCCAGCAGCAGGCAGAGCCGGACAGCCGGGGCGAAGCTGGGCTGAGCTGCGGGGACATCCGCGGCTCCCTTTGCCAAAGGCGCTGCCCCTCTGGCACGGCACAGAGGGGCTGCGCTCAGCCCACGCAGCCCGGGACGGCCCTGCAGCAGCGATCCAGCCCTGCTGCTCGTGTCCATCAGGGCTCCAGGGTGCGGTCCCCAAGCCCTGCCAGCTCTCACACTGATAGAGGAAGTGGCTGAGCTCAAGGAAAGATTTATTTGCTCTCCACTCGCAGCACAGCCGTTGCAGCTCTCAGCCTCAGCCATCTCTACTTTTTTTTTTTCAGTTGCCTGAAGGAGTGGTAATTCCTCCTCTCGTCCATCAGGTGCTTCTCGGTGGAGAGAAGATAATTCAGAGAGACCAGAGATGCCTTGGCCGAGCAGAAAGAGAGGCAAAGGAGCAGCAGCAGGTCTGTGCTGACATCCTGGCTGATTTAGCATCTCTCATTTGAGGTTGCAGGCTATAGTGAAAGTACACACAGCCGTGCTAACCGTCTGTCTTTCACAGGCAGTGTCTTACAGACAGCACTTCCTGTGCCAAATAGGCTGAGCACCCGAGCGTGRCTGAGACAAGTCTGCTAGGTGTGTGATAAGGACAGTGATGGATTCTCAGCACTGTTCAGTTAGGAAATGGGATTCAGGCCCTTTTATGCAGAGCTTTCAGGTCCTGCACAGCAGAGTTGGTCACTCAGAGTACCCCCAGTGCACTGCCAGGAGCTGATGTGGTACCAGCTGCAAAAACAAAAAGCAACAACATTGCACATCATGATGCGGTGTTTAAAGTACAAGATGAAAAAATTGCACAGTTGGCTCATCTGTGCCACTCATCTGCTTGATCCACTCTAGCAAATAACCATCTTTTTATCCTTTAATCACTTCTTAATAATTGGGAGGGGGGGGGTGTCTTTGTTCTGAAGAAACAAAGGATATGGATCCCTTCTGAACAGGTAGCTCAGTGGAAGTTAAGCTAAGATTTCCAGCTCTTGCAAGAATTGAAATAGTTTGGTTTACTTGGTGAATGTTCCTCTTACTCACCAGATTCACCTAAATCTACTTCATTGCCTGCAGCTGATTTCTCAGCAATTAATTAAAAAAATTCAACTGCACTTCATGTGGGCAAACAAGGTCTATCCTGAGGGTTTTTTTATTACTAACTGGGAGTATTAAACTACTTTTTTGCACACACAAAAATATCCTTCTTTCAGATGCAAATTAGAAATACTCAGAATCATTGGTGCATAATGCTGCTACCTTACCCTGAGCACCTGGGCTGCCCCAAACTCCTGCTGCAGTCAAATGTGTGAAACCAGCTTGGACAACTAAAAATATATTTTGGAACAAAATGTGCTTTATCTCAATGTCTTTTAAGATACAAAAGAGCCTGATGCTAAAATTTCCAAAGCTGAGGAGGAGACTTCGGATAAGGAGGGAGAAGAGAAGTCTGCAAAACCTCCAGCTGGGAGCTCCAAGTCAGGATGGAAGAACTGGAAGAAAAAAGARCCTGAGTCTGGTGGGGAGGAAAGCAAGATCACCTACTGTCACTGGCTGCTGAAATCAGAACCTGAGAGCAGGCTGGAGAAGGGGGTGGATGTGAAGGTAAGCACTGACACCCCCTCACTCTGCAAAGGACAGCAGCAGGGTCACTCCTGCCCAGATGCTGAGGGACAGCATCAGGCAACTCAGATTGTTTGTTCTYCTCAAAACCCATTTGTCCTCCTGGAAACAGCAAAACAAAATGCTCTCAGCCAAGGTGACAACCTTGGGGTTTCATACATGTAATACCAGAGGAAATCAGCTCCTCAGGRTGTGTGCTTGTGGGCCACAGGAGCAGCATCCATTTCACACTCTGCCTTTGCACTGCTGCTCTGCAAAGGTTTCTCTGKAGGCCCTGTGGGAGATAAAAATTGTGTCAGGTTTGTGCTATAACTGAAGGAGCTCTAGCAACAAATGCTGAGGCTCAGTGCAGACAATGRCACTGTGAAGATCAGAAACCTCCTGAATGAATCTTTTTTTTTTTTTCATTTCATTTGGCAGTTCAGTGTTGACGACTTGAAAGCTCAGCCTAATCAGACAACCTGCTGGGATGGAGTAAGGAACTACCAGGTAGGAAGCACATGGGGGCACTGAAATAGCAGTAGGAAGAAGGTGCCTCTGCCCTCAGTTYGTTCCTGTGCCTGAAACATTTCCTTTTGGGGCACTCTGCCTGTTCATACAGGTGCATTTTGGCAGAGATCTGAAGTCAACTCCTGCTTAGTGTCCTCTAGATCAGAGGCTGGGGAGTATTTTGTCAAATCATTCATTTTTTCTTTTGCTTAGACCAACCTTTGATATTTACAGCCAATCTGTAATTACCTAAATCCTCTGGCAGTGTTAACCCCACCCTGGGTCTTCAGTTGGAAACTTCTCATGCAAAGTTCCCATCCCCAGCCTGTTTCTCATATCCTCTCTCACTTTTTCCTTGGCAGGGGAGCACCCATGGAATTCCTGTGGAACAGAAAGCTCCACACTGATGTTAGTACAGGGTTGTGACACTGTCCWTCTGTCCAGGGAGGTTACAAGTTACTGGCAGGGGAACACSAGWCAGGTCTCCAAGGGTGGCTGAGCTRTTGAATTCCCACACAATTTCTGACCAACAGGATCKTGCTCTTTAGCCTCATTTCTACTTCATTTCATTCCAACACAAAAACATCTCTATGACAACTGTAGSAAACATTATCTGAGTAATTCTGAAGCACATCTACCTCTCCTCTTGYTGGTTCCTGTTCTTGGCTGCTTCTAATGAAGCCCTGAGAGCTTGATGGAGAGAGCTGAAAGTCTCTTGTTTACTCCTGACAGGCAAGGAATTTCCTGAGATCCATGAAACTTGGGCAGCAGGCCTTCTTCTACCACAGTAACTGCAAAGAACCTGGCATTGTGGCCCTTGTCAAGGTGAGTGGCTGTGTTCTGGGGAGAGAAGTGATAATGAGTGGCTTATCAAACAGCTCACTGCTTGTATCTCAGCACCAAAGAGTGCAGGAGTTGTCCAGTGAGAGCAGGGAATGAGCCCAGGACACCTCAGCTGAACACCAMCAGGGCTGACTCAGCCAAGTGTCCCCAGAGAGGTGGAACCAAACTGTGCTGTTTTCCTGCTGACATTTCGGGGCACTCCCAGCCCAGCCAAGTGCTGTCCCACACTCTGATTCCAGTGTGACTCACTACATTCTAGKCAGCAGAGCCCACAAGGCAGAATAAACCCAGGGCATAGAACAGCTTTTTCTTTAAGGGAACTCATCACAAAGATCATCACCAGCTGCCCAGTTCTCCTCTGTTGCATTTCCTCCCACACTGATCTCCAGCAGGTGATGCTGCACTCACTGTTCTGCACTTCTTCCACCCAAGAAATGTGAAGGAAGCTGTTAGAATGGAGTTCAGGGAAAGCAAGGCTGATTTTTGCACCAGGATTATTCCTGGCCACATCTCCTGCCCTTTGCTGACAGGGGTTTTGAACTGATGGAAACTTTCTTCTCCCCTTCTGCTTCAGATCGTAAAGGAGGCGTACCCTGATCACACACAGTTTGATCAGAAGGATCCTCATTATGACTCCACCAGCAGAAAAGAGAACCCCAAATGGTCCATGGTAATGTACTGTATTAAATCCAGCTGGTCAAGCTCTGTGTGCAAGCCAAGAGAAAGGGAGAAGGCCCTTTGCATCATATTGAAAATCTTAAGCTTCTGTCCTGGCCTAGCTGCCTTTTTCTCTCTCAAGAGAAAATTCCATCCTGTTTTCTCAGCTYTTTCCCCTATCCCTTCCAGAARGCTGCCAAAATTTATCTCCCTAAAYTTTCAARTCTTGGCTGCAGAGCTGGCCTCCACACATGGCAGAACCCTGAGTTRGGAAAATGAACCAAGAACCTCTGTCACTGCACAGCAAACAAAGCTGTAGGTTTGAGGCAAATTAAATTGTGGGGAAGGGAGTGTTCATGGGCTGGCTACATCCCACATCTGAATTTTGTATTGTCTGTGACACGAATGCACCTTGCACAGTGCCAACAAATCACCTGCCAGAAATACCGGCAAGTTCTTTTAGCCTTGAGCGAAGCAAAGCTTCCAGGCTGTTGGTTCACTTGCTTCAGTTCTAAATCTTCATCCCTCAAAGATTTTTTTGGGCTGTCTGGAGGCTGTGTCCTTGTCCAACCTGCTGCTGTGCTGCCCCTGGCAGGTGGATGTGCAGTTTGTGAGGATGACCAAGCGCTTCATCCCCCTGTCTGAGATCAAGGCTCACCACCTGGCACACAAAGCAGATGGGGGCCCCCTCAAGGACATGATGCTCTTCACCAGGCAACGTCTGTCCATCCAGCCCCTGACACAAGGTGAGAACCTCCTGGGCTCTTGATTCCTTCTGTCACACAAGCTGCAAGTTTMACTTACGGTTTTTCCTTCCTTCCCACAGAGGAATTTGATTTTGTCTTAAGCCTGGAGGAGGAGAAGCCACATTAAAGCAGCACAGCTCCCACCCAGCCCGCTGATGCCTCCTCCTCCACCAGCACAACTCTCAAGTTCACCTGCTCAAGCACCACAAACGTGCCCCCCCCACAAGATCTGCAGCCACATATCCCTTCCCCAACACACTTGTTATTTTTGCTTATTTTAAATAAAGCCTTTTGGAATCAACTGCAGCTACTTGGGCTTTAGTAGTAGGAAAATCTGCGATTTGTCTCTAGAGGAAGAAGCAGGTGCATCCTCTGTGTTTAGTTTGGGTCTAGTGCAGCTCCATGTCCTGCAGAGGGACATTTTTCTGCAGGAGGGAATCCCTGAGTTCTGTCTTGAGCCAGAAAATTAAGAATCATTGAATCCATTGGGTTGGAAGAGACCTTAAAATGATCCCATTCCATGGGCAGGGACACCTTCCACTATCCCAGGCTGCTCCAAGCTCTGTCCAGCCTGGCTTTGGACACTTCCAGGGATGTGGCAGCCACARCTGAGCCAGRGCCTCACCACCCTCAGGGAAGAATTCCTTCCCAAYGTCCCATCTAAACTATTCCCTGTCAGTTTGAAGCCTTTCCTGCTCATCCTGTCACTGCATACTGTTGTRAACAGTCTCTCTGGAGATGGATACACATAGCAGATCACAGTGAGCTTCCTGCAGGTACAAAAGTTCCCATGTTATTTTAGTTCTGACATCAGGGAAATGGAATAAAGCCAGCCTGCTAATTTTTAAGCCACATGGGTCCTCCACCAGCACAGCTGCCAAGGAGTGACACAGCTTTAAGAAAGACCAAGGATTTATAAAGATAACAAAGGACAAACTCCCCCAGCGTGTTTGGAGAGCTGCACACTGTGGCACTTTCAGAGAAAAATCTCTTCATATCACAGAAAAAACCCAACCCAATATAAAACATCAGACAAACTCTAGCACAGCATTTGAMAGCCAGGGCTTGGCTCTTTTTAATTGGAGAGACAAAAAAACCCAAGTTTTAAAATACAGCCATTGAAAAGACGACGAATTAAGAAACATGTAAACACAGCAGAGGCTTAATTACAAGTTTGCACTGCTTGGTTTGGTGCTTGCCCACTGCTCTCTGCCTGGGAGAGAGGCAATGACCCAAGCACAGCACAGAACCACCAGCTCAGGGGGACACGACTGCTCCAGCAGCACCTGCCCCTGGACATGCTCACAACACACTGGTCCAGAGTACCTTGTCCTGGAGTGACCCCAGCTGCTCTCTCAGGATGCTCAGCACATCTGCTCCACCCCACACAAACAGAGTGGCTAACAGGCTGAAATGGTCCAGCAGAATCAGTAAAAATCAGCATCATTTCTGAATTCTGGTTCCACACGTAATGATGGGGGGGGAGGGCACAAAGTAGGGAAAATCCCCCAAATCAATGTGTAGGCCCATGCACCTYTTCCAAGGGAACCCTCCAGGAATGATGAAGAGATGTTGAACAGCCATCTCCTTACAGCCAGGCAATGATCTCACATCCTGTCAGGCAGGGAAAAAACCACTCCTGGAATTCAGAGACATCTCCATCCAGGGGGTAGAGAAAGATCCCACCACATGGCCTACAATCCAGGGGAATAAAGGGAATAAAAGAATAAAGGCAAGGAGGGAGCTGAAGGAAAGCTTAAGAAGATTGTAAGGGTGCTGCTGTGCTCAGCTCAGCCTAGGATAGTTTGCTATCCCCAAGGGCTCCCAAAGGAGCTTCACTTGTCCCTAAAGGATTGTGCCTTTAGGGAGGGAGGGAGGGAGGGAGGGAGGAGTATCCAAAGTGCCATCCAGGGTCCTTTGCCATGGCAGAGGTTCCCAGCCTGGCACAGCAGGGTGATTGCTGTGTGCAGTGAGCTTTTGCTCCAGCCTTGGGAAGACACRGCCCCAGCCCATGGCAGGCTCCCCGTGGGGGGACCAGCAAGCCACATCTGCAGGGGTGCCCAGCAGGGCCACGGGGTGACAGCAGCATTCAGCAGAGATGAGAGCATTAGTGTCCTCTACAGAGCCAGCTCTACTAAAAACCACAACCTTACACGTGCTGAGGAAAAGATAACTTACTTTGGCAAGCAGAAACACACATTTATCACTGAAATACAGTAGCTGTCATGACATAAAAAGCTCCCCTTCCCACCCCAGCCCCACTCCCTGCACCAGCACCATTCCTGAACAAAGCAGAACCTTCCATTTCCCAGCTGCAAGACACCTGCTCTACATTCAGCTGTAGGACAGAGGAACTTGATTCCAGAGCCAGGAAGAAGCTGGACAAACTAGTGAGCCACGAACTCAGGGAAATCCAGACAAATCCCTCTTGACAAAGCTCATATCCCAGCACTCAGTGCAGGCCTGTCTCTCCCTCGGGTAGGAGGTGTCACCACCTGCTTGTTGAAGGGCAGCTGAACAGGATGGACATTTTCCAAACTCRGTCAGTCAAGTCTACAAAGCCACATCTGATTTTTAATGGAGGAGTGACTTCCTTCTGGGAATGTTCTCACGAGTCTACTTAGCTGAAGGCTAAAAGCAGCTTATTAAAAAAAAAAAAAGAAAACCCACATTCAGGTTCTCAGTTCATTGCATGCTCTCAGACCTCGCTGGTGACTTCAGCTCAGGCCTCAGGAATGTGTCTCTGGAATCAGAGCTCTGCCACCCTTCCAGTTGCTGCTTGGCTCCTTCCAGGAGCCCACACAGGCCGGTTTGAACCTCCCACAACAATTGCATCCACCTTCTGTCCCCACTAATCCTCGTCCTGCAGGCACGAGGCAGCAAACCAGACCCCACACACGTGTCCCCACACTGCTGTCCATCCCCACACAAAGCCTGCTCTGTCCCAAGGACACAGACACAGCCAGGGCAGCGTGTGCAGCATAAACCCACCCACAGCAGAGCCCCCCAAGAGCTCCAAAATGCTCTCTACACCTCTGCAGCAGCACTTGGGAGCTGCACAAGAGCAGCAACCGCAGCGTGGATCTCAGGAGCACTGAGGCAGCTGCCAGGACAAGGCTAGGAAGGCACAGCTCGTGGCCAGGAGCCTTCCTGCCCCCACTTGTTGCACTGGGACCGTCACTGCTCTGCCCACCCCGTGCCACCTCCTCCTGTATCCACACACCTCATCCCTCTGCCAGCCACAGCTCCTGGTGGGACACAGCMCGGCCCTGCCCCTGCTCCACTGCCAGGGCTGAGCCACCTCCGTCATCCAGCTGCTTGTGGCAACGAATCCAAGGCCAGCACGAGGAGGGAGAAGGGGAAGCAGCGAGGGGATGACACCACAGGGTTCCCAGCAGGCCACGCCGCCAGTCTCTGATCCCTCCTCCAGCATCCAGCTAACCACAGGGCYGTGTTCCCCAGGGAAGATTTCGGAAAGGCAAGAAAAACATCCATCCTACAGAGAGCCCCAMAGCARCCYCCACAGGGCCGGGGAGAGGCAGCARGCCGGGCCTTCACTCRCTCCCTCCCTGCCCGCCGAGGCCCTCAGGGCACAGAGGAGACCAGGCCCGGCCTCCGGAGGAACGCACGGCTCGGGGAGCTCCCGCCGGCCGAGCCCTCCCGCCCCATCCCACCGTGCCAGTCCTGTTTTTTTGGAAGGGAGGAATGAAGTCAAGAAGGGGTGCTTGTTTCCGGGAAGTCTCTGGGCGTCTCCTGCGGGGCGCGGGGGGCTCCCGGCGGCGCCGCGGCCTCACTGCTGCCCGTTGTTYTCGGCCGCCTTGGCCTCGCCGTGCGACGACGACGACGGCGTCGTGCCCTCGAAGCGCTGCGACGCGATGGCGGCCTGGTGGGACATGCTCTTCCTCACGATGTCCCCTTTCCTCCACAGCACCACCTCCTGCAGGGACACAGCAAGGCTTGTCAGGGCTCGCCAGAGATTCTGCTGCCYCGCCCAGCCCCGAGGGCTGAAGCAGGCTCAGTGTTCCAGCCAGCCCGAAATTTGGGTAGGGAGCTCCTCGCACACAGAGGACATGCATGGCACCTCTGCCTGCAGCCCTGATTTCTCTGAGTTTTAAAAAATTTTAAGCTTGTTAGTAGGTTGTTGTTAGTGGAGCTTGGCTCRGGACAAAGTCCTTGAGACTCTGTTCCCAGAAGTGTCTTTTGTAAACAGTTTCCATGCTCTCAGAACAATATSTTTGCACCTGGTGTGTTGTGTTTTTCTGCTTTACCCAAKGAAGTCAGAGAGGTGTTGACCTTGTTAACCAATCATGTAATTCTCCACAAACTATGCTATATATATGAGTGGAGAAATCAATAAAGAAGCCTTCATCTTGGRAAAATAAAAAGCCTTCTGATATGATTGGAGTCTTGCKTGTCCTATAGCAACATCTGTCCTAGTGCCACTGMTAAGGTGAAGCACAGAAGCTCACCACTGAGGTCTGGGCACACMGAGGACATCCATGGCACCTSTGTCCTAGTGSCACTGATAAGGTGAAGCATGGAAGCTCCACCACCAAACAGAAAAGAAATCCCAGGCAGGCACTTTCCAGACTTTTCCCACCACCACACTCATCTGACCTGCATGGACATTCTTCTAGACCACCCTTCCACGTGATGAATCCCAAATTCCCAGTAGGTCCTTGTAAAAAGCATCCCAATCAATCACCCAGAGGCCCGAGGAGAAGAGCAGCTCTGTTTCTCACCTGCTGTTTGAAGTAGCGCCTCTCCTCCTCATCGATCAGCACCAGGTTGAGGTAATACCGCACAGAGAACTTCTTGTTGATGTCCCTCATGGTTGGAGTCAGCTCGTAGCCAGCCAGGAAGAGYCTGATGGGAATGGACTCCCCTGGAAAGGCCACAGAGCTGTCAGCAGGATGCAGACAGAAACCAGCAGAGCAGCAGCAAAACACCAACTCACACGGCCACAACCTTTGTCACCGCTTCCACAAGTGGACTAACATGAGCTAGAAGACCTCAACTCCCTTCAGAAACCAGCATGCACGGTCCACAGCCAGATCCTGCCCTTGCTGACAGCTATTCCAGCTCCACTCTAACAGCACAGGACTCTTTTAGGACCCGCATCAAGACAGCACTGCAGGAAAAAATGAGTAAGGTGACATTTTCTCTGGCAGGTGACTSTGCTGGGCAAAGGAACAGTGGCACAGCAGACTGGCACAGAGCAAGAACACCATCTCTGCTCTGAGCTGCAGCARGGCCAGCTGGTGGCCCATGCCAACTGTGAATTTATAGCTGGTTCTGCCACTGCTTCATCAAAAGAATTAAATCAYTGCAACTCATCCTTGCCTCAGTTCCCCCTCATCACACCGGAGAAGGGGCACGATCAGGGATTGATCAGATTAATCCCCTGCTCTGAGCCCACCAGTGGAGCAGGATGCTGAGCACACAGCACACAAAAGATACTGCAGGAGCCATATTCCCACCCAAACCCTCCAGAAGAGGYATCCTGGGGGTTGCTGTGCCCTCTCACCTCTCACGGGTGCCCCGTCCATGATCTCGTACTTGGCTATGGTGTCGTTCTCGTGGTACACGTTGGGCCCYGTGCCCGTCGTCTCCCTCTTGATGATGTCAATCTCCATGTGCTTGATCTTGATCCGCACCAGCAGGAAGTAGATCTTGCCCACAATCACATCTTTTAAATGGTACCTGGCACGAGAGGGGAGAGAACACCAGGATCAAACCCCGTGCAGCAGAGCAGGGCTCGGGCTGACATGCAGCAACTTGCTGGGCARGCACTTTGCTCTCACCCACAGCAGATGGCAAATCAACCACCCCCACCAGCAACCAGCCCTWCATTTCCATCCTCTGCTCTTTTGGAAACCCACAAGAACATTTAGCATGAGCAGAGAAATTAAAAACATCACTTCAGGCTGAATATCTGCAAGAAACCCCTGTAAGAGCAAAGGCTCCAAACTCGATATTTTAGGTCAATTAAAACCAACCCAAATCACAGAATCATTTAGGTTAGAAAAGTCCTCTGAGATCCAGTCCAACCTTTGACCAACCACCACTTGCAGGGAGATTTGCCAGCACCAGCTGGGAAAGATGCACCAGGAGTAGTTTAAAAGAGCTCTTCCCAACTTCTTTGCTGGATTTAATTCCTACTTCAGCTGTATTGCCTGGTAAGGAGCAAAC
The DNA here is from genome assembly GCA_902810485.1 of Alauda arvensis. Classification (NCBI taxonomy): domain Eukaryota; kingdom Metazoa; phylum Chordata; class Aves; order Passeriformes; family Alaudidae; genus Alauda; species Alauda arvensis. The sequence goes on from CADDXX010000235.1 coordinate 609,876, forward strand.
ACTGCATTTTGGAGACACCTGGAAGTACTGATCTGGCTGAGGACACAGGGAATGGGAAGTTACAGCAAGAATTTCATGCTGTGCTCCAGGATCAGTGAGCCACAGCCATTGCTTCCCACTCCTTGATCCAGAGATACAGGGAAAGGAGAGGAACCCATAGATCAGGGAGGATATGAGCTGTCTCCCAGCCTCTCTGGTGAACATGGAATCCCTTTGAGGAAACCTCTAGCAGGTGGGTCCCCACAGCCCCCAGCTGTTCAGGGGAACCCTAAAAATCCCCTCAGGGAAACTTCCAGGCTCTGCCCTAGAAGGATTTACCATAGAGTGAAGTGTAACAGTAAAACCCAATCCTGTCCCACTGCTACACCCAGCTGCTGCTGGGACACTCACTTGGACTTGTTGTACTCAAACTCGATGTGCAGGCAGTCCTCAATGCCCACTTCCATCTTGATGGAGGAGTTGAGTTCAGGGTAGGTGCTCAGGGTGTGCACCACGATGTCCATCTCCTTGACCACGTCGTTCAGCCGGCGGCTCACGGTGGCACGGAGGAAATACCTGCAGGGACAGTCCCCTCCCATCAGGGTCACACAGGGGACAGCAGGGACAGCTGGGGGGCTTGGGCTGGCCTATCCAAGCAGCCTTACTACACAGGTAAAGAGCTGGAATGCACTGGACTGCAAATCTAAATAAAACATGTGGTCAGCTCAGAAGATCCACAGAGAAAGCTCCTTCTTCCCAGTGAGGCTTGGAACTTTCGCCTTGGCAAGGTGAGGTGCTCAGTTCAGCTCAAGCTGAGAGACAGGCCAGCATTTCAAGAACAGGGAATGTCCAAAGGAATGCAGTAAGCAGGAAACCAAAGAATTGCCACAAGGAAGCAGAACAGCAAGGAAGCTTCTCTCCCCATGTTATTTACTCTCTTTTAGTCCAAGTCTGAACAAAATAAACCCCCAGCTCTTTACATGTACCTGCCCCTGGAGCAGCCAACACCCCACACAGGAAAGGACAGAAGGGAATTTTCAGATGGAAAAGCAGGCTCCTCTCAGCTTGTAGGCATTTCGTGAGCCTGAGTTACCTAAGCCCTGTTTTGGGGATCCAAGGAACAGCCTGCACATGTTAAAACCACTGCCCTTTTGCAAGATTACATCAGGCTGCACAGCCACACCTCCCAGTGCAGATGTCAGCCTTTTCCAACCCCCACTCTGAAGCCAGTGAAATGATTTTGAGTCAATTGAGTGCCCTGATGTGAAATATCATTTCCAACATATGAACAAGGCACAAGCAAAGCATCTGTTTGCATACCGAGCACAATTAAAGTTGACAAGACTGWTTACAGCAAAAATATTCCCACTGAGGACTGAACAAACAGTTTATTTTGATTTTTTTTGAATTATCAAATAAATTAGCAAGTATTTGATTCAAAAGGGGCTGATTCCTCTTGTCACTCAAAAGGGGAAAAACAAGTTCCATAAAGAGCCTGATGCATGCTCGTAAATTAAAGACCTCAAAGGCAGCCTTTTACAATTCAGCCCCCAAAATGAATTTGGAGTTCTGTTGCTCCTGCATCATCAGAGTGAGAGTCAGCCCAGAGCAGAGCTGGGGTCAGCCAGGGCAGRGGACTCACCGTAGCTTCACGTTCTGCCCCGTGTAGGACTCGTAAGGTTTCTCCACGTGTGTGAACTCAAAGTCAAAGGTCTGTGACTGAGTGAACTCCCCAGGCCTGGCCAGGTCCTTCACCAGGGACACGAACTCGTGGTGGTTCCCTCGGTCATAGTAGAGCTCTAGGGAAATGGAGATCCAGGTTAAGCTTAACCCCACGGGACACAGGAGATTTTCAGCAAGTCTCTTGTCCTGGTCATTCCTTCCCTCAGTGCCATTCACAGAACCCACCAGGAGAGCCCGTGGCTCCACACAACTGCACTTGTTCCCTGCTCTGCATCAGAGCCAGGTGCAGGCCACAACTTTCCTCCCTGAAACAGGAAGGAAAAGGTCCACACAGCCTCCTTTAACCTACAATAAATCAAGAACTTGCCATGGGATGACGTTATCACCTAATATCGACATTAAATACAGTCAGACTGTTTGAAGCTCATGCAAACCCTTCCCATGATTTTCTGCACTGCATTCCAAGCCAAAGGCATTGCCACTGTGAGAAAAACGACCCCTGCTTGTCTGGAACAGACAGTGACAGAGCAAAACCGAGGGGATAGGATTATTCCAACTGCTCCTGCTTATCCTTAGACAGCAAAGAGCTTGAGTGGCATTGAGCTGCAGCAGGGAATAAATGWCARTGCTGMTGCTGCTGCACAGCTACMCTGTGTGTGGGGAGGCAGCTGAATCCACTGCTCCTCCAGCCCATGGATAGCACACTAATGGCCACGTGAGCACAGTGAGGGAAGAGCTCTCACCTCTGGAAGCACTGCTCAAACGAGTTCAAGTGACCAGCATTGCCTCACTTTGCCCCCACAACCTTCCCACATCAGCAGGAAACTAAAGGTTTCCTCATTTAATGAAAGCAATCCTCCACACCTCCACCGAGTTTTCTGCCTCAAGACAAAGCAACAAAGCCCTTAAAACTCTGCAATTTGCATGAACAGCTTGGGATTACCCAAAATCATCAATGAAACCTGCCCTTCCCAGCCCTGCGTGTGTGCCTACACACCCACACCCTTCTGCAAGGCAAAGCCTTTCTGCTTCGATGAGGAAACAAAAACCTAAGTCATGACACAACCACACACACACAGTGTCAGCACTAAACTGTGCAGAGGAGGCTCCTGAGAGGTATTAGAGGTGCTCAGGAACTGCAGTTCTGCCCTCCTTGAGATGCACGATGAGATCTCAGCTTTTAAGYGATGCCTGTTTCTCACAGCCCTTTGCTCACCTTATCTCTCTAATGGAAATTTTGGCACTCGAGCTCTCCTCACTTAGGCACAGCAAATGTCACCCAGCCCTTCAGGCTGGGCAGGTGACATAAATAACCAAGCCTCTCTCTCTGTGCACTGAATGTGTGTGTCCACTGAGAGGAGAGTGCTTGCWGATGTGACAGGGAGAAGCCACATGCCAACAGAAAAAGAGGAAGCAGCCACAGAAAAGGAGGAATCAGCCCATCATGACACATGATGCAGAGGGCACAAAATCAAACTTAAACCAAGAGGAGACAGATGTCAGTGCACCGAGTTCTCTGCTACCTCAGAAGGTCATGTTTGGCACCCTTAAGCAGAGTGGTGTTTCCCACACTGCAGCCTGTCAAACAGGTATAAGCTGTCATTTCAGGTTTTCGGAGCTGTAAGGTTTCCAGACTGAGACAATAACCTGCCAGCATTTCAGTGGCTTGCTCAGGCCACAGCCACCAGAGGTGAAACCATGTGGAATGGGTTCCATGCTCACCTGARAGCAGGCAGGACCCAGCACTCACAGTCTGGTACCTGCTCTGGAGCATCTTCCCTGTACAACATCCCTCCTTCACATCCCAGTCCCCCTGCCTGTTCARYTGTCTCACCTGAACTCGTGGCAGCAAGAAGTSAGAACACAAGGCAAGAGATGGCAAGCACTGAGAAGTGCAATTAGTGGCACAAACTTCAGTGGTTTATCTAAGAGGCCTGAGGGGCATAAGGACTAATGTGCAGCCACAGCAGCTCTAACACACCCTGCTTGGGCAATAACGTGCATATAAAGCAGTTAGTCCATGCAGGCATGGCTCCAAAGTCTTCCAAAACAGGGAATGAGGAGCAGCCAAGGCAGCACAGCAGAGAAAACAGAGTTCATGCTTCATTTCCACTGGCAACCMTATCAATAGGAACTCATAACCTGGCTCCTGATGAACAGCCTCACCTACACTCCATCACTTACATGCTCCCTTCCTTTCCAAGAAATCAGGCACAAGCAAAGCCAATAAAACTCACAAACAGCAGCATYGGGGCTGGCTGAGAAATCTGCTCAYGTTCCCTCACCACACCATTTGCAATGCAAAGGYTGCAGGCCCCTGGCTCCAGCAGTGATTTTGGGGTTTAGAGCCAAGCACAGAGAGCCACAGATGTGAGGCCTCACACGCAGCCACATCACTGGGAAGGAACATCCTGAACTTTTTTTGGCTTGCGGGACTCAAGTCCGTGGAGCACAGACAGCTCCACTCCAATGGAGGAGTGGGTGTGGCAGCTGCCTCTCCTCCACAAAAGCAGGAAATATTAAACCTGAATTGGTTACACGCACAGAAAACCACAAGTTTTGAACAACTTGAAGTCACCCAACCAAGCGTGCAGGGATGTGTGGAGACAGGATCAGGCAAGCTGAGCCTGCAGGCCTCAGGAAAGGTGATGCACCCAGGTAAAAGGACAAAACCCACCAGATCTGCACCCTCAGCATCACTAAGAGGATCAGCAGGCACAGAGAGAAGAAGGGAGCAGCCAGCCTGGGGAGCAGGGCCTGGCAGCTGGTGCTGGCAGCAGGTCCAGGCTGACCTGCAGCTGCAGGACGGAACCAAAGCGTGCCCGGCTCRGAGCTGAAATCGGTGAATGAGCAGAAGCGAGAAATTAGGACAGGAGTACAATGACCTGGAAAAGGACTGGAATGCCCTTCCTTCTGCCAGGGCTCAAGCCTGGAGAACAGGCCAGGCTGCCCAGCTCGGAGGGTGGAATAATGTCAGGCAGCCATGGGAATGCTGCGTGCAGCCGAGCATCACTTGGGAGCGAGCGGAACCTGCTTGGCACCAGTGAGATCCCAGCACTGTGGGGCACAGCACTGTCCCCAGACCCCCAGCACCAGTGGGATCCCAGCACTGTGGGGCACAGCAATGTCCCCAGGCCCCCAGCATCAGTGAGATCTCAGCACTGTGGGGCACAGCAATGTCCCCAGACCCCCAGCACTGTGGGGCACAGCAATGTCCCCACACCCCCAGCACCAGTGGGGTCCCAGCACTGCGGGGCACAGCAATGTCCCCAGACCCCCAGCACACTGGGGTAACCAGTGTTGCTCCCTGGACTCTCAGCACCAGCAATGTTCTCCTGGCACCCGCAGGGATCTCAGTACCATGGGGTTCAGCRATGCTGCCCTTGGCACCTGTGGGCACCCTGATGCTGTGGGATGCAGTGATCCGCCCCAGAGCCCCGGCAGCAGTGGGACCCCGGCACCGTGCGGTTCAGCGATGCTCCCGGCACCCACGAGGGGCATCAGGAAGGAATCCACGGGGCCCGCAGGCCGCCCCGCTCACCGATCTGCCCGATGAACTCCACTTTGATGCCCTGGTGCTCCAGCCGCTTGTTGGGGTTCTTCAGGGTGAGGACCACCCGCCCCGACACGGTCTCGCCGTCGTAGAATAGGAAGTATTTCTCCTTCTTGCCTTCCTCCGTCTTGTGCTCCACCCGCCGCCGGCTCTCGGCATCGCTCAGCACCAGCTCCAGCTCCGGGCTCTGCCCGAATCCGAAGAAGCTCATGGCCCCGGGATGCGGCGCGGGGCGGCCCCGCTGGCGGATCGCAGCCGGGGCGG
>CADDXX010000235.1:615944-635141 GCA_902810485.1 Alauda arvensis
CCGGTCTCCCCATCTCTGTTCCGCTCTTGGTCGCTGTGTCTCTCTGTTTCCTGGTCCCGCTCTCCGTCCCAATTTTTCCTCTCCCCATCCTGCTGTCTGTCTCTCTCGCGTTCTCTCTCTCTGCCCGGTGTCAGGCCCGGTCCCGGTGCGGGTTGGCTCTGCCCCGGCCGCCGGGGTTCGGGTGACAGCAGRCAGCGGGAGGCGCTGGCTCCTCACACTGACAGCGGCTGCTCTCGGTGTGCCCGTGTCCCGCTGGATTTGGCTCTCCCGCGTTTAGTTTGGAGCTTTATTTTGGCTGAAACGCGTGTTTCGGAGAAATCTCGCCCCTGGCGCTTATAAACACTTTTTTTCCCCCCTCTCAGGCTGGGTGGACACGGTGTGGGATCTGGAATTCACGGACACCGAGCCGCTGGATGGCAGCATAGCCGAGAAGATCACCACCGATGGGGTCAACACCTGCACCCGCCTGTACCGAGCTCTGGAGCCCTTTGCTGCCAGGGAGAGCACAGAGGTGACATCACCTGAACACAGAGCCAGCCACTCTCAGTTTCTCTTTGTCACGTCTGTCTTGCAAAATACTCAAAAACTATCCAAAACAATTCTCGCTCTGTGTGCTGGAATGCTTCAGAAGGAAGCTATTCCCAATAATAGTATATTAATATTGATAATGTATTTGTATATTGATATAAATATGCTGCTAATAATACATATATTTGATAATATAACTTAGCATAATGTTAAATATATAGTGTTATGTATTATAATTATCCAAACACTTTTTAAAGCATATAGTACACAGGGAGTTGGTCACGGTGGCACCCCTTAAACTCTAAATAATGACTGGTTTTGGACATATGATGGGATTTCTCACTATTCCTGTTTTGCCTCAGAATGTCTGGACGTTGTTTGCTGAGAACAGCCTGTCCCACCAGGCCCTGGTGGCTGTGCTRCATCACTTTGTGCACGCGGGCCAGGACAGCAGGGCGAGCGTGCAGCAGAGGCTGTTTGGGCTGCACTCAGCTGGGCTCTACCTGCTGCTGCTGGAGATCCCAGGTGAGCCTCAGGGTGTGCCTCCTCGTGGCTGGGGACAGCACAGGTCAGGCAAGACTGGCTTTGTAACAGTTCCAGGTGGAACAAGTGGTGGTGTTGGCTTGGTGTCCCTGAATTCCTCGGGGGCCRAGCTGAGCGTGCTGAGCAGTGTCACGGGCTGGTGGCAGCCTGGCCTCCTGTCACAGAGGGGTTTGGTGGCCTCAGTGCTGCTCTGTGTCCTGTGACAAGGTGACAGAGGAGCCTGCACAATGAGCTGGAAGCTCACAGATCCCTCTGCTCTGACAGTCAAGGCAGGAGCTTATTCCTGTTCCTGCTCTGTAACCAGGGAGCATTTCACTGTGCAGCACATTTAGATGGAAACAAAAATGTCAGTTTAAAATAACCTGCAGCAGCTGAGTGTTTCCAGCAGGTTCCCTTTGTATTCCAGCACACCCTGGAGCTTTGCTGATCTCTGAGGTGCAGCTGGAAGGGGTCAGTCAGCTGGAGACCTGCTGGAATGTGTCACTGCTGCTGATGCATCAGCCTGGTGCAGATCAAGTGGCTCTTTATCCTTCTCTTGAACTTTCTTAGGCTCTCAAACATCTGTGGAGAGATCATAGAACCACAAACTGATTTAGGTTGGGAGGGACATTGAAGCTCATCTCATTCCAYGGRCAGGGACACTTTCCACTAGACCAGGTTGCTCCAGCCTGGCCTGGAGCACTTCCAGGGATAGGACATGATGCCCAGATGGTTTGATGTTCTCTGTGTTTTATCTGGAAGAGGACTGATGTTGTCTTTTCTGGGCAGGCAGTGTAGTCAACCAGGTGTTCCACCCAGTGATGTTTGATGAATGCCTTCGCATCCTGAGGAAGTGTTTGCCTCAAGAGCTGAGGAAAAGGAAGAAGACACATGCTCAAAGCTCTCAGCCCAATGCCAGAAGGAACATAAAGAAAGGGAAACCATGCAGGAATGACAACCCCAGTGTAAGATGTTTGTGCAATATCTTCAGGTACAAATCCCTATCAGTAAGCAAATTGTTGGCAAGCTGTTTCTCTTTTCTGCCAATGTAGACGGAAGAGATGTTGGAAGAGGAGGAGGATGAGGATGATGAGGCTGTTTACCTCTCAACAGAAGATCTTCTCCAAGTCCGCAATGCTGTCTTCCTCCTTCTGAAAAACTTCCTAAGGTTTCTGCCCAACTTCTCCCTGAAAGAAAAGCCTCAGTGCATGCAGAACTGCCTGCAGGTAAGAAAGATGCAGCTTGAGGAACCTTATGTCCCCTAACACAAATCTGTTGGGGATGCAGAGCCCTCCACTGGGAGGGGTGGCAGCCCTGCCTTCCATCACCTGCTCCCTGTGGGAATYGGGGAAATGTGGGAGCAGGGTACCTGCTCTGTCTGCCTCTCATGCTGAACATTTSCAAGTCTTTTGTTCATGGAATYAGAAGGGTTTGGGTTGGAAGGGGCCTTAAATCTCACTTTGTTCCACCCYCTGCCATGGGCAGGGACACCTTCCASTATCCCAGGTTGCTCCAAGCCCCATCCARCCTGGCCTTGGACACTCCCAGGRATCCAGGGGCAGCCACCACTTGTTCCTGGKGGAAGCTTCTGGTCTTTGGGCTCTGCTTTTATTCTGTTTCAAGGGAGGTGTTTGAAAGTGAAACCCARTGGCTGAGCCCAGACATCCAGAGCCCTCCCCTCAGGGGACTGAGCTCAGCTTGGCTCTCTTCCCTTGCAGGTCTTTTTTGAGATGACCARCTTTGAGCCAGTGCTCCACGAGTTCAAGTTTTCATCAGCAATGTGAGCAAATAATTCTTAATAATTCTTAGTGCTTATATGATGCTTTGAACAAGTAAAGCCCTCAGTGCTTATATAAAAATATTATAAAGCTAATTCAGATACGTTCCACTAACGTATGTAAGATGCTAACAGCAGACAGCATCTTGTGAATATTGAATGTTTCACAGTCAATGAACTCTTTTAATAGTCACAGTCACTCTGATGAAAGGTGAAGATGTCTCTTTGCCTTCTTTTCTTAGGGATGTTAATAAAGCCAAGTACATTCCTGAGCTGGCCTATTACGGACTTCGCTTGCTGTGCTCCCCYCTCCATGGAGCAGAAGACAAGGTACAAGTTCAACAGAATCCTTAACAGCAGCATGGAAAAGGAGGGATTGCTTCTTTCCTTCTCTGCATGCCATTTTTACCTGTATGGTTTTTGACTTTTCACTTTAGTTTCTGAGCCTGCAGGCTGGGAATCAGCAGCTGTCTGGGCAGGAAAGCCTGGAGTACAAACTAACCTGGTTATTCCTGAGTGCCAGCCCAGCTCCAGCAGCCCTGGGCCTGTGTGTTCCTGCCTCTTTGGTTTCTCAGTGCAGCACGAGCTCTTTGGAGCTGCTGACATTTGTGGTGACAGGAAGGTGGAGTCACTCCCCTTCCCAGACCTGCCTTGTCTTCCCTGCCTCTTCTGCTTGCTCAGGGAATGTCAGGATCATGAGGCAAGCCATGGTCCCAAAAATGTGGCAAGGGAAGCAACCCCAAAACTTCATGGTGGTACAAACCATGAGTTTAGCTTAAGACATCTCCTGTGCTAAACCCAATGAGTTTCCTCAAATTCCAAATGTTTCTGGCAAAAAAGAAGTCCACAGGGGACTTCAGAGGGGGAACTTTGCCCTCTTTGGAGGGCAGCTGTTGATGCTTTCAGAAAGCCCTTCTGAGACCTTGCTGGACTTGCATGAGAGCATCACAGCTGGGAAAGATGATGTGTGCATTTAGAAAGTGTCCTCTTGGAATTTCTCTGCTAGGAGTCACACTTTAGCATGTGCTGTCATTTGGTTTGAAGCTTGATTCAGAATTATTTCATGACCCTGGAGTGCCTGTGCATGGAAAAGAGCCTGCCAATAACCTCTCCTTTCCAGACTGTTCTGAGCGTGTTCCGGCGACTCCTCAGTGTCATCCTGATGGTGGAGAGCAGAGGGGGCTCCAGGTGTGACACCATTGCCATCACATCAGCTGTGACCAGTGCCAGGAACCAGGCTGTGGTGTTCATCAGGTGATGTTCAGAGCTCTGCTCCTTTCTTCTGGCATGCCTTTGCTGTTGAGGTGATAAAGGGATGAGACAAACTGGCACTGGCTTTGAAGTTGCTTGTGCAAATGAGGCTTAATTAAAATGTCTGGGATGGGAATTGACTGAGCTTGCTGGCAGAGGGGGAAGAAGGTGCTGTGAAACGGACCCATTTTCTGTCTTTTGCTTTGTGTCAGTTTTTCAGGTSTTGTGTTTCACTACAGAGAATTGTGAAGGAAATGAAAGATTAACCTGGAGCTCWTTCCTCTGTAGTTCTTTGCTGTCTCCTGCTTAATGATATGTTTTGCCTATGTTTATTCCCYTTCTTGGAAGTGTAGTTTGTGCAGAGATCCCCCAACAACATATAAAAGTAGATTGAGAACAAAGAACCTTTTCATGTTCCCCTTCTACTTGTTAGAAAAGTATGGAAGAAATGACTTTGTGCCTGCAAAGCCAGGGTAATGTGRAAGTAAGGATGGTTCTCTGAGCAAATCCTGCTGCACTCAGGATTCCAGAATCATGGCTACTTTTCCTGACTTTCCAAATGCATTCCAAAAAGAATGTCCTTGATTTTTTTCCCCCTGTTCTAAAGCAGCTTTGTTAAAATCTGCTTCTCTTTCTCTCTCCTGTGCAGCTCTCTGGTAGATGAGCTGAAAGAAGCTGTTTATCCAGCTCTGAGAATACTGCTCCARCATATCTGTGCCAAGGTAGGCCAAGCTCTGCTGCTTCTGCAGCTGCAGAACTCGTGTGGATACACTGGGATATCATTCATAGCTTAGGAAATCTGTTTGCACAATCTTTTGTAAGGAATGAAAATGTGGTGAAGTAGTGAGAAGCTGTGATGATTCTCCCTGCTGAATGTGAACATACCAGCTCATTCAATAAAAAATACTTATCAAACTCTTAAACTTAAAAATATTTCTCTTAAATTATCATCTAACAAAGRAATTCTACAACACTACTGTTCCCCTAACATTGGTCTTTGGTTGATTGACAGGCAAGGTTGCATTACTGAAGGCAAACAAAACAAGATACAAACATGATACCTGATTTAACTTCATGCTTTTTCTTTGGCTATTTCTTGGTTTAAGGCACTTCCTTTTTCATTCCTAATTTCCAAGCAAATCTTTTAGCACATGCCTTTTTTGTGGTTTTTTTTTTTTTCCCCAAACTTGTTCTGGAACTGGCCACATGTAAGGCACTAAATTATTTTGTTTGCATTCAACTCTGCAGATTACAATCCCTTTTGATTCTCTCAAAAACTCTCATCTACGTTCCTCCCTAAGAATAAGAAGACAGGGGCTGTTCTCTTCTTTGTGACCTACTGCAATTAAAAATTCAGTGGCTTTGTATTTTGTTTGGGAYTCTAAACCATTACATGATGGCAGCAGAGCTCTGGGAGATGCCTGGAATGCCTTTGTGGCATGCAGAGCAGAGCAGAGCAGGATCACAGGGTGCCCTTGCCCTTGTGTTTCAGGTGCCAGACAAGGTTCAGTATCGCACCCACGCTGCCCAGGCCCTGCTGACCCTGCTGGACAAATTCCCCTGTGCAGAGTTCGCTGAATTCATGGCTTGGCTTTATAAATACTCACTCAACAAAGTAAGTGCATCTCCTTGATGTTTAGGAGATGAATCTCAGCACTGAATAGCTCTGTCACTGCTGCTACCCAGAGGCAAGAAAACTCCGTGTTCGCTTCCATTAAAGCACCTCATGTGCTTTTTTCTTCCAGCTGGTTTCCTACAGACTGTTTGCTCTTGATGTAGCCTTGGCTTTGTTGGAGCTGCCAGAGAGGAACCCAGACAGCTCCTTGTCCCTGGATCTGCAGCGTTTCCTAAAGCACAAGTTCTTGGTGCAGGTCATGGTGTTTGGCAGGTGCTCAGACAAAGCCCCCACGGTCCGCAGCAAAGCCCTCAGCAGCTTTGCTCATTGTCTCGAAATGGAAGCTGCTTCTATCTTGGAGAGCATTCAGGACTTACTACAGAGCTGTGAGTATTATGGGCACATGAGGTAATGAAAATCACTCTTGAACTTTCAAGGGAATAGTTGCTGGCAGGTAGGAGTTGTCAGGAACTTAAAAACTGGCACACAGAGTCCTTAGGTATGGTGTCATAACAAGCAGTAATTCATGAGCCCTGGTACTTGTGAACCTTCTCTTTGGAGGGATTTATTCTCATGTATCAGTTCTAAAGAGATTCCTCTGCGAGGTCCCTTTGAAGGATGTTTACAGACAACCRAAATTGCTCATTGGGAAAAAAAAGAAGGCAGTTCATTCYTGCCTGACAGCTGATTAAATCTTGAGTTGCCTTTTGCTTCTGCTGAGTTGTTGTGTTTGTGACTGGCATCCYGAGCTCCCTCAGGTGTGGGGAAGGCCAGATGGCACAGAGCAGAGCCTGCACACAGCATCCCATGGCTGGATTGCTCGCCCAAACACAATTTGCAATGACTGAATATCCAGAATTAAAATACTTTGCTTGATTTCCTTTTTTCRTTTCTCTTTTTTGGCAGCCTCTGACCCCATGGTGCTGGAGGAGAACACAGACACTACGAGTGTGACAGTGAGTGCAGAAGGTATAGAGTCCTTCTTTTCCAGTAAGTCTCAGCYATTTCCTAAAAATACACATCTCTTAAACCTAGGGCATGCATGAGGCTCTCTGTTTACCACTGAACCATCTCCTTGCCAGGTTATTTATTCTTCTTCAGCTTTTATCTTTTCTTTCAGCTGTGTCCAGGCATCAGACTGCACCAACTTTCAAAGCTATCGAGCTGACAGACGGCAGTGACACTGCTGGGCCTGATGGTATGTCAGAATTAAAGCAGCCTGTTCAGATAACCATTCAAAGCCTCAATAGAAATCAGACTTTCTGAAGTGTATTCATTGTCCATTTCTCAAAGGAAGTGCAGAAAGCTGTTGCAAAACACTTAGGGGTGATGAAGGGGCTGGAATTGCCAGCAGTAAAAAAAAAACCAAACTATTTCATTCAAGTCTGAAAAATACATTTAATCCTGAAATGCTGAKGTCTGTTGGTACTAATGTGGTGACAACACTTGTTGAAAAGCAGGTAATTTATTCTTCTCCAAAAAAAAAGGATGGTAGTTATTGTGGGATATAACACTTGTAGCTCCATGAATTTCRGGATAATTAAATCTCTTGCTCCAGTGCACAAAGAACTGATATATTTGACTGTGTAAAGCACAGCACCTTTGTGTAGCACCATTCTGTAGGCAAGGATGTGTTTCCCTGCAGCATCAGGCTGGAAGCTGAGAGCAGAGTGTCCCATGAAATGTCCTGGTGCAGCATGGCAGGCTGCCTCTCATTTGCTGATGAAATCCCCATGCAAGTTGGCTTTTGTGGCCAGGATGTCCCTCCTTTAAACCTCTCCCTTTCTTTTCCTCTTGTGTGGAAAAGCTTTTCTCCCTACCCTTTTGGTCCCTGCCAGGATCTGCTCTCTCAGTTCTTGCTTTTCACCTCCCTTGAGCTGCTGACAGTTCAGTTCTCTGCTTGCCTCACATCCTGCAGTGGTGCCTTTGTTCCACACTGCTCCTCACATGAGATCTCCCTCCCTATCTCCACCAGCCAGGCTCCAATCTTCCCCCCCATGGAAAGCTCCTTTTCCCAAACATCCTCTGCTGATAAATTCCCTTAATCAGAGAAGTCCTGCAGGCCACTCAAGGTATTGTGTATTCCCTGTTTTGTTGCAGGCTCCTCGTGCCAAAGGATGCCTGGGTTTGTCTCCCATACCCAGCTGAGCACACACTTGGCACTTGGCAAAACAAATTAAGAAAAGGCTGGAATGAAAAAAGACTGGAGCTCCAGAGGATGCTGAAATCCAGGGCTCTCCAAGGCAGTCAAGGTGCATTAGCAAAGCTGTCTGGCACATGCCTGTGCTTGGCTTATGCCTGTGCTAATTTTGCACCCTTCCAAAGACCAAACAGCACGTTKTCTTTTAGAAAAGAGAGAAATCTCAGCCAGGGGTAGTCAGAACATACTCAGGGCTCAAGGGCAGAGATAAGAAGGGTGGAATAAGCTTCAAGGTGAGAGGTGCACTGCAGAATTCCCTCTGCCCACCAGCATCAAGCATTCCCTTCCCTTGGGACTTACCAGCTCTTTAGAACTCGGGATTTTTGGTTGTTTTGTTGTTTGGGGTTTTCTTCCCCCCTCCTCTTTTTTACATCAGAAAAATCAATGTCAAARTGTGATTATTTGGTTGCCTTCACAAGACTGGACTCTTTTAGTAGCAAAATCTTGCAGTGGAAAGGTTCTGTGCTCTTCCTGTGCAGCTGCTCCTGGGAGGAGGATGGGACTGCACTTAGCTGCCCATTAAGAAAGCCCAGATCAAAGTCCCTTTGCTTCCTTTTGGTAAAAGTGTATTTTTAAGCTAGTTTTGCTTAGTTCCCTGTGACTAATYCTATTTTTTAATGGCAACAGGATAGATGTCCATGTGAATCTCTAAGTAACAGATCTCCAAATTTGGCATATCTTTGGGAAATCTGACTTAATGCTGGGAGAAATCTAACAAGCAGCAATAAATAGAAACCTTAAAAGCCATGGTAAAATGCTTGAAGTCCTTATGGCCAGTTAATAGCTCAGTGATTCAAAATGTGAGAAATAATTGATCTGTGTATTCAGTTGTGTGTCATTTAATAACTTATCTCCTTGATGATGTGTTTCTTTCCTGCCAACATGCAGGAACAAGTATGAATATGGCTGTACAGAGTAAAATTTGAGCCCTAACTTGACATCCAGGGAAGARAGATGTGTTCTGGTTTCCTTGTAGCCTCTGAGGGGGTTCTTTGCAGCTGCCATTCTGCAGCCTCCAACAATTAATAAATGGAGTAATTTCCCCTCAGCAGCACACAGCAGTTCATACATTAATGCTTGGTGCTGTGTGGAGCTCTGAGCAAAGCTCCCAGGAGGTTGTGGGTGTTGTGAGCTCTGCAGAACCTCCCCTGGCTCTGTGTTGGCTCCATTTGTCTCAGCTCTGCCCAGGTAGCTCTTCCCACAGGTATCAGGGTTACCTGAGCTTTTGTTCAGCTGTGCTTGACTCCTCTCATGAGCTCTCAGACTCTGGAGGTAGCCTGGCATCTTTTGTGCAGACAAATAGAGGTCAGAAATTACAGATTCTCTCTTTTTTTTTCCTGCATGTCTCAAGTGATTTGTTCCATCATTTGCCTTTGTGATATATTAAGATGCGTTTTCAAATGAAAGAAGTGGGGAAAYTGTTTGGGTTTGGTTTTCCTTCTGGCTTAATGCCTCGTTCTGGATTGTTCTGGGTGATTTTGTGCGTTCTTCAGTCCTTCTGAAAGTTTTGGGGAATCATTTAAGTTTGTTTTTGCACTGAGTTTGTGCTGCTTTAGGGTGGGCAGGYCCTGGCACAGGGTGCCCAGAGCAGCTGTGRYTGCCCCTGTGTCCCTGGCAGTGCCCAAGGCCAGGCTGGACAGAGCTCTGAGCACCCTGGGACAGTGGAAKGTGTCCCTGCCCATGGCAGGGGTGGCCCTGGATGAATTTTAAGGTCCCTTCCACCCAGACCATCTTGGGATTGTGTGGTTCCAGCTGRTGCTGGRGGTAATTCCTTCTTCTTGGGGGTAATTCCTTTYTATGCTCATTTTGGATAGGAAGAGAAGTCATGGCCACGCTGAGAATGAGAGCTGCAGATGAGAAAACCATTGTGAGGAAATCTGCTCTGCAGGTAGGGTGGGGTKTGCATCCTTCATCCTTCAATCCTTCAATCACTGCTCTCAGTGATTAGCCAGAATTGTTAAATAATTAATTAGGCCACAGCTTTGCTGCAAACTCTGTCACTTTGCCCACTTGTAGCTTCCTGCTCTCCCTGCAGAGTGCCTCAGAGGCATTAAAGATCTTGTTTACTAGCTCCTGATAAGTAAATAATGCAGGCATAATGATGGAAATTTCTCTAGTACCCTTGCTGGCATTCTGTTATTCCGTCATTTGCAAGGAGAGGCTCTTGTCAAATGTCAATAGGCATTTCAATTAAGAGACTTCCTCATAAACTGAAGCATATTAGCTGCTTAGTTTGTTTTGACCTTGTTAGCAAAGGGATTAGGTTATATCCAGCCTCTTCTTGAGCTCTGTGTTGCTTTCCTTGCTGCTCATTTCTTTAATGAAGTCATTAGCTTTTAAAGAGAGCTCCTTCAATGGAAACTTCCTCGTTTTAAAAAAGAGGTGTCTGCTGCTGCCTGCCTTCCTCTGCTAGTCCTCTTCACCCCAGCTCTTCCCCCTCAATTCACACACTGATTTGAGCTTCCCAGTTAGGGCTTTGCAATTCATGTTTTAATGCTTTCTGATTAAGAATAAAAATAAACCCTTCTTCCTTATTGCCGAGKAAAAGCTGTGCCTCATACGAGGCACGTTCCTTTCAAGGGGAAGYTGTGACATTCTCCCTCTCCAGCTGCTGTTCCAGAGCAGGAATGACTGGAATGATGCTTTCTGTCCCATTTTACATCTCTGCTTGTGCCCAGCACTCAGGAACTCTCAACACAACGCTTCTCTCCTCCTGCCACACATCTCCTGCTGACCTGGGTGGGGGGGAAATTTTATTTGTGCTTTGCCATCCTGGTGTGGGCTGCCAGCAGAGCTGCTGTGGTTGTTTGCAGGTGATCATGACCATCCTGAAGCGTGGGYTGGTGCCCTGCACAGCTGAGGACGTGGGCGTGCTGCAGGAGCGCTGCCGGGACCCCGCCGTGTCGGTGCGGAAGCAGTCGCTGCACTCCATCACCGAGCTGCTCCTGGTGAGGGAGGGAGAGCTCACTCCCAGCTCTGCTACTCTGGTGATGCCTTGGAGGGGCCACCTGCAACAGAGGCCAGGATTAGGAGAGTAAAAATGGGTGTTTATTAAAGGCCTGTAATGGGTACACCTTGTGTCGCGCTAGTGCACGAAAAGACGACACTACACACTTGGGTTTTCCAAGTGCAGAAAAGAGAGAGCTTCATTTTTCAACCTCAATATATACAGATTTCTAACCACGACAGAGGTTAGAAATTAACCAATCCAGAGATTGGACAATGAAGTCTCCACCTCTCCAATCACACTGGTCAATCCTACAGYCTATCAATCCTCTCCTCCCAGGAGAAGGAATGCAAACAGCAGAGCCAGTTACAGTGACATTTCACTATTTACATGGAACTCTGTGAGAAACTCCACTGCAAAAGTGAAAACATCAGAAGGCTTTAGAAAATCAGGGTGACAACCTTGGGCAGTCAGTGCCTCCAAGAGGCTGCACCCAAGATGGACAATGGTCACTAGTGTCACACAATTCTAAGTTTGGCCTATTTGCATATCAGGGGTTAATCCTCCAATTAATTATCCTCCAGTTTCAGGTAATGAAATCATTTACCACCAGTTTGCTCCTCCCCAATCCACTTTTGTTTRTACTTTAAGGCTGTCAGGTGTCCTTGGGTTGCAGCCCTAGAGGGATTGTTTTGAATTAAATGGGAGAACAGTAGCTGACACTCCATATGGGGTTTAGACTTACTCACTAAAGCAGTACAGGATCTGACAAATCTGAAAACTAAAATCCCAARGCATCAAGGGGAATGGGAATTCTGCCCCACCTGGGAGAGGGGAGAGCAGGAGGGACCTCACCAATCAGCTGCTCTCTCTGGGAGTTGCATTTTGTGGCTCTGCTCTAATTCTTTTCATTACCTTTTGACTCGGAAGTCATGACTCACTCTGATACCTACTTGTGATTTATGCAGAGTGCTTCCAACTGTTGGAAACACTGATTTTTCCTGGCTGTTGATTTATGTGTCATGAAGAAAATGTTTATGTTGCTGGCCTTCTCAAGTTAAAAAAAACCCTGAATCACTTTCAGATGTAACGTGTGGATGATAGCAATGCTATATTTTTCTTTCTTTCCTATTTATTCACAAAGGGTTTGTAACTCAGGCTTGGAGCACAGGGTTTATATTAAGCAAAGCTCTTTTTTTTAGTGCTAAATCATCTGCTGTACAGCCTTATTGCCAACCTGTTATAATTCTTTATAGAGTCTCAAAACAAAGTGTTGCAGTACTTCAGCAGAAACACCAGGTATTTATCATAGAGATGATTAAAGACCTTGTGATGCTGAGTTTCCCTGTCCCACCTGCTGCCACACTGCTGGGCTTGATTAAAATTCAAGTTTCAAAGTTCTTAGCTGAACCTGGAGGCCTCTGCTGGYCTTACCCATGCATTTGGGATACCCTAATGATTTAAAAATGTGTTTCTCCCAGTCTCAGCCCAGCAGTGTCCTGGTGCAAAAGGCCTGGTTGAACGGAGTGGTGCCCGTGGTGATGGATGCAGAAAGCTCTGTCCAAGAAAAGGCCTTGGATTGCCTTGATCAGCTCGTGCTGCARCACATCAAACCTTACCATAAATCCAAGAGTTCTGATGGCAGGCAGGAGGTGGCGTGGGATCTGCTCTCCCTGTTGTCTTCAGAAAACCAGGAGCTGGGGTGAGTGCATTTTTCCCTTCCCTACCTATGTTAAYATTCAGGGATAAAACCCAGAGGGGTTTTTTTCCACTTTTAATCCCATTAGAATACACAACTTTTCCTTTACAGAAGGAAATTACCTATTGACTGGAGGACTAAGATAAGAGTCTGAGTTTGTGTTCTCATTCCTTGTATGGCCACAGACTGTGATGTACCACAGCTCACACACACACACTGTTAAAATGCACCTGCTGTCTGCTGTGCAAGGACAAGAAAMCTAATTTTTCTCAGGGATTTCCTTAAAGCTGTTTCAATTCCCTGCTTGAAACTCTCAATATAATTCTGGAGATGGAAACCACCACACTGAGGTGCTTGTGTTGCCCTGCCAGCTCCCAGGGCTGTTGAGCATGGACAAGCAGAGTTCAGCTTTCCTTTGTGTCAGGTGTTTTCACTTGCTGCTCCTGTTTACCTGTGCTCTCTCCCAGGACTGAAATGCTCATTGTTACATCCCATGCTGGATGCACTGATAGCACATGAATATTTTAAGTCAGATGGAGGAGTTCCTCTGACAGAAGTGAGAGAGGATATATAAAGCAAGAACATCACCTTGTATTAATTCTTATATACAATATGTTACTTGTCTTGTGACAAATCGAATTATCCTGCCTGCCACAGAACGCCGTGGGAAGGAGAGGGAGAAATGGGATGACACACAGCATGACAAGGACACAACATTGATTGAAGACAGCTGTATGTTTATTAGTCAACAGGGCATAATGGCTCAGAAATAGCAGATGAGGCACTGGTGGAGCTGCAGTGCCAGGCTGGGGAGCTGTCACTGCTCTAATTGGGGCCGTTTTGTAACAGGCTTTGCACATTCCTGGCACCTTCTTCCTCCTGACCCTGCAGGACCTTGCAGCCTGAGAGATCTACGTGGAGTAGATAATTAGGCTTGTGCAGAAAAATGAGCAGGCTGTGAGGCCTGTGCTGCCTGACATGACTCTGCTGTCCCTCTGTGCCTGGGGGTCYTCAAGGCCAGGCTGGATGGGGCTCTGAGCACCCCAGTCTRGTGGAAGGTGTCCTTACCCATGGCAGGGGGTGGAATGAGATGATCTTCAAGGTCCCTTCCARTTTAGGCCATTCTRKGACTCTGGGKATTAAATAGCAGCTGCTGGAAAGTCTTGGTCACAAATTGCTGAAATTRYAATTTCCAGTTGGACTTTCTGTCTYACTGCTCACAACACCCACATAGGGATGCCAGGTAGTGAAAATGTGTAAATGTGGACATTTTCAGTGGGAATGCCAGGCAACAGCAGCTTTGCTGTGTTGCCCAGTGAATGTTGGATTTTCCTGCATTTTMCTGACTGTTTTCTTTAYTCCTCCCTAAACTTTCCTTTCCTCYCTGCAGCCGTTACCTGAGCAAAGGCTTCCTGATGTTGTCCAAGCAGAAGAAGTTCACCTCCACTTTTATCAATGCTGTCATGTCTCACGTGGAAAAAGAGCATTCCAGGGAAGCTTGGATGGTGCTTGCCAAGGTGGCAGGTTCTTTCCCCAACCTGGATTATTCCAAGATCATTCAATCCTGGGACAGTGTCAGCAGGTCAGTGTGTGTGCTTTGAACTCCATCCTGCCAGGGASTCCTTAGTGCCCTTCCAGAGATTGCCTTTAAATGCTTAAATCCCAGCTTTTTCTTCAAACTGTGCAGCTGGAAATSCAGCAAATGCCTTGAGATCCGTGCAGTAACCAACTCTTCCCTCCAGCTCAGAGTTTTCATTGCCTTTGACAGGGCTTCTTTAATAATGCATGTCCCAAATGAGAGGACTGCTCAGCTGTGATTTGGAGTGCCTCAGAGTTTCTCTGTTGGTTTTTYCAGGCAGCAGAACATGAGCAGTGGCACCGTGGGACACATCCTGTGTGTCCTTGGGCACGTGGCAAAGCACCTCCCCAAGAGCAGCTGTGAGGAGCTGAAGGGTGAGTGCTCCTGGCCACACCTGCAGAGGTTCTGTGCCTCCAKGAACACCTGAAAAGCTCAGCAAATGCTGCTTTGATGTGTGATCTCGTCCCCAGAGAACATCTGGAGCTGGCTGAAGGAGCTTCAGTGTCCCCTGGAGGTGATCAGCCCAGCTGTGGAGACCCTGCAGAAGCTCTGCCAGGCYTCTGCACCTGCACCAGAGGAGGCACAGGTGGGACTTAAAATACACCTTTTAAAATAGCCTGYTCCCCACTCAGGGCGTGTCTGCTGCTGTCTGCAGGCTGTGGGATGATGAGTTCTAAAAAAGGGGCTCTGTCTCCAGCAGCTCCAGCCTGCTCTGCTCAGCTCTGACTCTTTGCTGCTCCTGAGCTAGAGAGCATCCTGTGGCCTTGTAAAAAAATCTGCCTTCAAATGTATTCCCCCACACACCTCTGAAATACCTTGCTTTTGCCTTCTGTCCAAGAGTTCCTAAAGGAAATTTCCTAAAGGAAACCTGTTGCTGTGCTTGGTGCAGTTTTCTGCTGTAATCTCTGAATATTCTCCATCAGAGCTGCTGGAAATGCACATATTTCCTAGACCTCTTCCTGCAGACCAAACAGGGAGTTAATAACTTGCTGATAACTTTTTTCTGCCTYCATTTGGGTTTTTTAAACAGACAATCAGAAAATCCTGTAGGTGCAGCCCCCCACAGAATGTTGGCTTAAAATGAAATGCAGATGTTCCTGTAGTTGGTCACTCCATCAAATCTAACAGCTATCATTTATATATGTATTTG
Source organism: Alauda arvensis (assembly GCA_902810485.1). Lineage (NCBI taxonomy): Eukaryota > Metazoa > Chordata > Aves > Passeriformes > Alaudidae > Alauda > Alauda arvensis. The sequence goes on from CADDXX010000235.1 coordinate 631,213, forward strand.
CTTATTAAAATTACCACTTCTGGATGGTGGAAAACCAGAAATGATGCTTTATATTCACCACAGTGGAGTAGATAATGAGCTTTTCCTGTGCTTCCCCTCCACTCTTTGCAATTCACATCATGCTTTCTTTGTTAATGGGGCTGCTTTTTTCAAGTAGCATCTAAAAATTCCCACAGACACCTCCAATGTGTTGGGTACACATGAAACAGTCGCCTAAATCCTTTTTGTTTAAGTCTGTGTGATTTCTRTAATGAAGTAAACTCGGGCCTGTGGATCATTAAAAGCCAAATTTTCCAAGGTGTTTTGACACTTGCACACATCCTTTGATGTGCAGGGGGAATTTTAAAGCTCTRAGGCACTGTCAGATTGATTTTAATGGGATCCAGATTATTGAAAGCATATAGAGACTTTGATATTAGGGATTCATGTGTGGACAGGTATTACAGCTGCCTTTTGTTTAATTAATTAAATGGTGAATTAATTTTGTTTAATTACGGCACAGGAGCTGCTCAACAAGGTGTTTGGAGACTTGGTATCCACCTGTGGGAACTACATCTCCAATATAGTCCTCAAAGAGGGTGGAGCAGGGCAGCTGCAGGAAGACCTCTTGGTAAGTTTGGGGGTTATTATTTTAAAKAATCCCCTTCCCTGATTGTTTCAAGGGTGCAGGTGTGCTTGGAGCTGGTGTTCCTCAAACTCCTTGCCAAGAACTGKGGTAATAGGAGTGTGCAAGGCCTGTGTGTGTGATGAATTCTTGTTTGAACAGCAGTTCTGCACACCTGCAGTTGCTTTAAGGATATGGCACCCCATGTATTTTTAATTTGTGATGTGGTTTTTTTCCCCTTGCTTTTCCACTCAAACTCCTCAGATGAGCTGTTTGGGAGGGAGATCTGTAAAAGGCAGGGAATGCTTTGAGGAGTATTTCAGTCTCATTAGATGTGGGGGGTGTGGGAACATATTAAATACACCCACCCAGGCTTTCTGTTCCAAAGCCTCCCCTTCTGTTCTCCAGCCACTGCCTTGGAAGGACTGAGGGAATTTGGAGTTGTTTTCAGAGAAGAACTGACTCCTGCTGGCTTCATTTGCAGCTCAGGCATTGCCTTTTGACTGCAGTGCTGCTTTCTCTCTGCAGGTGAGACACCTCTTCCTCCTGGGTGACGCTGCCCAGCTGTGCCCAGTCAAGGTGGGCAAAAACATCTTCTTTTTGGTTCAATCCATCCTGGCCTTCCCTGGCAGCGAGGACCAATGTGAGCCACTCTCCTTCTGCCCTCAGCTTTGCATTTGCAGGCACCACTGTGTGCCAGGCCATGTTTCCATCCCTGACCTGTTTTTTTTCCAGCATCTGGAAGTGAAGAAATGCCCAGTTTCCAGCCACTGTCCCCGTTCAGAGGCTCAGCCATGTCTTCTGTGGTCAGGGCTCACGCACTCATCACTTTAGGTAAGTGCCAGCCTGCCCTAAAAATGGTKGARCTCAGCCTTTCTGGTGAAGCTCTGCCCAGAATCCTGGKGAAAAGGMGGCTCAGGGGGGACCTTGTCCTTCTGCAACTCCCTGACAGGAGGGAGGAACAAGGGACAGGACAAGAGGAAATGGCCTCCAGCTGTGCCAGGGGAGGTCCAGGTTGGACATGAGGAAGAATTTCTCCATGGAAGGGGTTGTTAAACACTGCTCAGGGAGGTTTGGAGTCCCCATCCCTGGAGGTGTCCTGGATGTGACACTCAGAGCTCTGAGCTGGGTGACAGAACAGGGGTCAGTCACAGGTTGGCCTCAGTGATCCCAGAACTCTTTTCCAACCTCAATAATGCCATGTAAAGCTCTGGCAGTTGTGACAGAGAGCCCCAGTGCTCTGTTGGCATTAGCCCAGCCTGGAGCTTTTAGCAGTGCAGATATCCATGGAAACAAGTTGGGCAAACCAGCAGAACCCTGCCAGCTCTGCTYCTCCAGGTGGTGAATGCATTGATAGTGATCAATAATTAGCATTGTCCCCCTGAGCTGTGCTGTCCYTGTACTCAGAGTGGGTGCTGAAGGATCCTCTCACTTGCAGTAAGATGCTCCAGAGAGGGTGAAGAAAACTTGGTGCTTYTGATGCAGCTGAGAGCAGAATGACTGCACTCAAATACTTGTTCTCCTCAAATGCTGCTTTCAGAGAAGCCTGGCCAGCTGCATTCCCAGGGTTCTGGGGAATGCCAAGTGCAAGTTCTGGGTTTTAATACTTCCATGGTTAGTTAGGAGCAAGTTTCTTTTGCAGATAGGCAGCRTTATTCTTCCCTTAATTGCTTTGGAAAGTTTAATACTTTTGTGCAGAGCCTGGGAACAGGGAGAAGTGATGTTAGAACTATTGCAGGCTATTTTATTTTGGGTTGGTTCAGTGATGCTCTCAGAGGTGGGTGTCTCCCTGCTATGCCTATGACAGCTGGGGCTGTTCTTTTTAGCTGCTTTGAATAATACCCTGTACACAGAAATAGTTTGCTGTGAAGGAGGGAATTTGGCATAGAGACCCACTCTATAAGGTCTAAGGGGAGTTTGGAAGAACTTGAAGTACCATCTCCCTGARAGATCGTGCAGATTGCTCATCAAGTTCCAGCATGAGTTGCTTGTTTATTCCCTTGTTTACTTCCTGGTTCCTTCCCTGGCTCCTTTTGGAGGCAGTGAGCTGGGCTGGGCTGGTTGGGAAGGAGAATTTACTCCCAGCTCTGCTGCTCTGGTGATGCCTTGGAGTGGCCACCTAGAASAGAGGCTAGACAGAGTTAGAGAATAATCTGGGTGTTTATTAAAGSCCTTTAACCTTTACATTATAGATACACCTTGATATCAAATATTTTTTTTTCAAAATTTTGATTCATGTGTGGACAGATATTACAGCTACCTTTTGTTTAATTAATTGAGTGTTGAATTATTTCTGTTTAATTATGGAACAGGAGCTGCTCAGCCAGGTGTGGGGAACTTGGTATCCACCTGTGAGAGCTGCATCTCCAATATATAGTCCTCCAAGAGGACAAAGCAGGGCAGCTCAAAATTTCAAAAGATCGAAGTTTAAAAAAAAAAATTAGATAAAAAATAATATAAAATTTAAAAAATAAATTTAAAAAATTTAAAAATTAAAAATAAATTAATTTTCTAAAAATGAAACTATAAATGAAATAAAAAATTAAAAATTAAATAAAAAAGAAAAATACATTGAATTTAAAAAGAAATTCTAAAATGAAATAAAAAATGAAATAAAAAATTTAAAATGACATTAAAAAAAATGACATTAAAAAAAATGACATTAAAAAAAATGACATTAAAAAAAATGACATTAAAAAAAATGACATTAAAAAAAATTAAAAGTACTCCTTGGGCAGTCAGAGCCTCCCAGAGGCTACACCCGAGATAGACAATGGTCACCAATTTTTCACACAGTTATAAGTTTGGTCTATTTATAATCAGGGGTTAATTCTCCAATTACATCTTCAGGTAATGAAGTCATTTACCCCCAGTTTGCTCCTTCCTAATCCACTTTTATTTCTACTTTTTGGAGCCTGATGCTGTCGGGTGTCCTTGCCCCACAGGCCCGGATGGATTGTACGTAGAAGGAAAGTACAAAAGCATGAAGAGCCCCCCACACTCCACAGGCAGCTGGGAGCTGTGCAGTGATGCAGCACAGGCCCAGAGCCCCAATGCAGCCCCGCTGTTCCCCCAGGGAAGCTGTGCCTGCAGCACGAGGAGCTGGCGCGGGCGTGCATCGCGGCGGTGGCGCGGGAGCTGGAGGTGTCCCCGGCCGTGGCGGTGCGCAGCAACGCGGCCATGGTGCTCAGCGACCTGTGCGTGCGCTACACCTCGCTGGGCGAGAGATACGTGCCCAACGTCGCCCTAAGCCTGCGCGACCCGCACCCCTTCGTCCGCAGGCAGAGCCTCATCCTGCTCACCGGCCTGCTGCAGGTACCTGGGG
>CADDXX010000235.1:636044-666352 GCA_902810485.1 Alauda arvensis
GCAGTGCAGCTGTGGAAGTGGATGGGCCTTGGCAGGGCAGAGCTGGAATCACTGCKAAGATCTGATCACYTRCAGCCACAGGCTGCACCTTGCAGAGGYGACCCAGTGGCCAGAGGGCTGCCCAGAGCCCCAGGAGGTTGTCTCTKGTGAGACCTCTCTCTCTGGGAAGGTTTGCAGCATCCTGGGTAGGACCAACAGASCCCCACAGCCATCCACACCCAGATGCTCAGTAATTAATCCAGAGTGAAGGSTGTTTAAATCTGGGTTTAGTTACTGCCTTTTCTGCACTCACATCAACAACACTCGGTTGGATAATGAGGATATTTTTAGTCAACGGTTGCCCCYTTTCTCATCTTGGTTTCTTTGAACTCCCTCCAGTTTCACTCCTCTATCAATGGCTGTAACAAGCACCACAACGCCTTTTTTCCTCCTGCTGTCTCTGCTGATTGTTCTGAAGGTGTGAATGTTGAGAGGCTKGAGATGTTTACCCTCCCAAAGTTCACATCAGGGCAGGTTTGGAGTGCATTTGGCTCTGAAAAGAGTGTTGAAGAGCACACCTGCCATGGGGTGGGAGAGCAGATTTTTCATTTTGCTGCTTTGTTCTTCATACCTGGGGTGAACCTTGATGGTATTTATGCTGCTGAGAGCATCCCCCAAAATACTTGGGGTTGTTTTGGGGTTTATTTTATGTGYCTTTGGCTGAGCTTTTACAGCTTGTTCATTTGCCTGACTACAGTTTGGAGGTTCACACTGAGTTTTCCTGGTTCAGGTTGTTGATTTCTGCTCATTTTCACAGGAGGAGTATGTGAAGTGGAAGGACTGTCTCTTCTTTCAGTTTGTCAGTGTCTTGGTGGATCCAAACCCAGAAATTGCCAGGTAAAAATCCCAGCTGTGAAATGATGGAGGAGTTGAAGGTCAGAGATGTCTCAAAACCTGTCTCAGTCTTGGCACCTTCACACTGTGAAGAGAAACCTCATGGTTTCCTGACAGGCTCTGTCTCAAGTGCTGGGTTTGTTTTAGGACTAGGATTAAATATTTTGTGAAGTTTCCTTTTTCTCATAGTGCAKGCCTTGCCTTTCCAGCCTGCTGCCACATCTTGTAATTGTCAGAGGAGTGACCTGTCAGATGATGTGTCAGAGGAATTATGCACTCTGATTTTAAGAGCATGTTTATGAATTTTTTGGAGGTTTCAAGGTCTCCAGCTGCTCTGTTGTGTGAGAAATGAGTGGGGGAGGTTTCTCTCAGGTTGGGAAGTCATGTAGAAATTAGRGATACAAAGGAGGCTTGGACACCTTGCTGCTTGTTTCTGCTTGGAACAGTCAATCTGAGATGGGTATTTCCAGAACCATCAACATTTATGTCAATTACCATTCACATTTCCTTTTCAGTGTGYTTTTAATACCTAAAAATGTCTTTCCAGTAGATGGAGACATTGCAGCATTGTGTTCCTCCCATTTCTTTGGGAGCCTTTTCCTTTGCATCTGCATTTAGAGGCTGCATCCAGACAAAACCATGTTCTTCAAGCCTGGGGTTGGCTCTTGYAGGACCTTTGGTGATTAACTTGTTGCTGAGCACTGTGTCTCAGCCATAGTGGAGCTCARGTTAYTGAAAGAATTAAAATTCTGTGCCTGGATTTAAGTTCAGATTTATTTCTGGCTCAGTTTGCTTTAATGGCCATAAAAATGAGTAGTGCTGTGGATGCTGGAAATGTCTGTCCCTCTGAGAGGAGGATGGAAGTCAGTGAGCTGGGCAAGAATTAAATGTGGCATTGAGGGAGAGGAAAACCATCCTGCTGCCTGGAGAGCCCTCCACAGCTTCAGGGGTGGCTTTTGGAAATTACCCAGTGCTGATTGCTCTCTTCTCCTCCTCTCCAGTCTTGCAGAGTCCTCCCTGGTGCACATCTTGCTGAAGAAGAACCCCGTGATGTTCTCCCAGCACTTCATTGAGTGCATCTTCCATTTCAACAGCTACCAGAAGCACCAGAAATACAACAGGTTCCCCCAGAGCCTGCGGTCAGTTGAGCACATTCCTGTCTGATTTTTGCTAAATTATGGGCTGCCTGGCCMTGCAGCTCTCAGTGGCAGCACAGCATTTGTGTCACTTGATAATCATCCATGCACCAGAGTGAGGAGAGCTGGGGGGAGCAGTTGCTGAGTTGTGTCCTGCCTTCCCTGTGACACTGCTGTGTGTAATTTGTAGGACTGTGTGCTGTCCTAACAGGTTTATGGGTCTTCAAAGTGACCTGCAAATATCCCTGGCTGATTTAAGGTCTCATTATTCCTGAGAGCTGGCATAATGTGATTTGGGCCTCTGTAAAATGTTGTGCTCTGCCACAGGGAGAGGCAGCTCTTCTCTCTGAAGGGGAAGGAAAACAAGGAGAAGAGGATGAGGATCTACACCTTCCTGCTGGACCATTTCACAGATGAGCARAGGTTCAACATCACCACCAAGATCAGCCACAACATCCTAGGTAAGGGTCTGGCAAACAGAAGAATGGGGTCTGTATAAAAGCTCCTGATCCAGATGTTTTATCTYCCTGGCTTCCCCATCACTACTGCTYGTGGAAAAACAAATTATTTCTTGCCTGTGTATTCCAGCTTGCTTTGTGGATGAGGTCCTTCCTTTAGACCTGGAAGGCAGTGAGCTGCTCTCAGATACATTTGCAGTCCTCAGCTGCAAAGAAATCAAGCTCTCAAGTATGAGGTCCAAACCTGAGGAGGACATKGAGCCTGATGAAGATGAGATGGCYGTGGTTGTGAAGGTGGCCCAGAAAAAGCTCATCTCGCAGGTGAGGGGCACTTGGTCTGCTGTGGGGAGAGGGCTGGGCAGCTGTGTGTCTTGTAAAGCAAAATATGAAGGCAGAATTTGTGAGGGATGCTTGTTCTGGAGCTGGATCAGAAATGCTTTTCCCCAGGAGCCAGGGGAGCTGTGCTGAGCTGGATTYGTTCCCCACCCCTCTCCTTGCTGAAGCATTTGAGCAGAACAACGATTTTCCTGCACCTCTGAGCAATTTGCCTTCACTGTGAGAGCTGAGTGACTTAGTGATGCATCTGAAAAGGCTCCACTTAGGTTAAAAGCCTCTGTGCATGTGTGTGGTATAAGAGCAGCCTTAATTACAGTGATTCCCTGGCTGTGGAGGGATAACTCCTCTCACTTGGGCCGTCCCTGGAGCTGCAGAGTGGCTTCTCCTTCACTGCCTCGTGTAACTGYTCATGCCTTGTTCACTGAAAGGTTCAAAAGAAGAATTTAATCGAAAACATCATCCCAATAATCATATCACTCAAGTCCTTGATGGAGCAGAAGAGGATCCCAGCTCTGAAGGACCTGATGAACTGCCTGCGGGTAAGGGGAAGCRTTTCCTTGGTGGTCGTGGTGTTTTGATCCTCTCTGGAGCGAACGTGCTGGCTGTGCAACCACTGCCAGAACCTTCTTAGGAGGGAAAAATTCAGCAGATAGGATGTTGTGACACTGCCACTGTGTTAAATAACGTGGGAGGTGGAGGGATTGGAGACAAGGCTCTCAGTGTGGAATGTGGGCAGGGAGAAAGCTCAAACGCTGCAAAGCTTTTCCACGTTCTGAAGAACAAATCGGAGCTGAAACTCTTCAGTCTGTTAAAAACACCTCTGCTCTACCAACTGGTGTTTCCTTTTGCTCCCAAGCAGCTGTGATCTGAATGGGGATGTGAATCAGTAGCCGGGGGAGATTTCTGAGAGGTTCCAAACATTCCTTGTTGCTGCAGGAAATGATGCAAGATTACCGAAACGAAATCAAAGACTTCTTTGCTGCAGACAAGCAGCTGGCAGCTGAGCTGGAGTATGACATGAGGAAATATGAAGAGAAGCTGGCCAGTGAGAAGGAGTCAGACCAAGAGCAGCTCTCAGCAGCCCACGGGGAGGTGAGAGTGCCAATAACTCTGTCCATGTCTCCTCTGCTCAAGTTTATGCCCAGGGACCCTGTCCCAGCACTTGGAGCAGGGTGGTTGTGAAGGGTTTTCATGCCTCTTTGTACTTCCTCACAGAAGATTTGGTTTCAGAGTCATTTAATAGGCTTAGAACATCAACAAGCAAAGCCAAGAGGAGCAGCAAGTRATTAGTGGAGAAAGAATTCAATTTAAAGGAAAAACCAAGTCTAATTTGGCACCAGCTGAGCTTAAATGTTGTATTCTCTCTGTTCCCAGAATGATGAACTGGTAACAAAGAAAGRAGTTCACTTTGTCTCACTTCAGGTGTCTACAAAGTGGAAATTCAAACCATGCAGATCCTCCTAAATTCAGTGTAAAGCAATAAATACATGCTTGAGTCAATTGTCCTGAACTATTTTAGATCCTTACCTTAAGATGAGATGACTTCTAGCCTGGAAGTTCATTCCTCTGCAGACTTTAGAAGAGCACTTATATATAGACCTCTAAACTAGGACATTTGTGTCCCTGTTCCCTTCTTGGAGGGTAAAATTTTGGCCAATAAATTGTTTCTCCCTTTACATCCATCAAACAAAGGGCAGCTMTTAAACGCTCAGGTCCAAGCACCTTGCAGGGTTTTCTACTCTTGTACCCATTGTCAGACATGACCTTTCCTCCTGTTTTCCACAGCAATGTCCACCTGTGAGTGAGAGGCCACCCACATCTGAGTCCATCCCTCCCTCTGGCCCTGCTGAGTTTGCCACACCTCGTGCTGATGCTCCAAGGCAGTCACCTGTGGGTCGCAGGTATGGGCTCCTCTTTGTCACCTGGCATTTTATATTTATTTGGATGATGTATTCATAGCTATTTATACTGCTCTGCTGATCCAGTCTTTTGAGAGTGGTTTGAAAGTCACAGGCATTGCAGCAGAATCTTATTATTTGGTGATGATGAGATGATGGTGAGGGCTTGGGGAGGGGACAGATCTTCCCTCATGCACCTCATCAGGGCTTTTGGAGGCAAATGCCAGTTCCTGTCTTGTTTCTGGCCCTAGGGCAGCCTCCCTGACCACGCTGGCCATCCTGGAGTCTGCCAGGAAGGCAGTAGAAGGACTGAACATAAAGCAAGGCAATGGCAAGTGGAGGAGTTCATCAGCCTCTTCTGAGGCATCAGGAACATCTGGCAGCCAGCGAGGTGGGACCTGCTGCATCCTGCTCTGCCTCTGCTCTGCACGGCTCCAGCAAGGCTCTGGAGTGCTCTTCAAATCTTAATTGCTCCCTTGTTGTTTCCAGTGTCCATCCAAAGCCTGAACCAGCAGTCCAGTGGAAAAACCGTGACTGTGTCAGGGAGAGCAATCAGCACACCAGAACGTGAGTAGGAGCTGAGAGCTGTGCATTGTTTATTCATTTACCAGCCTGCCCTGCACTTTCTTGGCTCTGGAAGCACAGCTGAGCAATGTTAGGCTGACCTAACAGGGACATCCTCAAGGTTGGGTCCTTCCTGCTCCAAGTTATCCARACAGGGTCTGAGGTGAGCTCCAAGCTGCTCCTGGAGCAGGCACAGGGCTGTGACAGCTGCAGGAGAGCACAGGCATCTGCTCAGAGGGATTAACAACCTGCACAGTCACTGAGYGTGTGTGTTCCACACTCAGAACTGGAGGAGGAATGATGTGGTTTGGTTACTGCTCTGGAAATGGAAGTAGAAATGCACAGAGAGCAATGTCCARTACACAAACTGTGAGTCTTTGCTTGTGTCCACTGCAGCTGAACCTTCCAGGGGCAGTTCTGGAATGCTCTCTGACAGCCCTGCAAGCACCAGAGGCAGTTACAGTAAAACCCAAATGGAGCTGGGTTCCAGCAGGAAATCCCCTTCCTTTCCATCCATTTGCTGCTGGGTTCCAGCAGGAAATCCCCTTCCTTTCCATCCATTTGGTGCTGAACTCCTTTAGATCACCTCTGTTGTGCTGCGAGGTGTGAGGTGCAGAGAACTGTGAGAGCTCCAGGTGTGAGTGCTGTGGCAGCTCAGCTCCTGTTAGCTTTGGGGGTGCTTTGGGAAGGGGCTGGGATCCCCAGGGAGCTGTGGCAGTGCCCCTCAGAGAGCCACACTCTGAAATCCCTGACAGCCCTGAGCAAGCACTGCTGTGCAGCCACTGGAAAATCTCATCCTGCCCTTCCCCATGTGCTGGGCTGCACTTGTCTGCCTCAATGTTTCTCTTTGAGCAACAAGCAAAGAAAAAAAAAAAAGTGGGGTTTTGTGCCAGAAGTGTTTTTAGAGAGCAGGATTCTTTGAGCACCGTGGTCTCCTGGAAGCTGCCACGGCTGTTGCTCTTCCAGCACCATATGGTGAAAAAGGAGGGGAAATGTTGGTCTGCAGTGGTACTAGAGCTGAATTCCTGCTTTGCTTGGAGGCAGCATGTGTCCTTCAGCAGGGAGACAAACTGTACAGAGCAGGATCATCACTTCAGTCAGCGTGTGTTGAGCCATCTGTATGGTGGCACAGGCTGATAGACAATCAGAATAAAACATTTTATTCCTCTGGTATATCATTCTGAGACTACTGGAGACGCAGTTCTTYGTAAACAGGTTTGTACTTGAGAAGTTGGGACCAGCTGTCCCCTCGTTCTGCCTTGTTCAGCTGTTCTGGCTGTGTTCTCTCTTCCCTTCTGTCTCTGGGGCTCCTCATCTCCTGCTTTGTGCTTTGGGAACTGTTTCAGTGGATCTGGGTGAGTGGGGATTGTACATAAACACAGGTGGAAATACCACCTTCCCATACTGCATKGGAAGCCCTACTSCCCCATTTTCCCCCCATTTTTTCCTCTTTTCCATTGCATCTTTATCATTTCCTTCCCCTTCCTTCCCCATAAATGCCTCCTCACCAAGGTAACTTCTTCAGGCACAGGYCAGTCCTGAGAGATGCAGGGCAGAGCTAAGGCAGATGGATCAAGTTTGATTTCTGCTCTAAGCTTCAGTGATTTTCTTCCAGGACAGGGCAGGAGTTAAAGAGCAAACCCTGTTCAGCTGTGAAGAGAAGTCCTTTTAGCTGAGTTTCCAGCTCCTGCCCTATAAAGCACTTCCTGCCTTAATTCCTTGTGAAAGGTTCTGGGAAACATGAGCATAAAACAGAGCGTTGAGTTAAGTAAAATCTGAATATTGTGACATTCCTCCTGAGATAAATGACAGGAAAGAGACAGCTGACAACCAGGGCCTATTCAGGCAAGCTAAATTCTACCTAGCTCCCCTGTCAAGTGATTCCTCTTGTCTGGCTGCAGGCAGCTCCTCACAGAGTGGCTTTTCAGGGCCTGTGGCAGTTTTCAGGGGCCCCAGATTCTGCCTTGGGTAAGCAGAGCAACTGGTCTGGATGGAACGTGTTGCTGGGAGAGATGGCAGAGCTTCAGTGGAAGGGGTGGCTGTCCCTGCCAGGCAGGACAGGGGCCACAGGACCAAGGTCTCACACTGATTTCCTCCAGCCAGGGAGGCTGTGAGGCTGAGGAATTTGGAGGTGATGTGGCCCATCAGACTCAGCACAGGGGTTTGAGGCTGAATGGGAGACTCTGAGGTCTGGGGAAGAGGGATRGGTATGTGTGTTTGCAATTAACTGGATTTACTTACTCTATGACACTTGAGTATTGCACAGCAGCATGCCTTGCCCTCTGGCTGTGTCACAGGCTGATAATATATGATTTTATTTTCATTTCCAGAGACTGTCAATGAGCTGACTTTTGGAGCTGGGGTCAGTCACATCAGCTTGGCACAGACACCTGGTTCAACTCCAGGCAAGTCATCTCTGTGATTCTTACTTGAGGGGAGGGGGAAAAAAAAAACCCAAACCAATCCCAAATGACCAAATCTGTGGCATTTTGTAAAATCTGAAAATGTATGTGTCGTTTGCAGAGGAGAAAGATGCTGAGGATAGGCCAAGGGATATCATCTGCATGCCAATGCCAGAGGAACCGTAAGTTCAGCACGGGGCTGGAGCAGCCCCTGCAGGGAGAAAGCAGGGAGAAAGGCTGGCCAGGGGCTTGGAGATGCCAAGGGCTGTTGTGTTTCCTTCCTGCAGCCCACCCCCACCTCAGCAGTGGAATGTGGAGTCCCCAGCACGGAGGAGCAGCCAGCGAGGGCCCCTGCGCCGCTCACAGCGCAGAAGCTCCCGGACAGCAGAGAGCTGAGCTTGTCCTGGGCTGCACAGAACCACCACACTGCCTGCAACTGCCCCTGCCCTGTGAATGCACAGCCTTCCTTACCTGTTCTGAGCTGGCTTTTGCCCAGAGCTGTCCTGGAGATGAGCAAAGCACATGGATGGGTGCTAAGTGCTGCTCCCGACAGGGCTCACTGCAGGGCTGGGAGCCCTGGGCTGCACAGAGCCACCACGCTGCCTGCAACTGTCCCTCCTCTCTGGAATCACACTTGGCTGTGAATGCACAGCCTTCCTTACCTGTTCTGAGCTGGATTTTGCCCAGAGATGAGCAAAGCACATGGATGGATTCTGAGTGCTGCTCCTGGCAGGGCTGACTGCAGGGCTGGGAGCTGCAGCATAAAAGGAAGGTGGCTTTTCRCTCTCAGGATGTGTAATTTGTCCATTTGGAAAAGTGAGGGCATAACGTTGCCACGAGCTTGGCAATAAATGCATTTATCACAGCTTGCAGGGCAGCAAGTGCCTGGGTTTGCTCACCCAATTCCTCATTGTCCCTCTGGGTTATATAATAGAGTTGCTTTAATTTGAACAAAGGTGAAACAGCTTGTCACTGTCACACCCCTAAATCTGGTAATTGCACGCTACATCACCTCTTATTTGTTGTGCAAACTCCTGTGTGTATGAACTGCCTTAATGCTCTTTCTATATGGAATATTTCCATTCTTGTTATTTCTATTCTGTGTTATTTCCTACTATTAGCATTTGATGAAAATAAATGGTTGCTGAATTAATTCCACCCACGGCGTCTCCCCTTTTCTTGAGCTGACAGAGAAATGATTTTTTTTTTCCCCTGTAGATTTCTACAGCCTCTCAGTCTCTTCTACCACATCATTGGTATCTTGGGCCCTCAGTTCAATTAATGTTGGGCCCAGCAGCTTTTAAATAGAGACTTTGACTTGACTGCAAGCAGGGTAKGAGTGACTCAGGCAAGGTGGGTAAGTGCTCTGGCCAGGTCCCTTGTTTATCAGAAATACCCTGGGTAAATCTGACCCTTCCCCAGTCTCCCTGCTGGCCACCTCACTGAAGTTTTTCTGTTGTTAACTTTTATCACAGAGCTCATGGCCTAGATTTCATTGAAACTTGGAGCTGGGATCTGTTTTATTCCTGCTGCTTTGTCTAACTCGGCCACAAGCCCCAGGCACGGAGCAGGATTTGCTGCAGGAGTGGATACAGAGGCACTTYCCTCCTGCTCTGGAATCCCATCATTTGCCTCCACTTTCCCTACTCTCTTTTGAAGATCAGAGAGCCCTTCAAGTGAGGTTAAACTTTATTCCCAAAATCAAAGTCAGAGAACAGAGCATGTATGGAATGGCTTTGGCTTAAGGGATGGTCAGCTATGGCCAAACCATTTATTTTTGTACCTTCTCTCCTGCCTTCAGATGTTATTTAATCACTCTGAATGGTAAATTGGGATAGTTTATTTCCTACTTTTTGTTTTGTCCTCAAAGCAGCATCTGAGATGAGCCCTGTGAGTTTTAACCTGTCTTCTCTAGAGAAGAACCAGGAACAAATGTCCAAGGATAAACTGATAAACAGCCCTGGACTTTCTGTCACCTCCATCCACTGTGAGTGCTCTGACAGGAGAGACTTGCCTTTATTTCACTGAATTAAAAACAGGAGCTTCCCATCATTTGGCTGTTTGAAAGCCATCACCAAGCCCAAATCAAAACCCCTACAAGAATGCTTTATAGCTTGGTATTTATGTAAAACATTCTTGGCAAAGTTAAACGTCATACATTAGTACAAACCTGAATATTATTCACAATGATACAATGAAATCCATCCATCAGCTCTCAGGAGCTAGGTTGGGGGGGGATCTTCTCCCCTTTCTCGTTAGAAATGCCACTGTGCATTTTAGAACTGAAGAAAAAAAAATAAAGTTTGGATTGCTGGTTTGTCACATGAAGGCTGCCTTTGGTGGGACTGCAGATTGTGCTCCCAGAGCTACCCTGGTTCAGGCCTTTCCTCTCTCTCCTTTATTGCAGGGACCCTGAAAGCAGCACAGAGGAGGAGCAGTGGATGCCCAGAGGGTGCAAAGGAATGTCAGAACAATTAGAGGCAGCAATCAGCAGTGGGTGGCTTGGATGAAGAGCTGGCACGAAGCAGAACAGCAGGGCTGATGTGTGAGTTCCACAGAGAACACCTGGTTGGGCCTGCCCCATCCTTGTCTTTCCTTCCCCTGGCAAAGGGACAAGTGGCAATGCTTTTTCTTTGGGCAAAACAAATGCAGCAATGGCATGTCCAGCGAGGGCTCTTGGAAACAAAGCAGAGTAAAGCAGAACACGAAAAAAATAACACTGACAGTCCAAATCATCAAGTATCCAAAATACTGTATACAGGAAAAGTTCAGACAACTCAATTCATATTGGAAATACAAGAACACTAAATTCTGCTACGTTAAAAAACTTCCTAAACCACAGCACAGTCCTAGTGTTGCATCCACATCTTTGCAGCCTGGTCTCACCCAATGCTGTTCAACACYATCAACATGGATATTTTGGGAAACACGCGTTCCCCATCATTCTCTCTAAAGCCAAGAGAACCAAATATGGTTGGTTTTGCTTGTTTTTTTTTTTTTTTTTTTTCCTTTTTCCTTTACCATCTAGAGAAAAAATTTCAGCTGACACTATAAAAGTGCTTTTGTGTTGAGCTTTTTTGCTTTCCCAAGCCCAGAACCAGTGGCCTTGGCAATGTGGTTTAAACCTGCCAAGCTGCTGCAGCTGTCACGCTGTGTTAGTGCTTTAGGGAACTTGCAGAGGGGCAGCAAACACTGAAGTCACCCTGTCACCTCTTTGGAACTGAGCCCAAAAGCCATCCCTGGATATTTCTTGCAACGACAAAAACAAAGTGTTGGTCACTGGCAAGAAAAATTTGTGTTTTTTTTCATATAAAAAAAAGTTGGTAGCTCCTGCCATAAATTTACAAAAGCTATCCCTGAGTGACTCTGTTCTGTGTCTGGTAAGACCTCTTGTGACAAGGAAATGGCTGAAGCTGGCTGAAGAGGAAAGAGATGCTGTTCCACCCGCAGCTTTTTGTTACACTTTGCACTAATACTGATATGCTCTGACAGTGCCACACTGTAGCAAYGTGTGAGCTCCTCTCTTGTAGCTTCAACAGTAAAAAAATAGCTCCGTTACTCAAACACCGCTGGCATCACGTATTTACACTTTTAAATAGAAACGTTACCTTTTTCTGAAGTAATCAAAATAGATCTTTGCAAAAAATTTAGAAGGTGGGGTTTTACAAAATAAACGGAGAAGGTAAAAAAAGCTGGAGGATCTCTCAGTACCTTTTATGGCAATCTTAGCCCAGGAAATTATTTGGCTTTAATTTTCCTGAAAGGGATGTCTTAGCACTGGGTCTCTGCCTGCCCTCTAAGCCTCTTTCCCCACGGAAAGACGCAGGGGCCAAGCCTGCTTTGTGCAGATTAGGAGGGGTTACCTGCGTGCAATGAGCCCTGCCCAGCAGGGAGCAGAGGCAGTGCCCCTGCCCTGGGGGGGTCGTGTTAAAGAACAGCATTTGGGGATGGTTACACAAGGGCTGAGGGCATTAGTGGTGTTTTCACTGTCCCTGGTGGCTGGGCTCAGACTCCACCCTGTGCACCTGGGCAGTCAGAGCCCAGCACAAGACAATCACAGATGTGGAAAAGTCACCAGCCAGGCCTGGGCAATGAGCTGCTGGGAGGGAATCYCCCAAATCTCACCCTTTGAAGTCCATCTACTGCTGTATCAGCACCTTTTTTTTTTTTTTTTTTGTCTACTAGTAACACATTTCTGGTAATGTCTACTACACCTTTACCTAATGCTGYGCCCCTGCTTGGTTTGCACATTGTGGCTGTGTCCCTGCAGCACAAAGAGAAGGCAATTCCACAAAACTTCCACAGCCCAGTCTCTTGGGAAGGATTAAAACCTTTCCTTAGTCCAAGGACAGGTTTGGGTGATCCTGTTGGTWTCTCCAGAGGCAGGGCAGACTCGAGTTGGGCAGTGAGGAGTTACTTTAAACTTTGGCAAAGAAAAAAAAGATATACAGATAGCTAGCTATCGAGTTCTTGTGTGTTCCAAACTCTTCCAAGCGCACTTAATTTATCTTTTGCTCTTGCTTTGAGTTCCTGGAGGAGGTATTTTCACACTTGCTTTTGCTGGTTYGCAATTTCCTTTTGGCGTCTTAGATGACAAATGAAGACTTGTGTCTGAAGTCRCCCTGCAACGAAACAGGTTTGGGATGTGGGAAGGGTCCAGCAGCTTTCCAGGCACCTCTCTGTCCCTGCTGCCCCCAAAAGGTAGATCCAAGCTGGGTAACCATGAGGATTCTGCCCAGGCAGCTCCCATGTCCCACTGGAAAGGAGAGGGAGGCACCAGTTCCACTGGCCAGGGGCTCCTCCTCCCATCCTCCTCACACACCAAGGCGTGGCAGGGACTTTCTCATTCCATCACCAGTATCTCTGCTAATGGGAGAGGCTTTTTCTGGTCTTAAGCTCAGTGATCTACACAAATCCCAAAATACAAATTCCTTGGCAAAAGCATTCGTGTCCTGCCCACTTAATCCAATGAAACTCATCCTAAGGGGGTCAGGCCACGAGATAACTCAGAGCAGAGCTGCCTCTGATAGCTCCTGGCATCAGTCACTTCAGGCAACTTCAACTGTTCATCATTTCTAAGGAAATGACTCAGCCTTCACCCTTCTGTTTTCCCTCTGTTCCCCAGCCCTGCTTCAGAGTGGAGCCCACTCTCACCAAGTCTGTAGGCCCTAAAAGCGCCTCGTCCTCTGCCCACCCTCTTCCTCTCTTGCCAGAGATGGTAAATGCAAATCATTTGTTGTTACCTCATCCTCTGTCCAGATATAGTTAACGCCATCAGGCTTTGCTGGAGTCTTGTAGCTGAAAGAAAGGGAAAAAGCTCATTTCTGGGACAGGAAGACTGCAGGRTTTTGGAGGGGAGGTGCTGGGAAAGATGGAAATGAGGAGGAGGAGCTGAGTGAGAAGCAAGCAGAGAGAAACSCAGTTTGTTTCTCAAATGAGAGGTCTATGTTTATTCCATCATTTACCATGGCTGGGATTTTGTCTAAATTCTCCTTCAGCAAAGGGTGAAAAGATTGCTGTGTGTTTCCCYAAGACTCTGCAAAGAGATAAACTGATTCCTTCCTGGGCTCCCCTGCTCTGGTGCCTGTCACTGCCTTTCTGTGCCTCCTGCTCCAGTTTCCTGTGGCAATTATAAAGTTCAMTTTAATCCTTCACTGCCAGAAGCCTTCAGCATTTTTCTTACTTATAGGGAAGCACCACTTATTTGCAATCCCACAGGAACTCAGGATTTATACACGACTGTCAAGTCCAGTGTATGCCAACCCTCAGCTGCATTTAAATGGGATATTAAGAGCTTTTTCTKCAAAACAAACGAAACCGAAGAGAAAAACAAGACAGGACTTGTGCTGAAAAGCAACATTTAGCACAGAACAAATCTATCTGGTGAGAATCTTGGCTTTGCATACATTATCTCCTCTCCAGACTCTGTGAGGACATCGAGGCTTGTCTCTGATGCTAATGCTGTTGTTTTTACCATTTYCATGTGCGCTCCAGAGCGCTTGTTTTTCATCCCAAATTTAGGTCCTCACAACTAGTGAGGCTTCCTGTAGAGAGCCTGCTCTGCTGCATCCATTCCCTATGCAGGTCCTGATGCTTCAGACTGATTGTGCAGCAAGATGTGATCATTAAACCMTGGCCCTCGTTATGCCAACAGCACAGGAGCTCTTGGACAAACACCTGCAGGCATTTAATTGTGCTGGGCGCCCCTTCCCATGCAAAGGATGAGGGTATCAGAGCTCACCCATTCTTAAGGGACAGCTCTCCCTGAGGAAAATGCCATCCATTCCTGGAAGTGTCCAAGGCCAGGTGGGATGGAGCTCTGAGCAGCCTGGTCTAGTGAAAAATGTCCCTGTCCATGGCAGGGATTGGAGCTGGATGATCTCTAAGGTCCCAATTCACTCTGGSATTCTGTGATTCCATGAAATAAGCCTGGAGGCTGCAGGGTTTTACAGCAGGATGTTTCAAGGACTGGCTTGGCCTGTGGACTTTGGTGGGGAATTAGGCATTGGAATTCCTTTTAGCCACTRATTTTTGGTGCCCTTCAGACTCCTCCATGCTAGCTGAGGGTGCAGGGACTTKTCCAGGCAGCCCAGCTTACCTTTCCCCATTCTCTTTGCCATTTGCAAAGTATCCCCTTCTGTAGGCACAGCAGATCCCCAGAGTGATGAGCACCAGGACTGCCAGGACCACCAGGACTCCCCCGATTATCCCAGCGATGTTGAGATCATCTGGCAAAGAGAGAAACCAGCACTCAGTCCTTCTTTAGGGCAGCAGCAGCATCCCAGCTTCACACACACTCAAATGCTATCTCTCAAATATTTTAAGCAATAGTTCACAGGGAACTAGTGAGTCCTTAACTTCAAGATTAAATCTGTTCCCGATCTGACGTTTCCCTGCATTTTCAGATTATTTTTATCTCCTTATGTTTGGGGCTATGAAAAAGCAGGGCAGACTTAATGCTAYAGGATGTCCCCTCTCATTCCTGATGGTGATGGCAATTTATTTATGGTGATAKATCATCCAGCATTGATGAAAACTGTACAGAGAGCCACTCACAGACTTCCATCTCCTGCTCGTCRCACTTTGCAAAGCCAGCATCGTTTGTTGCTATGCAGGAGTAACGACCYGTGTCACCTTTGTGCACTGCATGGAAAACCTGGGGAGGCAAAAGGGACAAGGGGAAGGGATGTGACACAAGAAACAAGGCGCTGTGAGGGTGTAAAAATGTGTATAAAAATGCATCTCTGCTAAYATCTTCTTCCATCAATCTTCCCTCTCCCAACTCGCCCAGACCCTGGCACGCCTCACCTTCTCCAAATTAYTCCTTCCTTGAAAGCCAGGCAATGTTTTTCTGAATTTACAAGTGACCTTAAAGATAACCTGTCCAGCCAAACAAGGCCTGATCAGAGGTGTCAGGGCATTACCAGAGTGCCTGTGGCGGGGTTCAGGCTGTAGGAGGAGTTGTGGGACTTGGATTTGCTGTCGGGTGACAGAGGCTCGCTGTTGCGGTACCAGCTGTAGGTGGACTTGGGGAAACCTTCATTCTCGTGGCAGTGAAGAGAGGCTGATTTGCCAACMGGGACAGCTTTAGGCACAGAGCATCTGGGAGTCATGGGTTTCACTGCGGGAAGACACAAACCAGGTGAGTGGCACCAAATAATTTCTGAATCCTGTGCTTTCTTAGGCAAAACCATTCAAACTTTCCCTTATTCCCAGCTGGTTTGAAACCTGCCAGAGTGGCACTGTCTGSACTTTGGAGATCCCCACAGCCCCTTGTGTTCCCACTGCAGGGATTTGTTGGGGTTTGATACCTTGCACTGTGAGCTGGATGTTGATCTCATCGATGGTTTTGGTGTCGGAGGGCGCGGCCACCTCGCAGCGGTACGTGGCCGTGTCCATCCTGGTGGTGTTCTTAATCACCAGGGATGTCCTGCTCAGGATCTCTGCCCGGGTCACAAAGTCCCCTGACATGCAGGAAAGAGATAGGAGAAAAGAAGGGGAATCAAGGCTAATGACTCAGGACTAAAAACCAGGCTCGTTTTGGGTGTATAAATTAAGTGGTTGATCTCAGACTCTTTTCCAGAGTCAAAGGAACTCGATGCTYGAAAGCCCCAAAGGAAACTAAAGCTGCCAACCATGTAAGAGGATGAGCTGGAAAGCATCACTCCAAATCTCAAAAACTGTGGCAAAATTGAACTTCCAAGAGAGCCTCAGGCCTCCTCCTTTGGAAGATTCATTTGGATGTGGCTCTTGCTYCCATCTGAAGTGCTGGAGCAATTCCAGATGGAGTCAAACCCTACTGGCACTGGAGTTCTCCTATCAAGCCAGAGGCTGCTTCTAATGCTCCCAGGATGCTGCAAATCCCTGTGCTGCCTCAGCAGAGAGCACTGGCAGCTGGACACACTGATCCCTGCTGAGGTGCAGATGGAGCTCTCAGATATYTTTTGGAAAGACAGGAGGGGTCAGACGCAGAGACCACACTGGGACCCACAGAAGGGAAACTGCATCATTTCTTTCTTACCCAAAAAATATCTCCTAGGCAGGATCTCACTCCAGCTCCCTACTGTGACCTGTCAATAATAAGGCAGGGAGGAAAAAACATCCTGCTCCCTCTTCATCCTGCACTTCAGCTGCTGAGCTGTGTTCCAGAAGAAAGCAGCCAAACACCCAGAGCTCCTGCCTTTAACAGACTTGTTTGTTCCCCATTGTACTGCTTCTGAAATCTGTTTGGAAAGCTGTTTTGGAAATCTGAGAACAAGGAAATCTTCATACCCTGCATTTTGTTGTCAAAAAAGACGTAAGAGGTTTCTCCATCTCGGATTTTCTTCCACTCRATTCTGGGATCTGGCGTCACCGTGGATTTAATGATGCAGGACAGCTCAACACCTAGCAGGAGAAATGGAGGCAATCCAGATTAATAGGAAGCAGCTGTGTTTTTGCTCTGCTTTGAGCACTCTCACTCAGTGTTTTATTAGGAGCTGCTGCCCACAAAGCAGAGCCTTCTCTTTCATCTGCCTCACAAACAGAAATGCCGCTGGGTTCCAGGAGCTATTGGAAGATGGATTTTGGCCAGCAAAAATAATAGTCCAACAGATATCAGCTGTGCAGAGAAATGAACACCCTGTTCTCTGCAGGCTGAGGCTTATGGCAAACAAAACCTTTAGTGAGGGTGAGCCCACAGCCCTGTCCAGCTGCTGAGCAGGGCCACTCTGGGAGTCAGGGATGCAGCATCTCSCTGGCACTGCCTGGGGAGGGACTGGGGCACTGACTGCTGGGGRAAAACCCAGCAAACCCTGTCCCCTTTGCAGCTGGCACTGGCATCCCATTCCCCTGCAGAACCAGGCACCCCAGCAGGGCCTTCTCAGTGTCCCAGGGCATGTCTGCAGGAGGGCCAYGAGAAAATATGAATTTCTCTCTCTCTGTATTAACTGCACGGCAACTGCTTTTCCCTCTTTTGGGACCCAGTTCAAGAAAGCACTTAGGCAGAGGCTTTGCAATGCCACGGCTTTCAGAGGACCTCAATAAACTATTTAAAACAGGGAGATACAGACATATTCTAAGGCACTTCTCTGAATCCCAGCTCTTGTAGTCCTAAGGAACCAGCGAGCAACAAGCCAAATTTCCCTCCATTGTTTGGCCTGATGCAGCACAGGCAGCACTCACTTTGGAATTCCTGCACCACGGGCTTGGTGTTGCTGGATGTCAGCTCCACAGCCAAGAGTCTGCAGCCTGGAAAAACAAACAGAAGGCAATAAGAAATAGCACAGCTCATAAGTCACCCAGCTAGGAGCAGGCTGCCTGCTGAGAAATCGTCCTGGCCAGCTCCGAGGATTGACTTCCCCAGGCAAAACCTCTTCCTGGCCACCAGCACAGCTCCAGCAGGACTGAGTTTATTTAGGAGTTGTGGTGGAAATACAGGAAAATATCATTGTTAGAAGTAGCAATTAAAGAGGAGGATTAACATAATGGCATGAAGGCAGTGCCAGCACGAGCCATTTCCTTGTGCTTTGTGCTTATTTAGATGGGAAAGGAACTGTGCTAAGGCAGGAGTGAAAGTTCTATTTTGGAAATKAACTTGATGGTCAGGAAAAGACAGGAAGCAGAGCAAAGCTCCAGAGATCCAGTCAGGTCCTGGGAGATGGAATGGGCCAGGCCTGGCCTCTAACAAATGCTGATTATGTTGGCAAGTACTGCAAGTGTGGTAATGTAAAATGTGAGGCAGTAAATCACAAGAGGACTGTGATTCAGAGCAAACAGGAGTTCAGCTCTGTGGGTAGAGCCCCAGCCAGACCCACACTGGGGAGAAAGCTCAGCCATGCAATGCTGTGAGGCTCCTCACAACACAAACTCGGTGTTCCCTGCCTGCTCTGAGCACCAATGTGTTCCCAATTAATGCAGTCATCTTCCCTCTTTTGCATATTACTCTAGTTTGAAAAATCTGCCTTCCACGTCCCTTCTGCTGTGCACCCCACCAGAGCAGGTATCAACAACACTCTGCTGGATGCCCAATTCACCAACAGCTCTTCAGAGGGAGAGGGAAACAAGCAGGGAGCTCCCTGGAGAGGAAAATGAAGCAGGCAGAATATTCTGGAACTGGCTGTTCTGGTTCTCCTTCTCTCAGGCAGACCATGGTGTTCCCAAACCAGGCTGCTCCAAAGCCCTTCCAGGAGCAGGTTCCATGCTACAATCACTGCCAAAATAACCAGCTGCAGAGGCCTGTCACAGCTCTGCTGTGACAAATCCCATCAGAAGTTTGTGGAAATCTAAGGGTGCCCACTGAGCTCGCTGAGCACTGATCAACCAGCAGGTTAAAAAATGACAGAAAACACTGCCTCAGGGACGTGAGATGTAGCTGAAGGTTAAGAGTAAAAAGCCATGACAAACATGGATAGAAAGCAGAAAAGGCAGCTGAAGGGAGATGTGGAGAAAGAAATGATCTCCAGCACCATGTCACAGCTGGAAACTCCTGTGCTGGCTTCCAGGGGGGAAAGCTTCTGGGCAGAGATTGACAGTGCARGGACAGCATCCCTCTGGTGGAGTGGCAAGGCAGCAGCCTGAGAAACACCCAAGAGCTGCAAAGTCACTCCCACTGAAAGCTCGAGGGCCTTCAACACCTAAAATCCTTCCAGCAATGCTGAAATGTTCCCTGCTGGTTCCTGTCCCTCGTTCTTTGTTAAATGCTGACACTTTCCTGGGAGCCCCAGTGCTGGTACCCCACAGACCACCAGGGAGAGCTGGAGTTTGGCAAGGTTTAGAAAGCTGCCTTTGTGCCCAAAATCATTGTTTCTCACACAAAAGCCACCAGCTGATGCTAACGAATAGCTGGCCCAGCCAAAACTGCTCCCAGCAGGGCTCTTCCACCATTCCCCCTTCTGCACTGGAGACGGTCACGCAGCATTTGAGAGAAATCCAGTATTGAACTGAGCTGACAGAGCTCTGGACTTTGGTTCTCTCCAGCCAGGAGCTGSTCTAAGCAGTAATTTCTGCAAGTCTGTTTTGAAGCAGAGTCCATTTTCATACGAGTTGCTGCTTGCAGATCTCCCTGAAAGCAGGGAATTGTGCCAGACAATGCCAATGCTTTCCCTTCCCTCTGTTCATCACAGAATGCTTTGGGTTGGAAGGGACCTTAAAGATCCKCCAGTGCCACCCCTGSCATGGGCAAGGACACCTTCCAYTATCCCAGATTGCTCCAGCCTGGCCTTGGACACTTCCAGGGATCCAGGGSCAGCCACAGCTKCTCTGGGCACSCTGTGCCAGGGCCTSCCCACCCTGCCAGGGAGGAATTTGTCCCAATACCCAATCTAYTCCTGCTCTCTGTCAGCTGGRATCCATCCCCYCTTGTCCTGTCACTACMTGCTCTTGTAGARAGKCCCTTGATCCTCCAGGTGTTCTGTGTGGGGTTCTGATCCCCAGGAGCATGAAGACATTCCCTTGATCCCAGCAAACCCCCAGAGCATGGGAAGCTGCTAATCCCCCGAAGGCAAGGCACAATTTTGGGAAAATCCTTTGGAAATCTTTGGACATGTTTCCAACAACAGTGAAACACAGCATTTGAGTGCCTCTGCTGTGAGACTGCTGCTTCTGGGACCAAGAATTTAACTGAGAGCCCAGGCCTGAGCACTCAGCTGATCTGAGGGGATGCTGGCTGGCCTCCTGCTCKGGAACAATTTTAGTTTTGTTAGGGATTCTTGCTTGCACAACTTCTTTTTCTGGAAAAATGCTGCCCCATCAAATAGACATGGCAACAGTCCTRCATCTGCTGCAGTTAGAGTATCTGYTCAGCTGAAGGTAGGGACAGTAAAACCACAGAGCTGTGTGGCTCTGAGGGAGCTGTGGCACTAGAAATACTCACTCCAGGACAGCAGGACTCCATCAGACTCCAGCCCCATCTCATGTCTCAGAAACTGCTCACAGCAAGCTTTTCCTCACCCACTAAACACGAGAGATTCAGGTCCATCCCTCAGGCACAAAGCAGGATGACAACAAATTTTAGACAGAAGCGGAGTCCTTGGAGACTGTGTGAGAGGTTCTGACATTATTACGTGTATTGACCGTGGGCAGAGATCAATGTGGCTGCTTAAATCACTGCTAAGGCAGATTTATTCTTCTCTGTGTGRCAAAATACTGCAAGCAGCATGTTCTAAGTTAAAAGAAGGTGACAGCAAAGCMAAACAAAAACCTGAACTGGCCATAYAGACTGTACAGCAAGAGAGGAATGCCTTTCTAGAACCTTGCTCTGCTGGCAAGGGTTGTCTCTTTGTTTTGTTTTGYGTTAAATCATCATTAGTGCTTAAACCACCTTCTAAAAGGTGTTGCTTTAGGCTCCTTCCAGCCCAGCAACAAATAAGCAGCAAAGGGTTTGTGCTATGTAAATCTCCCTTCAAAGGGTTTGGRGAACAGCTGGAATTGCATTCCCTCTGCAGAGCAGCGTGTGTGCCACAGCACAGGCACCCACCACAGCCGTCTGTTCCACACCCCTGAATTCCCASCACATCCGTATGTGCTGCATCTCCCAGTCCCCACCAGGGCTCYATAGGCTGCAAAATCCCAAATCCTATCAGATCTGTATGTTCTAACCCCCTGAATACCCACCAGCTCTGTATGTGCTGCAGACTCAGCCAGACATATGGTTGAATCCCAAATGTCATCAGTTCTCCAAAATAGAATCCAGGACAAGGCACTGAAGTCTATAGCATATTCTTATGGCACTTTTTTTTTTTTTTTTTTTTTTTCAGCTAAAAAGATCCAGCCCATGCTTGTTACTGTGACTCATGGTATCTGAATCATTTTAAAATGCTATACTGAAGAAAAAAACCCAGCTTTATGTGCATTAAATCTCCTTTCTACTGTTCAAAGCCAAGCTTGACCTTCCTTCTCCTTCCATCTCGACGTCTGTTTGAAAGCTCTAGGCAGAAATTTGAAGAGGAGATGAGGTAATGTGTTACAGGGAAAGTGAGAGGATGACCAGGAGAGAGTTTGGGAGAAGTTGCTGGCAGCATCCTGTGSTGCAGCCTCGCTCGGTGCCGCGCTCGCAGTTATCTGATACAGTAATTTTAGTTAATGCACTGTCAGGCACAGGCAGTACAAAACCACGCAGCTGTATTTAAACACCTGCCCACCAAAGCAACAAAAATATGCCTTGCTCGAGGTGTCCATCATCACTGAGCCCTTGCTCGATTTGCAATKCAAAGTGTGCCTAAGCCATGTGGGAACGCTGATGAACCACACGCCTTGTTAAGCATCTCTGCTCTCGGGGTGGTTCCTGGGTGCAGCAGCAGTGAGGGATCTGTTCTGGGCTGGTAAAACATGTCAGCACCCTCAGGGCTGCCCGTCTGGAGGTGCCCCTGGAGCATCCATCCATCCACCCATCCATCCATCCATCCCTATCCATCCCCATCCATCCATCCCTCATCCATCCCTCCACCCCCCATCCATCCATCCATCCATCCATCCATCCATTTATCCATCCCTATCCATCCCTCCACCCCCCATCCATCCCTCCATCCCTGGTGCCAGGATCAGAGGTGACAAGGCCAGCACAGCCCAGGCCCAGAGCAGCCCAGGAGAGCTGGGAAGGGCAGCCAGGCTGAGCCCAGGGCTGGCCCTGCCTCTCAGGGGTGTGTGCAGCAGGGAGGAGGCTGCCTGTGAAATGTGTGGGAAGCCTCCAGAGGAAGAGCAGAGGAAGCCACACAGAGCTGGACTGGGTRAGACAAGGAGAGGGGAGGCTGCCTTCCTGCCCTCAGCTTATTTTGAGGAAATCACCATAAACCCTTTCAGGAGCATCTGACCATCTGCCTGGGAATATCCATCCTTTTGTCTCCCAGTACTGCAGGCTCTTTATCCCCCCTCTCTCTATTCCCAGCCCGTCTCGTTGCAATTCCACAATCAGACTTGTGCCAGGTGGTGCAGGACAGACAACACAGGCACAGGAATGAGGGACCAGAGTGTCTTAGGCACTGCTTGGTGAAGTTTTTTTGGCCTTTCTTTGTTCTCTCTGTGGAACCTTGGGAACAGCAAACGTACTTGTGGCAGATAGACTGGATTTATAAAGGGTGAACAAATGTTTTGTAGCACTCAGTCTTAACTTCCACTCCTTTCCTGCAGCCCAAGGAGCTGGTGCTGTGTTAGTTCTGGCCCCTAAGTCAGGCTGAAAGCCCCTTGGAGCTGACAGGAGGGAGCAGGCAGGTGGATGGCTTTGCCCAGTGACCCCAGCGAGCCTCGTGCCTTTCTTTATTCCATTTTTTCCATGGCACCTCCCYGAGCTCAGCCTTGACTCCGGGATGGGCTGCCCTGCTGGAGAACAATGGAGATGCTCAGCGAGAGATTAGTGAACAAAAGCTTAGGAGTGTCTCCGTTCAAATTAAGTAACAGATGGACCTGGTCTGTGTGGGAGCTGATAACGGTTATAAAAAGGCCATCACCAGACTGTGGCCAGCCCACCCTGGAAAAAACCCACTCAGTCGTAAATCCCCTCTGCTGTTATAGCTGCTTGTGCGAGTAAGGCTTTATTTTTACCAGCTATCATAAACCATGACTTATTTTAAGATGCATGGCTCGTACTGCTCAGCTAAAAGGGTGCCAGCTCTCTGATGGACACCTCCCAACAGAGATGTGCCTGCCCGGGCAGGGAACACGAGGCAGAATTAACCCAGAGAAGGCAAATTCAGCCTCACCAAGATGTGTTTGGCACCCTCATGGCTCTGGGCTTTGCTTTCCTCCTCTCTTAGGGAGCTCACTCTTGTGAAATGCTGAGCATGAGGGGGTCTCTGGTGGTCCCAGCAGGAGCAGGACCCCAGAGGATGGAGCTGTGTGGAACACCACCGGGTATTTGCATTCATCTGAAGGTGTAAGAACTCAGGATTTTGCCCTTAATTCACTCTCTTCCTGCCCACCAGTACAGGAGGTGAGGAGATGCCTGACTTCAAACAGGGTACGTGCAGTTCTGAAATGAAATCTTAACCTGTTTAAATCTCCCGATTTAAATCTCCTGACTTWAACTGGGACCTTAAAGACCTGACTGCATTTGCTGCAGAGAGGGCTCATTAGCACCCCAGCCACGCACACAGGCTTTTTTCTTCCTTTCCTTTTTCTTTTTTAGTTTTTTTCTTCCCTCCTCCTTCTTTTCTTCTTTGTTTTCTTTTTTTTACTTATTTTTTTTCTCTCCTTTTGGACAGGAGGATTTACTGTTCCACCTCCCAGCCAGACAGCAAAGCACACCCACCCTGAGGAGAGGAACAGGTTGCTCTCAAGGAGATATGGAACCCTCTTAGGTCAAAAGCCTCTCAGCAAAGCAGCTCCTCCTGCAGCCAAACATTGCTCCTGACTCCCAGGCAGGCAGGGAAGTGTAGGTGTTGCCTGGGAAGACCACACAGATCTCTCTGATGGTTTCCCTGAGCCTGGTTTCATCACGTTGGGGTGCAGCTGCAGACAGAGTGTCTCAAATCACCCTCTGGCCAGGGCTCCTGCAGCTCAGAGTTTCACAACCTTTGCCTGCTGTGGCATTGCAGCGTGGGCAGAGATGAGATGTTAAGGTCCTGCAGATTGGCACCTTCACAGAAACGACCTCATTTTGCTAAAAAGGAGTTTCCTCTGTCCCAACAGAGGTGGCTGGAGGTACCAGCCCCACAAAGGAACCCTCACGCTGCTGCCATCAAGGACAAGATGGCCATTTATACTGCATTTAAATCTTGCAGATGTGGCTGCACAAGCCTTGCCCAACATCTTAATCTGGGYTTATCTGGGCCTGGCTCTCCTGTTTTCCCAAGCTCATCCCCTGGGTTCTGGCTCTGCTGCTGGAAAGCACTGCCTGTACGTGTGAGTCGGGAAGGAAGCAATATTTGTGTGGATGACTAATACCCAATACTTAACAGAGATTAGGATGGAAGCAGCAAGGGCTCCAGAGCTCCCAGCATGTCAGATTGCATCTCTTTCTGGAACATACTTCAGGCCAATTTCAGATCAGAGAGAAGAAGATGGCAAGAGTTGGGATTTGCCCCTCAAAATCAGGGATGAAGGGGAGTGGAGGGGGAACAGAAAGGAAGCATGAACAGGAAAGCTGCTATTATCCATTCCCTGCATTCCTGAACTGCTTCTTCCTTCCCAACAAACCTGAGGGTGAACTGAAAGYCTTCTTTCCCTCGTGTGAGCAAAAGGGAACAGGGCATGGAGCTTCTGCCAGGGGATTAAGTCCTGCCCAGACCACTTCTCTGCCTTGCTGCTGTCTCTGGGGTCAAGCCACAGATGCTTTGGGCTTCCAGTGYTAGGCTGAGTCTCCAGGAGGGAAAAACAGTTGTTTTGTTTTTTTTTTGCTGTGTGGTTCTGAGGCAGGAGAGCTTCTCCTTACAGCTGCACCAAGGTTTTGGCAAAAAACACAGAGGAGAAATCAGGATTACTTGGGCAGGAATGCATCAAACCAGCCAGGATGTGCTCAGTGCTGCTCTTGCCGTTTTCATTAACAAGTGGGCAGCCTAATTACACCTTCACACTGGGCTGGCTCACTGCCAACACCAGGGAACTCAGCSCAAAAAAAGGGACACGAGGGGATCCCAGGAGGGCAGCTCATGCCCTCCTCTCCTTTAGGGCGTGAAAACCCAAAGGGTGGGCTCCTGGAACTTTGAGGAAGCCGAGGATCTCCCATGCAGTGTTTCCCCCCCCATCATTTCCATCTGCCCAAGTGCTGTGCCCTTCCCAGCTGAGCCTCAGTCCCTCCACACTCAGCACCCCCTGGAACTCAGGAAGGATGTACAGAGTTCCAGCTCACTGGAGGAAAAAAATGAGGARTGGAAATCACAGAGGCACACGCTATCTCAGGCAGCAGTGGATATRCCACTCTGTGACCTGCTTACCAGATGAGAATGCCTTGCAGCAGCAAACCCCAGGAACAAAAGATGGTGAGCACTGGAAACTTTTGCACAGGGCAGATTTGAAACCAACCCTTCCTGCCTATTCCCACTTGCCTCCCATTGTTTCCTCAGCCAGCCCTAGGAGCTGCCATGCAGGCACATCCTACGTTATTTCTCACTTCAGCAAGTCCCCTTCCTCCCCAAAGTGGCAGATGCTGGTACCAAATTAGTGCAAAGTGGGAGGGAACCAGCAGATAACTATCACAAGAGCCAGGGGCAGYGGTGTTCCTGCTGTCCTCTCCCTTCCTCCCAGCAGGACTCTCCTGGCAGCAGACAGATGCTGAGGGATGAAATCCAGGACAGCGGGGTCAGCGAGACGTGACAGGGATCTATGGCCAGTGTCAGGGGGAGGGAATGAACTGCAACGGGGAAAGGGGCAAGTTCCTTTATTTTTGGCTCGTGTGGGAATTTGACTCAAGGATTGCTGAGAATCTCAGAAGCCAGGGTGACGTTTTCCAGGCTGGGCGCCAGCCGAGGCACAGACTTGATCTCAGCAGGTATTTGACATCCCTGGGAGCTGGGAAGCTTGGTACCTGCCTGACCCTGGCCTTTGATGAGGACACACATCTCAGAAGCTGCCTGCAGTGCAAAGACAGGAAATAAGCGGATATGCTATCAGCACCAGGCTTTGCAGTGCTCCTTAGTGTCTGGCTGTGTCCCAACCATCAATACAGAGACTTGCAGGGGTTTAGCCTATAATCCTCTATTCCTCTGTCTGTGACTCTAATCTCCTGATCCCCCCTTCTCCTCCAGCCTAGAGCTTGACCAGCAGAACACGGATCCAAGGTTCTGCTTATTGARGACCAACCATGTCATCTTCCTGTGGAAAATGCAAGTTGGGAAGAGAGCAAGCAGCCATCAGAGCCAAGAGCCGGGAGTGGGCTGGAGAAGGGAACAGGAGAGGGCGTGAGCAAGCAGACAGAGAAATCATTTATGACAAGACTGAAGGCAGGTCTCGTTTCAAGAACATTTCCTCCAATTTTACAGTGTAATTTTTACCTTTTTTTTTTTTTTYTTTTCCCCCYKCGTGYGTGTAATTCCAGCCGCGGGCACGAACCACAATTGAGACAAGCACAAGGGAACACTGCAGGAACCTGGCTGCAGGAGCCCTGGCTGCAGGAACTCTGGCTGCAGGAGCTGCAGGAGCTGCAGGAGCCCAGCTGCAGGAGCCCTGCAACATCCCCAGCTGCCTGTGAGCACACTGAGAGCTCCCAGCGATCCCACTGCCCTCATTCCAGGCGGGAGAGCTGGGGCCAGGCAGCTTTGATGCTCTGCAGCGAATCCATCAGAACAAAGGAGGCAGCCCCACGAGGGGGGAAAGGCACTGAGCGAGCCACGTGCAAGCCCAGAAATGCGATTTTAGGGGCAGCCCTGGATCACAGGAGCAGAGCTGAAAAGGCTTCCCTAGTTAACATCAGCCTGAGCAAGCACAGGCTGCCAACCTGCGCGGGGAGGAGCGCCGCAGGGTTCAGGGSAGATTATTTTCTTAGGAAGTGCACCGGGGAATTAAAGGGAGCCCAAGTGAAGTCACAGACAGATAAAGATAAAAAGCGTGACACACAGAGCTATTAGGAGGATGCCAGCACAAATGAGCAGGGGGAGAGAGAAAGGAGTAATGCTGTGTCAGAGCAAAGAGGACAAAACCCATCCTGGCTCATCTCAGCCTGGATTCCTGASCAGGGCAAGTCTGTTTAATAGAGCAGAAACGAGCCTTGGCACGGAGGGGTTAAAAGATTACTTGTCCTGGGGGAGCTGAATTAGCCACATATCTGGGAACCAACTTCTCTCAGACCCTGACTTGTTTTTCTCCTTAAACATCATCTGCTGCTATTTTTAGCAGAGAATTTTCTCAGCCGAGTGCTCCCAGTTGAGCGCTGGTCAGAGGCCCTTTTCCCAGGGAGACACGGGCCCAGCAGCACGTGCTGCTCCCTGCCTCAGCTCAGCTCTGTGCCACTGTCCTGCCACCTCTGGGCTTCCTGTGTCACACTGCCAGCCCTCTCCTGAGGCACGGGGACAGTCCCCACCTCATTTCATTGAACATATTAAATGCCCTCAAAAAGGCAGGGGAGGCCACAAAGTCAGAACCAGCTGAAAGGGGTAGACTGGACTTGGTATCTTGCCTGGAGCTTTCAGCTGCATGAATGGCAAACAAGGTGGAAGGAGATGGAAAGAAATGATTAGGCTGACGTTAATAACAGGATCTGCTTCTCAGGACTAAGATCTACTTGGATTCCTTCCAGTTCCTCCAAGGGAAACCATGGAAGCCTTTCTTGTTCATAAAAGTTGCGACTAAATTCGGACTTTATATAAAGCTGAAGGAAATACCTCTCAGAGGACAACCCTGCTGGAAACAAATGAGGGAACTCCCTTCCTCTTCTCTGCTTTTCTTGGGGCCTCCACTGCTCCTTGGCCAAAACCCCAAGCTGTCCATCAGCCCACCAGCCCCTGGCTCCTGGCTGCTCAGCCTCCAGCTCTGCTATCTTGTCTGCCTGGCTGCAATTAGCAATGTGTCACTGGATGTCTGAGCTGRCTCTCAGGGAGGCAACGCTTGGAACTCCTTTTATCTACAGCCTCATTTAATGCCTGCCCGCCAGAGATCAGCACAGAAATCAAAAGGCCAGATCAGGGCACACGGGTGGACAAATTGAGTAAAGCAGGAGCTTTACCCTGGCTTGTCTGTGCTGATGTGCAGCTCAGGCTGGGGCACCCGGGAGGATTGAGCTCTGTGGATGCTGGGGGTGAAGCACAGCAGAGCCACAGGCAGGAAGGTCCCTGTAACAATGGCCCCTTCTTGGTCAGTGTGTCTGYTCCCTGCGTGTCTTGGAGCCACGTCAGCCAAGCAAACAGATTGGGAACATATTTGCACTCCCCACAGCAGCGCTGTGGCCAGCCCTGACACACAGAGGAGCAAGCTGGGCTCTTGGCTGCTCCGTGCCTCGGTGCCAAGTTTCCAGCTCTGCTCTGAACCTGTGGCTGAGCCCTGCTCTGGCAGGGGGAGAGCACAGGCAGGGTCGGGAAATGCTCAGCTCACAGAAGCTGGCAGCTGCCTGCAGGACAGGGGAGCCAGGCTGAGCTCACCTGCGCTCCTCTGAGGCTTCCCAGGTGACACCAAACCTGGCACAGAGTGGCTTTGCCCTCCTCATGGCCATGCTGGAACAACTGGGGGCCAGGGCAGCAGACAGCACACAGATGCTGCACAAGGCCTTGTCCCCGTGGCAAGGGCTGCCTGTAAAAAGCTTCCCCCAGCCCTGCAGGAATCCCAGGAGCCCCGGATTCCTCTSCTGACCTCCGTGTACACATTCCAGCACATGGCACTTAACCTTTGAGGCTCCTTTGAAAATCCCAGCGCCAGCGTTTCACGGATGAGTGTGCTTCCCCTCACATCTGCCCCCTGGATCAGATGCTGCCAGCGCCTCTCTCTCTCTCCTGGCTCCGCTCCCAGCTGAAGGACAGACAATAGGCATTTGAATCCAGTCTCCACTTCCCCTCCCAAATAGCCCGGGGAGATGGCATATCAGAGACAGTGCTGAGAGCAGCGCTTGCCAGCCAGTGACAAGTCTGCCCAGATCCCAGCCTGCCTTCCCTTCCCTTCCCTTCCCTTCCCTCCCACAGCCACACTCCCACTGCTGCAGCGCTCCTGGGCACCCAGGCCAGCTCTGCTGGGCAAGTCCTGCCTGCCTCCAGTTAGCCAGGCCAAGGGAGTCTTCTCTCAGCACTCTGCTGCTGCCAAAATCGACTGGATACTGCTGGATTCCCAACCCAGCTGCCACAGCACTGGTCCATGGAGCTCTCCCGGRCCTCTGTGCCATGCCAGCTCACTGGAAACACACTGGCCACCTCCTGCACCTCCCCTGCTCACTCTTAGGAGCATCCACCTGGAATTAAGTGATCCAGATTCCACCTGCAAGAGTTTCAGCCAGGGCCTGGTGAGAGCTGTCCTGGATTCTCCTGAAGAACCATTTTCCATCTTTCTAGAAACAGAAACAGCTCTGCTTTCTGGAGCCATTCAGCCTGTTTGGCACCATTCCTGCTGCTTCAGAGATAACAACAGAGAGTGAGAAAAACCTGTCTAGACACCATTTACCTTCCATGGACTCCCATTGCCACATCAAAGCACSTCTTCAAACAAAACTGCAAACTGGCCAGGTAATACTCGCCAGCCCTCCTGTGCCTGCTCCAGCCAGAGGCAAGGACTCATCCCATCATGCTCCAGAGCTTATCTTTAATCCAGGCCCTTCTGACAACAGGAGGAGAGGTAGGATGAAAAATCTCATTACAGGCACATCAACAGAAGTCACCTGGCTTTGCATCCCTTCTGCTCAGTGCCCAGACACAAGCTGAGATCTCACCTGTCTCCTCTGGGCAGGCTGCAACCCCCCAGCTCCTCTCAGAAGCTGCCACACACTTGTCACACTTGTCCCTTCTGCTCAGCTGCYGGACCCCTTTGCCTTCCCAGAGCCACGTGTGTGGATGCTGGGCAAGCTTTGCTTTGTCTGGGCTGGGGATCACTGAATATCTTCCTGTGACACCCGAGGAAAGGGAGGTCAGCACCCAGCCTGCCCACCAAGTCACTGTCACAGCTCAGGGAGATGCTCAGGATGCCTTGAAACCGAGAATTTCAGGTTTCTGGAGCACGAGCCAGCTGAAGTCCCTGCTGTGGGGAAGCACCTGGCACTGGCATCGAGCACTGACCCCACGCAGCCACCACGAGAGCAACATCTATCTCATTATTTTAATCAGGGTCCTTTGAAATACCTTCCGTGTGAGAGACAGCTAAGAAAATCCCGTCTGGCTTCATTCTGTCTCAGGCAGAAACAGCCTTTATTTAGCAAACTGCTGCTAACAGCTCTGTCTCATTAGTCAGTGTTTAGGGAACCAGGCTGCAATTGTTCTGAAGTCTGGCGTTGCAGAAAGAGCCTTGATAATGAGGTCTACAGGAGACGATTCCTCCTGACAGCCCCACAATGACCTAGAAATCCTACTTAATTCCCTGTCAGGGAAAAGTGCTGAGTAACAGCGAGGTGCAGAGGCACTGGGGGCTGAGCCGAGAGGGAGCTGCAGCCTCTGCTCACACTCGGGGCTGGGATGCAGGTCCAGGGTGGCAGAGCCAGCCCTGCCCAGCTGCAGCAGAGAGAGCCTGGGGCTGGCTGTGGGAAGGTTTGTAGCCTCGTCTGTGAGAGACTTGGCACCATGCAGAGAGCTGGGAGCAGAAGTCCCTGAGAACACAGCAGGAGGAGGC
>CADDXX010000235.1:667140-780971 GCA_902810485.1 Alauda arvensis
TGAACTCCAGTCACTTTCACATCTCGTATGCCGTCTTCTGCTTGAAAAAAAAAAAAAAAAAATAAGTGCAAATGGAATCACCAGCCGAAACAGCGTCTAGAGACAACCCCAGCCAAGTCCCTCGAATGTCAGCAGCAGAAGGAGGGCTCAGAAATGGAGAACCCGGCTCAGTCTGTGCCGGCTCTGCTGGCACACACACAGAATCTGTCTCAGAGACATGAGGAAAAGACATATGCTGAGAAGGGAAGGCCCAGCTTTATTTTACCAGCCTCTGTTCCCACCCAAGATGTGCTTTCAAGACTGCCTTGCAAAGTAGGAATTAACTCCAAAGGTGCCTTTGCATCTTCCTTGCTGTCATCCACTTATCAGTTATCTCCAGCCTGCTCCGAGCCAGGAGATGAAAGGATCCTAACACCACTTATCTTCCCACTTAAGAACACGCTTAAAAGCTTGCTCTTAAAGAACAGGACACTCAAGCCTGGGGAAGCAGCTGTAAATTCTGTAAATGGGCTTCCTTGCATTTCTTTGAAGGAGCTACTGCTTCTCAATGAGGGGCACAGACACCAAGAAGAATCTCGGGAGGGGGGAAAGAGGGAAGCCTTTATAGCCAAGACAGTCCTTGCCTCACGTCCAGGACGTGGAGCTGAGTGACAGATGTGAGACTCACGGCATGTGTGCCTCAGAAGTGACTGAGGACGAGCCAGGAATTGAAAAAGCTCTTGGGAAATATGGAAGCAGCCAGAATGATGCCCTATTTGTCACTCCAAAACCACGCTCTCCTCAGGCCAGCAAAGCTTAGGGGTTCCCTTGCATGCTGCAGGCAGAGCTGCTGCATCCAACCCTGCTCCAGGACTCAGCCTCGAGGCCAGGACCTCTCCCACACAGCCCCGTGTCTGAACCTGACCCTCAGCTCCCCTCTTTGTAGAGCTGCTTGTAACCACGGTGAACCTGGCTCCAGCTTGCTTTTGTCATTTAATAGCTGAGTCAAACTGTCAAAACAGCCAAACAGGATCTGTTTCAAATGTCTGCAGAAAGAGGAGGATCGAGGAGAACACCAGGAGCCTGCCCAGGCGGGGAGAACAATCCCTATTGTGGACCAGCAGCAGGATGCTGGTGGGCGATGATCACGCCTTGGGACGTGGGGAAAGAGCCTCCAAACCCTCCCATGCTCAGGAATAAACTGGAATCTGGAGTCCCCTCTGCCCCCTGGCAAAGCCCCAGCCCTGCAGGATGACCAGCCCTGATCACAGCTCAGCTATTGGCTCGCAGAACCCAGAGGAGCAGTTGGCAGTGGGACAGGGGGGTACTGGGGTGCCTCGGGAGCTGCTGCCAGCCCCAGCACGGACTTCAAAGGGCTCCTCTCGCCCTGCTGTGTGGGAGGGGACAGCTGTGTGCTGGCCAGCCCCAGCAGGGCATTTCTGATGGCAGCAGAGAGGGGCTGGTACCTGCTGTAAGCTCCTCTCCAGCACAGCAGCTCCGGCAGGCAGAGCTCCACGCCTCCCTGAGATTTATGGGATGCGGAAAACTGGCCAAAAGGAAGGGAAAACACCAGCTCCAGAAGGATGTTTACCAAGAGAAACAGCCAGTTCTGCTTGAGGGAGAGCCCACGAGGCTCAGTAGGCGATTACAAGGCACTCTGCCAGTTCAAAGGCAWCTCCATCAGCTCTGAAGGAGATTGAGGCATTGCCTCCCTGGGAAATCAGAGCAGCCCCATCCMMWKGCACTACCTGCAACCTCAGCASAGCAGCTGAAAGCAARGAGGGAGGGAAACCAGSACCTCCTGTGCTGTAGGAACCCCCAGACCAACAAGGAGAGCCGTGGTGGGCAAAGCCAACCTGTTCCATGGCTCATGTGTCCAACCCCAACAGCAAAGCATGGAGCAACCACACTAACAGGGGCTGCATTGCCCCTTCCACTTTGCTGGTACCTRAACACCTCAAAGCCCCTTCTTCCAAGGGCTCCCACAGCCTGGGGAAGCCAGGGCTAGAGCACAGAGCTGGGACTTCCCTTTCCAAGCTGCCCAGGACCTCCCTAGCACAGAGCAGATGTTTTCCAGGCTCTGAAAATAAGCCCCAAACAACGTGGTGGGCACAAAGAAATATTTATCTTCAAGCTTTTTTGCTAAAGATCAAYACAGGAGAAAAAAAATTAAAGCAAAGATTCAGGTGTGTATTAAAAGCAGCTGTTGATAAGTTCCCTTTGAGGGGATAAAAGCTATTTTACAGGAGCAGCAAGAGCTGCAGGACTTTGCAACACCTTCCCCGCCGTGTGAGCTGCTGGAAATCATTCAGGAGAGTGCCAGCAGCCAGAGCCTCAGGAGGAAGTCCATTAGCAGGCAGCAATCTCCTTAATGGACCCTGGGGTAGATGGGAAAAGCTGCTGTGGGCACGGGGGGCTCTTTCCAGCACCACGATTCACACAGCCAGTTATCATCCCATACTCCCAGGAATGCTCCTCATCTTTATGGCAGCCTGAYAGCACCATGAATTAATCTTTTGGGGAGCTTCCAGTGAGCAAGGGCACAAATTGGGACAGTGAGTTTTTTTGCTTTTTCTTCTTCCTTTTGTTTTTTTCATTTTTTTTTTGTCAGCCCCCAGCAAACAGAAGTTGTTCTGTAATGCAGGTAACAGCAGCAGCATGCACCAAACCTCTGTTTTTCAAGGATAACATCCTGGCAAAACAAAAAATGCCGTCTCCATGGGTGATTCTGGGGCTGAAAGATCTTGTCCCTTCACACACAGAAAAATCATTAAGTCCTGTGCTGTGCAGCCACCTCCACTCAAGGTGTGAGAGAACACACAGCCACCCTGGAGGGATGRAAAGTGGCAGGAACCTTTCTCCTGGGAATAAAAAGCAGCACTGCTGTGCAGAGCTCTGCTTCTCTGCTAAAAGGTAAGCCTGGCTCTCAGAAGAGCTCTCCTCCATGACCTTGCCTGCCAGCCTTATTTTGTGTTGCTAATGAAACACAACTCCTGACTTCCTYTGGACACGAGGGGTTTTCATGGGCTCCTTCAGCAGCCACTGGAGGAACTCATGGTTGTATATCTTGAGATATAATGGCAAAAATGACAACTGAATTAGATGTCTCAAGGGGAGAGAGCAGGGAAGTCAGGTGCTTTCCCAAATACCTGAAATTTTAGAAGGATTTTACTCCCACCCTTCAAAATAAGAGCCTAAAAATGTCCTGATTTACGTCCTCTCTGTCTAATACTGGCCACTTATGTAAGAAATTGCCCAAAAGTTTATTAAGGCAGGGATTTTCAGAGGAGGTCATGGGCATTAGAAACCCAGCCCAGTAATAGGAACAAATCCCCTTAGATTCCAGTGGATTTCTCCAGCTCAGCAGAAAATCTTACCTAGGCCACCAAAATGTATTTTTAATAGCGCGATTAAAAACCTCCAAATGCTGCTGAACATTGTCCACTGCTGCCTTTTAGCCACATGCCACAGACAAGAGTCAGCCC
Source organism: Alauda arvensis (assembly GCA_902810485.1). Taxonomy (NCBI): domain Eukaryota; kingdom Metazoa; phylum Chordata; class Aves; order Passeriformes; family Alaudidae; genus Alauda; species Alauda arvensis. The sequence continues at coordinate 670,605 of CADDXX010000235.1, forward strand.
CTGGCATGCTGCAGTTTTAAAGCTCAGTGTCTTCAAATGAGCCAGCTGTGCCCAAAGGAATTAAGAGGACTCTTAAAAACCCCCTGATCTCACATTTGTGYTGTAATCATCAGGTACATTGAAGGGAGTAGGTTGGAGTGTGTTCTGGCTTTAACTCTGAAATCCCCTAGGATTTATGACTTAAAAAAAAAAAAGAAAAGAAAACCTTAAGCATTATCTGAACACAATTTAATTTTGTCTACTTCATCCATTGGTGCTCTGAAAAACCTTCATTTCCCCTTGTAACTGCCCATGAGGGGCAGCACAGAGCCCAATACCTGGGATTATTTATACTGACAAGCAATTCTTGCATGACTGAACAATTCCCATTAATTTCTCGAGCTTATCTGAAGTACCTGTGGGCTGTCAGGCTACAASACATTTGTGGATTAGTTTCTCTTTGATTGGCCAATGCCAGCCCAGAGTTGACTGGACTCTCACCTGACAGGTCTCAGCATTTTACAGGCGAGTTCAAGAGAATCTGACCCAACTGTGCTCTCAGCAGATGGAGAAATTTCCAAAATATTTGTTGCTGGAGGTTTTTTTTTTGTTTGGTTCTTTCTGTGTGTTTTTGTTCTGTTTTGGTGGGTTATTTTTGTTGTTGTTTGCTTTTGGTTTTTGTCTTGGTTTTTGTTTTTCTTTGTTTGCCTGTGTTTTTTGGTGTTGGGTTTTTTTTTTTCTTGTCAACTCCCATTGATAAATTTTGCTCCTGCCTCTGCTGCTCTTTTCTCTGCCTGTTTTCTGGTTTGGGACCATGCACCTAAAGCAACTCCTTCCCAACACAACCTTTGACAAGGCACTGAGGAACTCCTCCAAACCTCACTTTTTGCACATTGAGGATTTTCTCTAAGGCATCTGAAGGCTTGGCTGAGGATGCTGCTCTGAAGAACAGCACTCCAGCTCCATGTGCAGCTGTCTTGGTGCTGCCCTCCCTGTGCTGGACAGCTGAAGTCCTGCCCAGGAGTCACACAAAGCTTCCTTAGAGTGGCACCACCAAAGTGACAGCAGCACCTCAGCTGGCTGTCCCTGAGCAGGAAACATCTTTAAAACACACCTCCCTCGACGTTTATCCATCAAGGAAGCTGCCTGACCTCTGAAATGAGAAGCAGGAGTTTGTGAGGAGTTGGTTATCCCTGAGACCAGTGTTCTGGTGAAGCCCAAGGAATGGACTCCATGAACTCCTCGCTCTCCAGTTCCCCACAGATTTATTTTGGGAAGTCTCCACAAAAAAGAACTGAAACTCTCCAAACACCTCTCCCCTCAGGTTATTCCTGTTGGTGCTCTGAAGGGTCACAAGCAAATAAAAACCTGAGCCTTCCAGCCAAAAAAAAGCCCAGTTTTGATGTTATTATTTATTCTTCTGAAAGTGAAACCCCAGATTTCCAGCAGGGAGCTGGAGCACTGTGACCCAGCAGGCATTTCCTCTGCCCCAAGCACAGCTATTGCCAGAACTGCGCCCAAACAGCAAYCCAGGCCCTTTGGGGGAAATTTCAGGCCGTGTCCAGAACGTTCATTAGCGCAATTAAAGCCATTAGCTGGTTCTGAGGCCGTGCCCTGACTCAGCCAGGGACTGGGGTTGGCTGCACACGCCCTGAGCTCTCTCCACCACACACAAGTGATGGGGAGCGTTCAGACAGTTCTGACCCTGCCTCACCAAAACACGATACTCCCTGGGGGCTCTGGGGGAAGGCAAGCAGCCCTTATCGATCGGGAGAAGACGCTGCAGCTCCGATTCCCGCCGATGGAGAAGCCAGATTGAGAATGTAATTATCCTAATTAACTTCRTATCTGGAGCTCATCTCTTTTTATACAAACAGCAGATTCCAAGCAGGCCACCGGCTTCTTGTTGCACAGAGCAGTGGTTTTATCTTGTTGAGGGGCGTGTTGGCAACACAAGAGTCCTCCTCTGCAGGCAAGGAGGACTCTTGAGGACTCAGGATCCTKTTGGCCTGTGGAAATCTCTGCTAACTCCCTCCCACCACTTCAGCCTGGCTCCACAAGGAGTTCACGAACCTCCTCGGGATCATTGGGGCTTGATGCAATCAACTGTGAAGCATTAGGCTCTAAATATACAACTGGGAGGCCAGTTCTGCTTCAACACACAAACACTCATGGCACAGGATGAGCAAGCAGCCAGCCCAATTTGCAAGGGGAACTTTAACTAATAATCCAAGCGAGCTGCAAGGAAGGCAGCAGCGAGTGGGGGCTCATTGCTTTGCCCTTTGGAGATGGCTAAAGTTGGGGGCAAACTGGCAGGAGGCCACCCAGAGCTTTTGTCTTTGTTCTTGGAGCTAAATACGGCAGCTCATTCTGCTTTATTTACTCATTTAGGTGATTTTTTGGCAACTCCAAGCATGTCCCTGGTGCAAATCCTCCCCGTGTGAGGACAGATGATTGGAAAACAACTGCAGCAGGCCAAGAGACCCAGAATTCAACTTCTGCAGGGAAAATAAACACTGAAAGAAGCCAAGCTCACAAAGCAGAACAACATCTCAGTCCACAGACTAAAGCAAACACATTTCACTCTTTGAATCTCCTCGTGTTTCAGCAACCAAGAAATTCTCGGAAGTATTCGGGGCAAGAGGGAATGTGCTGGTGTCACATTCTCTGTCAACAGCTGTAAAGGAGATGTGCATCCAACCTCTCTCTGGTGGCGATGCCAGACMCTGCCTGCCCAAAAAGGAACACCAAGCCCTTCCCAGGAATTTTTTGGAAGATGTTATTAAGTGTCTGATTTTGGCAGGGCTCTCAAAGCCGGTTTTTTACTGCCTGATGAAAAGAAAGTGATAGTGCAGATACTTCCCATCAGAAAATACCAACAAGCAACTTATCATCACTGCAAGAGAGCTAACGACATTTCCACCAAGTGGTTCTTGGCACTGACAGCTGACTCAGAACAGTTGTTGGTGGCTGGGACAGATGGACTTCATATAKTAAAAGAAAGGAAATGAGAACTTCTACTCCCTAGATTTTAAAAAGCCCCAGTTTGCGAAATCCAACCTATTACCAAGCCCTCAGAATTAAAGCAAAAGGAGATTTGAATATAATGAGCTTTAAAACTGAGATGTGCCTGGGACTTGTCCCTATCTCCCCATTAAGGGCTACACGGGATCAGCATGTTCTATTTTCAACAGGAAATACTTGGGAGTTTTGGGAGGGTCTCCACAGCTCTGCCCTCAGCCCAGCACACGAAAACCTCTCAAATCCAAATATTTGTTTCCACGGGGAAGCTGGCAAGGAGAGACCTGGAGGCAGAACCGATGTCAGTCCCGAGCCCCACTCTCCATCAGCACCGCCGRGAGCTTCCTCTGCTTTAATTATGACCATGGCATTTCCCTGATGTGCAGAATCTTTGGAGGCTTGCAGTGCCCGGAGCTGGGAATGCTCTGAACGCTCCATGCTTCGCTGGCTCCCATTCCATGGCAATGTTTTAAGGCCATGATCAAGAGCAGGGGTTGTTCTGGCAGTAACACACAGGAGGAGGCAACCCCAGCTCGCAGCACTTGGGAGCCAGAGCAGCACCTCAGAGTCTAGAGCAGGTCAGACTTGGGATCTCAGCATCCTGGGAGCTTTGTCTCCTTCTTTTCATGGCTTTTCCTTTTTTTTTCTCCCCCAAGTTATCAGTTGGCACAAACACATCCCTCCAGTCACACTCCCATCCCACTATCCAGCACCAGCCCTGCAGGCTTCAGTAAATGTCTGATTTTATGTACTGCTGACAGCATAGCCCTGTTTTAATGGGGTGCCCCCAGTACCTCAAGTCAGGCGTGGTGGAAGAAGAAACCTTTCTATTCTCAACCTCACTCTGCCCAATCTTTGGTTTTATGACCCCAAATATAAACATTACTGGAAATCAACACAGGATGAGGCACTTGGACYTTGAATTTAATGGAAAGCAGAGCCTGGTACCACGGGGTTCACTCAGCAGGTGAATGCTCTCAGGCAGAGGTGTGAAACCAGTGGGGTTTGGCTGCTTTTAGCAACTAYTGTCTGTCTGAAGYAGTGCAGAAACATCTGSAGTTTGTTTCCATTCTTCCTATCTTTTAGGCCAGATTCAACAGGACACTTGGGCTCTGGAAAGCCAGCAAGGGAGGAAATGGGGCACCTTTCTACCCTGCAGCCGCACTGCGAGGGAAAGTCGTGGTAAGTCTGTGGTTTTTCCCATYCCAAGGGAGCAGCTGGATCCATGGTTAGCACCAGGCAGACTGTGTGATGCTCTGGGATCAGGCACTCCTGATTTCTCCTGCTGAAGCTGCCTCTGCTCCAAACCACAGCAAAGCAAGTGAACACCAGAGCGAGGAGCGCGTGACAACCCTCTGCTTGTTGGGGATGAGTGTCAGAGTCATCTTCACACCCCTCTGCTGACTGATTGGGTAAATAGTGCCCAAATCTCACTTTATYTGAGACCCAAAGCGACTCTCCAAGTTCTCTGGAGTCGCTGGGGGATTGTTTYTTGTCCTTAGATAAACTGTTGAAAATATTTCCATTCACCTCAGCTCTGAGCTGACCCAAAACAGTGACTGGTGAGTGTGTGCACGCTCGGCCCCGTGTATTTTGGTACTCAGCTGTRGGCTGGTTGTCAGCCTAACCCCACTCCACCCCATCCTCTCCTCCTGCCATCTGGGCAGCGGGGGGAATGACAACGCGAGCCCACCGGCTGCTGTCCCCCTCCTCATCCCCCCAGCTATTAATAGCCAGACAACAAATGAGCCCAAATTCATTCCTGAGCGGAATTGGCAAATGTTTTTGCAATTAAAACTGCAAACATCCACGCGGGGCCCCCCGAACAATAGGCGCCTGTGCCTGCTCCTGAATAGGCACTAGTGTCCGCCCTGCCCGCCTGCCGAGCCTGCACATTCCTGGCACCCTCAGCCCTGGACCCGCTCCTTGCTGAGCTGGGTTTTGGGATGGTTTTGGGATGTTTCCCCCYGTCCTGTGCTGCGTGCGTGTCCCACGCTCCCTGCAGCATCCGGGCAGGTCCTTGTTGCTGTGGACCCCGTGTGCTGTCCCATCCCTATCCCGGCTGCTCCTGCGCTGTCCCCGCATCCCCCCGCGCCCGGGACAGCGCATCCCTCCCCTTCCCTTCCCTCCCCACCCTTCTGCGGGACGACGGTCGCGGCAGAGCATCCCTGCGGGGCAGGGCAGGGGCTGGGACAGCGGCAGGGGCAGGGGCAAGGGCAGAAGCAAGGGCAGGGGCAGCGGCAGGGGCAGCGCATCCCTGCCCTTCACCCGGGATCGCGACGAGGGCAGCGCATCTCCCCCTTTTCCTGGGATAGCAACCGGAGCAGCGCATCCATCCTCCTTCTCTCACTCCAGGATGGGGACGGGGGCAGCGCATCCCTCCTCCCTCCCTAGCCCAGCATCCCGACCGGCCGGCGCATCTCTCCCTTTCCCTGGGATCGCAATCGGGCCGGCGCATCCCTCCTCCCTCCCAGACTCCGGGATCGGGACGGGAACAGCGCATCCCTCCTCCCTCCCAGACTCCGGGATCGGGACGGGAACAGCGCATCCCTCCTCCCTCCCAGACTCCGGGATCGGGACGGGAACAGCGCATCCCTCCTCCCTCCCAGACTCCGGGATGGGTTCGGGAGCAGCGGATCGCGGTCCCCGGGCGGCGGGGCGGGCAGCGGGCGGTGCGGGGCGGTGCGGGCGCTGCCGGCCGGTACTCACCGAGCAGGGACAGGAGCAGGAGCCGGAGCAGCTCCGGCCGCCGCAGCGCCATGATGGGGTGTGCGGAGCCGAGCCGAGCCTGCGCACTGCCCGGGCGGCGCCGGCCCGGGGGCGGGGGGTGCTGCCCAGCCCGGGCCCGGCTCCGCGGGGGCTCCGGCGGGGGGCGGGCCCGGCACGGCTCGGGAGGGGAGGGGACACGCACCTCAGCCCCGGGCAGGGCGAGTCCCGGGCCCGGCAGTGGGAGCCCCGTGAGTGGGGAGAGGGATGATTCCTAAAGTGAGACCCCCGTGAATGGGGAGAGAGGATAGGCCCGGCAGTGAGACCCTCGTGAGTGGGGAGAGGGGATGGTCCCGACACTGGGACCCCCGTGAGTGGGGAGAGGGGATAGTCCCGACACTGGGACCCCCGTGAGTGGGGAGAGGGGATGGTCCCGGCAGTGAGACCCCCGTGAATGGGGAGGGAGATGGGCCCGGCAGTGGAGCCCAGTGAGTGGGGAGGGGGATGGTCCCGGCAGTGGGATGCTCGTGAGTGGGGAGGGGGATGATTCCTGCAGTGAGACCCCTGTGAGTGGGGAGAGGGGATGGTCCCCGGCAGTGGGACCCCTGTGAATGGGGAGGGGGATGGTCCCGGCAGTGGGACCCCTGTAAATGGGAGAAGGATGATTCCTGCAGTGAGACCCCCGTGAATGGGGAGGGGGATGGTCCCATCAGTGGGATGTCCCCACGGTGAGAAGAGCGGCTGTTCCTGCCCCCCCGGGACCCCCGCCGGATGGGGAGAGATGGAGATCCCAGTAGTGAGACCCCCGTGAGTGGGGAGAGGGTCGGTGCCCTTAGTGGAACCCCCAGCCGGAAGGGAGAAAGAGTGATTCTGCTCTTTAGACCCCCGTGGGTGGGAAGAGGGGGTGATCCTGGCAGTGGGACCCCCACGGGAGGGCAGAGGGATGGTCCCAGCCGTGGTGCAGAGAGGGGCACCCACTGGGTGAGCYCTGTGGAGAGAGGCAAACTCACCCCAGTAAAGCACTGGGAGGACTTCAATGTTTTTGAGCCAGGATRTTAGCAACATTTTGGTTATAAAACSCRTCCAAGTTTTGCTCCAAAGKAAGTGTTTCCCCCGTGTATTTAACAAGAACCCCTCAAAAGAGATTTCTCTGAGAATTTGCCCTAAAAAGCCAACTCTCATTGGTSTGTGAGTTTCACTGTAAACTTTCAACAACTTAAAGTAAGCAAGAAACATAAACMAGCAGCTGGGCAGAGAAYGCTGCTCTTGAGGAACTTCCTGAGYCATGGAATCACASACTGGTTTGGGTTGAGAGGGACCTTAAAGATCATTKATTTCCACCCCCCATGGACACAGACACCTTCCCCCAGCCCTCACGCTGGACCAAATCCTTTCTGACACAGCCAAATGTTCGATTTAGTGACTTTGCCCTGAAAAGTGGCTTGGCACAGAGAGCATCCTGAGCTGCTGTGTGGTCCTCAAAAGTGCCCCAGGACCTTTTTCTTTGATTAACAGCAACAAAAATTATCAGCGTGGGACAGTGGCCCCGAAGCGAGCGAGTTCTGTGCYAATGCTGGCTCTTGCGTCACTGCCAGCAGAGGCTGATGAGGATGTAATTAAGAAGCTGTTGAAGATCAAGCAGCTGGAATGAAAGCCAGAGCTCTCCTCTGCTCTGTAAACCAGCTCAGCAGAGCTGGCAGAAGTTAAGGGATGTAAAAAATGTATTTAACCTGATAATGCAGCAGATCTAACTCGAGATGCTAATGAGTAGATTTAAAGGGCTGATCTGAGCCCGGTGAAATTAATACAGGGAGTCTCATCAATTCTAATGGCCAGATGGGACATTTCCCTGAGGATGAAGGCGAAGGAATAGCCTAATGAGGCTGTATGCCTTAAAACCTGACTCTGGCAATCTTTGGGCTGGGTCCCTGTCGAGTGAGGAATCATTTTAACACAGTGCATTTGGGCTGCTCTGACAGGAGAAGTAAAATGTGATGACAGTGAATATAATCAGCGATAAAGTGCAATCACTGAAGTGTCAGGATCCTCTTTAGCTTCCAGCAGCAGCTTGATCAGGGCAGAGACAAGATGAGACAGAAGAGACAAAGAAGGATGGGAGGTCTCTAGCTGGACTGCAGAAAAAAAAAAGAAAATTATTTCAGTGTGGATGGTACTTGATGCAACCTGGTCTGGTGGAAGGTGTCCCTGCCTGTGGCAGGGGTTGGAGCTGGATGATTTTGAGGTCCCTTCCAACCCAAACCATTCTGTGCTGCTCTGGCTGYGGATGAGCCGTGCTGGGACAGCCACAGGAGGACTGTGCTGAGGTGTTTTGGCTCCCCCAGGCCATCTGGGCCACTCGAGGGGGAGCTGGAGCTGCTCTGAGGAGCTCTCCTAAGCCTTGATTTCCCTCTCCAGGCTGCTGGAGCTCAGCCTGGGCATGCCCTGAGAGTGTGTTTGTGAATTATCAGTGCAGGCACAGGCCAGGTTTGGAGTCAGAGCAGATATCACCTTCATGGATGACACCAGGGCGTGAAACCTTGGGCATCATCTCAGAGATCCATCCTGCACCAGAGGGAGGTGCCAATTGTTGTCTCAGGCTGATGCAGCCTGTGCCAGCTCCTCTCTTTGCGCTGCCTCTGTGGTTTCATTGCAGCCAGGTCCTGCCTTTTCAGCTGCCATCGCCTCCGAGGAGCCCTTTGAAACGGGAAACTCAGCAAGCTCAAGGAGTCACAATAAATATTACACAGGGATTGTAGCGCCCATCAGCCTGGGATGGCTGAGCACTGCTGTGTRAAACATTGATTTTCACACACAGATGGAGCTCCCTTCTCCTTAATGTTCAAACAAGTAACTAGAATGAAATCCGTGCTGAGGGCAGCCCTGTGTGGCACAGGGTTGTGTTCAGGAATGAGGAGGGATCTCTTCCTATGATTTCATTGTTTTCTGAAGGGTTTTCCAATCCATGCTCTAAACAAGAAGAGGAATCTTCAGGATGATAGGAAGGGAGAGCAGGAGCCTTTCCTGAGCTCCAGAACAGCCTGATGGAGAACAAAATGTGGAATAAAGCAGTGGAGCCTTGCTCCTGGCACTTTTAAGAACAGGAGGGTGACCAAGGGCTAAACTGGGGGGGAAAAAAAAGCCCTTAGGGATTTCTGAAGGTTGTATGGAGCGTGTTGTCCATCAGGTGTTTGGGATCTGAAGGAGACTCCGAGAAAATGGATCCTTTTGATGCTTGCAGTGCCTGGAGGCCCAAACTGAGTTTCAAGCCCTGCTGGGAAGAAGCTGCTCCAACCTGTAATAACAGGCTGTGCCTGTCACAATGGCTTTTCAATRGCAGTCCACATGGCAGCAGCAGTGTGATTATCCAGGGCTCCCAGGACTGTGCCAGCGAGCTGTGCCATACCTTGTGTGGGGAGGAGCAGTCTGTCTGAGCCCTCAGGGCTGTCCATCTGCACCCTCCCCAGCCAGCAGCTTCGCTCCAGACCTCCTTAACTCGGATGCTGTGATTGTGGCAGGCCACTGCTGGCCTGGGAAGAGGGAGGTCCTGGCAGGCAGCTCCACCAGAGAGAGGGTTTGGCTGCTCTCAGCACTGCGGGGGAGGATCTGTCCTGTTAAAGAAAAAACTTTACACAAAAGAGGAGGGTTCTGGGCCACTGTGTTTTCTCAGGGGGAAAATAGCAGCAGATGTGATTTTGCTGGATGATCTGAAGTGTCTCCAGAGCCACCTTTGCATGTGACAGATGGAAGGTCACAGGGGATGTGTGTAAGTGGTGACAGAATGGCCACCAGAGAGGAAAAGTCTCCCTGGAGCTGCACTGGGGTGAGCAGGAGCTGTAAGCCACCCTTGGCTGAACAGGCCTGGTTCCCCTCGGTGGGACAGGACCTCTCAGTGTGACTGGGCAGGATGTTGGAAAGCAAAGCCCTGCCTCGTCCTGGAGGATTTCTAGGGTCAGTTTAGACACTGCGGGTGTGTGTTTGTGCTCATCACTGCTGATCTCAGGAGCCATTTGCACCAGATCATTCTGGGAAGAGATGCAGGTGTCTGGCCTGTGTCCATCCCTCTTTCACACCCCTCCTGCTGCTCGGGCAGCTTTTCACGGACGGCCTCGTGCTGCAGTGCCTCTCACTCCTAGCTGAAGACAGCATCTCTTTTTTAGTCTGCTGGAGTCTAGACAAGCTGTTGATTCCCTGGTGTCACAGACCATGACCCCACTCCTACACCAGCCCCATCATTTCCCCCTGGTTCATAGCTCAGGCATATGCTCATCTATTTTGAATCATTTGTATGTGTGAGGCTGAGTGGCTCCTAATCTCGTCTCCCTCCCGGGGCGTCAGTCACACTGGCATGTGCCTTTTCCCTGTCTGCCTCCCTCTCTTTATGGACTGTGGGTATTTTTAACTCCACCCTCTAATTAGAGGCAGTATTCTCGGGATATTTCGTGCGCAAGGGCTCTCACGTCTGTGGTCAGCAGGGCAGGCAGTGAGCCCTGCTCGGAAACCTTCCCGCTGAATAAACACGCTGCAGCAGCAGAGCCTGGGGTGTGGGCAACGCCTGCATTCCTCGGGGGCTGCCTGGGGTGACAGCTCCCCAGAGGAGCCAGTTAAAACCCCAGAGACAGAGCCACAGCTGCCTCCTGGTCCCGCAGCACATCTCCGTGCCTGCTCTGAGCTCCCTGCAGCTGCCCCCGAGCTGCGCGCTCATTTCTGCTCACCTGGAGCAGCCRCATCCCTGGGGACATCCCCGAGCCGAGCTCCCTTACCCTGTGCTGGTGCAGGCATGGAAAAGACAGCGATACTAATTAGAGGTGGCCTTGAACCAGGTGTCCCCAACCAGGACCTTGTCTCCTTGTCCTCCTTGCCTGCCCGGCTCCAGCACCCTCCAGAGCCGCAGCCTGCTGGAAGCTGCGGCTCAGCCGCGGTGCATGGCTTGGTGTGAGCAGGGCTTTCCTCTCCCTGCCGAGCAAACAGCATCTGGCTGGTGCAGGGCAGCCCCCGGGCAGCCTGTGGCTGTGCTGCACATCTCCTGTTCACAGCCAGGCGCTCACTGCTGTGCCGCAGCCCCCAGCACAGGCAGGCCAGCTGGTCACTGCACTCACACCGACTGTGCCCTCGCCAAGGCCGGCTGGGGGGGGCACCGGCTCGGCAGGGCAGGGTGGGGGCTCGGGTGGGTGACCCAGCTCAGGTGTCAGCACAGCTGGACATGTCACTGACAGCAAGCGCTGCTTCCCGGGCTGCGGCTGCCTGGAGAAGGTGGATGCGACTCCCTTTCCTGTGCTGGCGTGTGRGAGCGAGGGTGGGCTGTCAGGGGAAAGGGGAGGCTTCCTCTCTCTSCTGATGCCGTGATCCCATGCAGGCTCCGGTGCACAGGCACGCTAATAACTGTTAGAGATAAAGCTCTGTGGAATTTATCTCTGTTCTTGAAAGACAATGAGGAACACAGAGGGGAAAGCATTTGCTTCAGGAGAGTGAGGATGTTCTGCAAAGCTCCGGCTCCCGCAGTCCTGATCTCAGGCTGCTCATGCCCTGGGGCAGAAGGAGCTGCTCTGCTTCCTCAGCATCATGGCAGGAGGGCAGCCGGGTCTCCAAACCCAGCCTGTGCAGGTGAGAGCAGCCTCCTTGGGCAGTGCCCCCCCCTGCAGACCTACCCCCTGTGACCCCCCGTGCTCCTTCCCTTCCTGAGTCACTGTTTACTCTGGCTCCGGGGGCTCCTGCTGCTGTGCCGGAGCAGCCTTGTCTGCGAGCCGGATTTTCCAAGCCCTCCAAGGTTGTTTTGACATGCCTGACTCACAGTCCAGTGTCAGCCAAGGGTCTCCCACCACCCAGGCAGCACCTTGCTCGCCAAGCAACACACGCCCCAGGGCAGGCAGTTGGGCAGGCAAACACCTCTTGCATTGCTTTATTGTTTAATAAGTGCCTTGGGTTTCAGCATCCCAGCTCTTCTCCGTGTGAACCCATGGCTGAAGCTGGTTTTCATGGCTCTTGATGGAAATCAGTCGGGTTCTGCATTGGCAATGTGCTCAAGTGCAGCAGTTGCTTGGAAAGGAGTCAAGGATTTAATTCTTGTTGGTGTCTTGAGTCCCTGTTGGTGCTTATTTCCCTGCCCCATCTACCTGATGGCTTATCCAGGTGATGGCATCCCACACCTTTGGATGTGAAGCACTCACAGAGAGCTCGTCTCATGAAGAGAGCTTCTCAGGCTCCCTTGGAGGAGCAGGGATTTCATGGTCTGGGGCCTGGCTGCTTTGGGACTTTGGGTTTCTGGAGGGCTGTGAGGCTGGGGGGAATTGCTTTGTGTCACTGAGTGCCGTTCCTGAGAATTCTAACAGTTTCTTAGCATACATAAACTTTGTCTTCTGCTTCCTTTTACAGCATCTTAATGCACATTTAACTCTAGTGAATAATATGAATAGGAAAACTTCCTTAAGCCCTACTGCTGGTAGAAATGCAGCCTAACTCTTGGTGCCCTCCCTGGGCAGCCTGGTGGAAGCAGTGTCCTGCTGCCTTGCCCTGGAGTGCGGTGCTTGGTTTGGAGGAGGAGGAGGAGCAGGGCCTTAATCTCTGCCAGTCGAGTGGTGCTTGCAAAGACGATTAGACATATGCCAGCTAATTCATAGTAAACAGGATGGAGGGAGAATTTGCCACTTATAAATGGCAGATGAGCAAGCCCATCATTGCTGTCACTCCCGGGTAATACATGCTGACATAAGCCCAGTTTAGCTGCAAGTTTATCATTGCTAATCCTGCTGGTCCTTGCCTCCCTGCTCCATCCTCCGGGCATCTTCCTGTGTTTTGGCTCTTTCTCCCTCACTCCTGATGTTCCATCTTGGGGGCAGACAAATTCCTCAGCATCCCCCACCCTCTTCCCAATGCATTTGTCTGCCAAGGAATGTTTTCCTTTCTCCTGAAAGTGCCCCTGTGCAGATTGAAGCTATGGGGAAGATCTTGGGGAGGTTTTGGATAGACTTCCCAACCCCACTGCACCTCTCATCWCCTTCATTTGCCTCTCTGCCCCTCTTGGTGCTGCTTCTTCACGTGAGGCAGCATTGCCCAGGTCCCTTCCAGGTGTGCTTGTCTCCCATGCCATCGATGCTCCTGCACCACCCACATGTGGGGTTGAGGCTCAGACAACGGGCTCAGACCCTCCATGGGCTCTGCTCAGTGCTGGATCCCACCCAGCCTAGAGTTTATCCCGTACTTTTCCCCAAACAGACACTCCCCTGGGCTCTGTGTGAGCAGCACAGAGAAATTTTATCTTGGCACCACCCTGCTGTTTGGAGAGCCACGTGGCCAAGCCAAACACCATCCTCTGGAGGGAAAGGTGAGTGTCCATGTGGGAGAGCAGTGGCCACAAAGCCTGGCTGTGGGAATACATGGAYGGCACCAGCCAGACATGGCACCAGTGCTCAGTCTTATCTCTGCCCTRCTGAGGGACTCTGGGCTCACTCCAGAGTGTGGCAAGTCCAGCTGGGATGCAAATCCTGCTCCCTCTGTACCTGTGTGGGTGCTACAGGACAGCAGTGGGAGCCAGACCAGTGACATTTTTCCTGGAAGTCCTGTTGGCTTCCCTCACCAGTGGTGACACAAGTGTCCAGGCTGTCCCTGCTTGACCRAGCCACCCACGCAGAAAAYGTGGCTTTTTTTGTGGTACTCCCARCAATGTCTCAGAAACGCTGCCCTGCTGCGTTCCTCCATTCAGTTCAACTCCCTCCCCTTTGTGTGCCCTGCCTGGCCTTCATCCCTTGGATGGGATCAGCTGGAGAAAGGAGGTCAGAGACAGGAATGCCGTGAACCCAACCCCTCCCCCGGGGCGGGGTGACGGGAGGTGCCTTCAGGTGGTTTGGGACAAGCGAAGGGCTCCGAGGCTCCTTGTGCTGCGCGGGGGCAGAGCATCCTTCCCTGGGGAAGAGCCCTGCTCGGGAGGGCGGAGGGTGCACAGCCGTGGAGCACCGCTGGGATGAATTTCTCCAGCCCAGGAGTTCCCCCTTGTGGCAGGAGGCTCGGGCTGGTGCGGGGATCTGCCGGAGAAGGCTCWGGATGCGCTGGGATCTTCCAGAGGATGCTCTGTGTGTGTGTGTGCGGTTGTCACCCGCCAGGCTGCCGAGAACCGGCGCTGCCTTTGCCGCGGGGGTGCCTGGCCGGGCTCGGCAGAGCTCCAGGCTCTGCATCTCCCCCCGTTTGCCCCTCACCTCACGGGGGGTGTTGCTCCAACCCCACGCGTGGGTGGTGCAGGAGCATCGATGGCWTGGGAGACGAGCACACCTGSAAGGGACCTGGGCAATGCTGCCTCGCGTGAAGAAGCAGCACCAAGAGGGGCAGAGAGGCAAATGAARGTGATGAGCAGTGCACTGGGTCCCTCTGCTCCCCGTCCGTGTGGGCAGGCTCCGAGAGAACAGCCCTGGATCCCCGCAGACACAGGGATGCCGCGGGCTGGGAGTGATGGAGAGCCCGTTCATGAGTTCCCAGCTGCTCTGGGGGCTGCAGCCGAGCTGTGTGACACAGCCAGCAGCCGAGCCCCGGCCCCTCTGTGCCCCTCTCCGGGCTGGGCAGTGCCTGGCTCCCCTCTCGCACAGGGAATGGGGAGCGAGAGGCTTTGCAGCTGCCTGCTGACGCTTGTGGCGGATGCTGCTGAGGCAGCAGGGATTGAAGAGGAGCCCCCCACACTCTGCCCTGCTCCGGATCCGGCTCCGAGCAGCCTCTGCCAGCCCCGTGCCCGCCCGGGGAGCAGAGGGGAGCCGGTTCCCGTGATGAATCAGCACCTCTCTGGATGCTGAGCCGGGCTCCTCRCGGCGCGGAGGCGACAGCGCCCGGGCGGCATCGATGTTTATTAATGACGGTATTGGGGATGCTGTTTAGTCACTGCTCCCACGGAGAGGCAGCCGCAGGGGGGGAAGCGGCTCCTCTGTCCTCAGGGGACATCGGAGGCGCCCAGGCAGCGCTTAGCTCGCTGATAGCCGGGTCCCACGGGAGGGCTCCGGCTGSCACACGCACGGCTCGCTGCCTCCCCTCCCYGCAGCGTGAGCTCTGCTCCKSAGCTGGGGAAACTGAGGCACGGCGGGCAGCCAGGGGTGACAGCAGGACACGGCCTGGCCGTGCTGATCTCCTGATGGGCAGCGGGCTCCTGCCTGCATCTGGCACATCCCGGGGGATTTATTCCTGTGGGAGGGCTGCAGATTTAACCGGCGACAACGACGCGAGCAAAGCCATTAGAGGATGAGGGGGGATGGTCCTTAAAATGGGGTGTGCTCCGGGTGCACGGTGGGGACGTTTTGGCACGGCGAGGAAGCAGTTTGAGGGCTGGGTGCTGTTATTAAACTCTGTGACGGGCGTTTTCCCACTCCRCCATCTGCAGTGCCATGAAACTTGCATGAGATTTGAGATGAAAAGTCTATTTCTTTGAATGAAGTTTTAATAAGATCRAATTGGAAAAAGAAAATAGTGCCTCTTCCCCCTCCCCTCCTGCCCCCCTTTCCCTGATTACTGTTGGATTTAGTCTGGTGGCAAAAACCCTTGTGAAGTGGCAGGGGCCTGGRCTGGGAGCTGGGTGTTCAGGGGGTCTCTGCAGAGGATGGGGGTGAATTTGAGAGCAATAAAAGCTGTGGGTTTGCAATGGAGGGGCTGTCCTGGTGCTTGGGGTGGTGAGCAGTTCACAGCCCATATCAGGGGCTCACATTAGGGACTAAATGACCTTTAAAGGTCCCTTCCAACCCAAAAAGGAGAGCCCAGCCCCTCCTGATTGTTGTGCCAGATCCCTCCGGATGCTGGGAAGGGCTCAGGTGCGAACCCCTTCATTAACCCTCTCTTTGAAATATAATTTGAATGGACTTCAGCTGAGTCTCTGCTGGGTGGGATGGGCTGGTGGGAGGAGGGATGCCGCGTTCTCAGCTCGGGGCAGCACAGAGGGCAGCTGGCAGCCTGGAGAACCCGAGGATGCTGCCGGTGTGGGATGCGACTGTGGGACGCTGCCGAAAGGGAATGCTGCGGGTGTGGGATGCTGCTGGGGGGAAAAGCTGCCGATTTGGGATGGAGCCGGTGCGGGATGCTGTCGGTGYRGGATGCTGTCGGTGGGAATGCTGCTGACAGGAATGCTGCTAACGGGAATGCTGCTGATGGGAGATGTGGGATGCCGCCGGTGCGGGAGGCTGTCGGTGGGGATGCTGTCGGTGGGAATGCTGTCGGTGGGAATGCTGTCGGTGGGGATGCAGCCGGTGCGGGATGCTGTCGGTGAGGGATGCTGTCGGTGGGAATGCTGTTGATGGGGATGCTGTCAGTGTGGGATGCTGTCGGTGGGGCTGCTGTCGGTGGGAACGCTGCTGATGGGAGATGCCGTCCCTGCCCGTCTCCGGCCGGGGCGGGGCCGCCAGGGGGAGCCTGCAGCCGCGGCRGGAGCTTCATCCCCCGCTGAGCATCATCATCATCGTCATCACCAGCACCATCCTCCCCCCCGCCCGGAGCGGGGACGCGCTGCCGAGCTCCCGCGGGATGTTCCTCCCGGAGCTGCGGCTGAGCCTCGGCGCCCTCAGCACGGTGCGAGTCCCACCSTGCCCCAGCCCCGAGTGCCCGGGCCCCCATGGCATCTTCAACGGGGCAGGCCCAGCCCCGAGGGATGCAGCGGGCAGCCTCAGCCGAGGCGGATGGCGAGGGGGGCTGCGTGGCCCGGTTTGTTCTCCGAGAAGCACGAAGCCCAGCCGGCATCTCCTCATTGCCTGGGGAGCGGCTCACAGCGCACGGCTGTGCCCCAGGTGCTGCCGGCGCCGGGACGGGCTGAGCAGCCCGGAGCTGGAGCCCAGACCCGCAGGAGCCTGCCCTCTGCTCCTCCTGTGATCAGCAGCACTGCCCCAGCTGGGACAGGAGCACACAGGTACCTCCAGCTTCACCTCTTCCAGCAGCTGGGAAGGTTGAGGGAGAGGTGAGAAGGTACCTGGAGCTCAGGGAATGTGTTAACATGAGTGGCRTTCCTGGAAAAGCAGGCACAGATTCAATTCACTCGGCAGCGTGGGCTGGATCCTGCTGCTGGATCCTCCACCGTGGATCCTGAGTGCCTGAAATGTCCGTGGAGGTGGTGCTGCATCCAGTGCCAGCTATTYTGGGCAGGTATCAGTGCCCTGCTCCTCACCCCCCCTCACTCCACATGCCCTGGGCTGCTCTGTGGCATCGTCCCTAAGCAGTGGGTGGCTGGGGACTGCTGCAGYCCCAAGGAGCAGGCTGAGGGTGCCAAGCAGAGGGGTGAAAGGCTGGGAGGGACTGGGAGGTGCCCCAGGACAAGCTGAAGGACAGAGCTGGGTGAATGACGAGTCAGTGGCTGTGTCCCGGTCTGGCCCTGCCTGTCCCTGCCCACCGGGGTGGCCCCTCTGGGTTCCCCCTCTCCATATGGCTGTGGATGTCTGGAGATGCGTTTGACACCCTTGGATGGGTAATAAATAGAATCAGGCCCGCTGCCTTTTGTTTTGATTGATTCCATTTGTTCTGCATAAGCAGCTCCTTCCCCTTGCCAAGGCTCAGCTCCCGGGGAAGGAAGATGCTGAGAGACGGAGGGGCTCGGTCTGGCTCTGCTGGGAAGGTCCCCGAGGCTGAACCCAGCAGTGCCAGGTCTGCCTCTGCAGCAGGTTTGGGTTAAGAAGGGAAACTGAGGCTGGGAAAGGTGATGTGCTGTGCCCTGGGGATGCACAGCAAGGCAGGGGTGCCTCTCAGGTCTAGCAGCTCCTTCCCTGCTGCTGGGTGGGGAGGAAGCCACCCAGACTGGCAAGCAAAGAGTGATCCAGTGACATCAGCCACCCCGTGGGTGACTTGCACTGCTCTGCCATGGGCACGAAGGGAAAATGACTTTATAAAYGAGCTTGACATGAAAATGAGCACAGGAGCCAGAATTCCTGGCTTCCCTCACTGGCTTGGTTGGAAGCGGCAGCCTCGGGCCAGTCTGGTGCCTCCCTGCCTCAGTTTCCCCAAGCAGGAGAGGCTGTTTATCCATCGGGAGCTGGGGAACCGGCAGGTTTGGGAGCAGGAGGGATGAAATGCTGGAAGCATTGGGAGTCCATGGGCTCCTGTGGGGCAGCACAGCAGCAAGAGCCCGAGCTGTGGGCGGTGGSTGGGGGGCTGGAGGGACCCCAGAGCCATCACCCTGGTGGTTCCCCGTGTGTAGCCCCACTTCCCTCTCACCCGCTTGCCTGGAGACCCCCGTCCCCGGCAGAAGGAGGGATGGGGTTAAAACCATGGCCCCACCCCGGTGCTGCCGTGCCCCCCGGGTGAGTCAGAGGGCCGGGGGTGCGCGTTCCTGCACCGCAGCCACGTCAGGGGGAGCGGGTGTAGGCCCGAAGGACACAGCTGCCTCCTCTCCGCGTCCTCTCACTGCTCCTCTCCTCCTTCTGATCTGCCTCATTATCTCCTGAGTCATCATCGCTCCCACCTCCGCTGCAGCCACCGCCGCCCGCAGCCGGCACCGCGCGGGGCTGGAGCTGCCGGGGAGGAGAGGGAAGCTCCCGACTCCCGAGGGTGACCCCTGGGTCCCCAAAGGCGTCCCGCTGATCGGGGACAGGGAGCATCTCCCCTGCACGTCCTGCTGCACGCTCAGATGGACACGGGGGAGTGTGGCTGCTCCTGCCCGGCACGGAGAGATCCCTGGGCATGGTGCTTGCCTTGCACAGATGCSTTTGGGCTGGCGGTCAGGCTCCGGTGTGCCGGGCAAGGCTGCAAGCTTCTTCCCAAGCCCTGCACGTATCAGGAGCCAGGAATAGAGCTGGTCTGCCTGCTGCTGCCCCAATAGGTCCCGATCCAGCTGCTGGCATCAATGAACACACGCTGGCGTGTGGCAGATCCTGGGTTTGGCATGAGCAGGCTGTGGTGGATCCAGGACACGGCTTTGCTCCCCTGAGAGCCCGAGGGATGCTTGGAGGTTTTGCCTCCGAAGGTGCTGGGATAAAGCAAGGCCAGGGCTGGCTCCATTTTGCTGCTGGGATGAGAGGCACGGCTCCGAGCTGAGCGGAAATCCGAGGAAGCGCCTCTCTCTCCCCGTGGCACTTGGCAGCCTCTTCGCAGCATTAATTCCTCTTGCTGCTACCAATTTGTGGCTTATTAATTCTCCTCGGAGCTCTCCTGATTTTTCTCTCGCAGCCGCCGCTCCTCTCCCCGCGCTGCCTCTCTCCCCAAGTGCCCAGAGTGGAAGTGCTCCGGGGGGATGCCAGCCCCCATGTCTCCTCTCGGCTGCGTGGGTGCAGCAGTTTAGGGCTCTTGTCAGAAGGGATCTTCTCCCAGATCTGGGGATGTCTCCGTGGCTCATYGCCGGCTCGACATGCCCGACGGCGGGCTGAGCTGTGGTGGCTCGCAGCCAGGCTCTGTCTCGCAGACCGTTCTGGAGGTGCCCTGGGTTAACCTGTCCATCACCCACAGATTTCTGCAGATCTGAGCCTGGGCTCTTCCCCCCCATCCCTCTCTGCTTTGTGCTTTGCCTCCATGGCTGATAACTAGGTCAGGAGTCCTGGGGGCCAGGGAACAGCAGCTGGGTGGGTGGGTGGTCATCTCCCATCTGCTTCCACTCCCTTTCTTCCTTTTCCTCCTGCCTTGTTGGCAGGGAGACCCTCCAGCCCCCTCCTCTTTCTCGAGGCTGCAGAAGGGTGAGAGCTGCCATGTCCACGCGCTGATGAAGACCTTTCTTTTGAGCAGGAAGGTGTTTTCAGGCAGTAACTGGATTATGGCCCCACAGTTGGGCTGTCAGCTGAGCCAATTGAGCCAGCGGCTGTGGAGAGCATCCCTTGGGTACAGACACCCCGGAGAGGGTTCCCCACCCCCAGCACTGCTGGGACACCTCTGGGGTGGCTCTGGCCATGGCCATGGCGAGTGGGGAAGCTCTGGAGCTGCGTGGGAGTCAGGGAGTGGGTGCAGAAGGTAACAAGCAGCTGAGTGACAGCCACAAGAGCCCCCGGGGCCAGCCACACGCTGCCGGAGGGTCGGGAAATCAAAGCCTTGGGAAAGCTGATGTCTGCAGGCTCCGAGGAGAAAGGCTGCTCTCGGGAGGAAGGGCTCGGCTGGGGATGATGCAGAGGCCACCTGCTCGCRATGCCCTGTGCCAGCGAGGACCTGGGTGACATTGAAACAGCTCTGTCCTTGAAGCACTCGGCTCCCAATGCCTCAGTTTCCCTCTGAGGGGGCAGAGCAGCATCACCCGGGGGTTGTGGGGGTCCCGCGGCAGCATCCGGTGGTGCTGCCATCCCCGGCACGGCGCCGGCRTCCCGCGGGCAGCGCGGGTGCCTCCGAACAGGCGGCCCTTGTGCGGGCGGCTCTGAGCCCCCGAGGGGAGCGGGGAACAAGGGCGGCTGTGTGTGCCCATGGCACTGCCTGGCCCTCTGCCCTGACACGCATTCCCCACGCGGGCAGCGCTTTCCGGGCTCTGGGACGCGCAGGGAGGGCTGCTGGCTACTATAAGGGGCTTGTTGTGGGGTTGATTTTTTTTCTTCTTCTTTTCCCTTTTTCTATTTTATTAGCAGCCTTTGGGTGTCTTTTCGAGCAATTAATCTGGGTCATGACATTCGCTGAGCAGATCGGAGAGCCCGGGGCTCATTAGCACCCGGCCGAACGTCGCTGGAGAGATGCTCTCGGCGGCTCCGCCGCTCCGCCTGCTTGTTATTCCGGGCGAGTCGTGGGCTGCGGCAGCTCGGAGTCCCCTCAGCAGAGACCCCACCGCACTGCTGTGGGCAGGAGGGGCACTGCGGGGCGGCCGGGGTCCCCTCCTGGTCCCCTCCTGCTGTGGCGGCGTGGCCGGAGCAGCCGGTGATGCTGTGCTGGCGCTGTGGTCCCCCAGGTAATCAGCAGGCAGCACCGTGCTGCAGGGCTCAAGGACTTTTGGGGGTCTCAGCTTCCCTGTTTCGGCTTTGGAGTGACTTCATTCCCTGTCCATCAGCTGCTGGAGTCCTCAGAAGTGACCTGCAGCTGCTGCTGCACCAGGAGCGGTGTTCGGAACTGCCAGCCCTTTGTAGGAGCTGGTGCTGCCCCACTCCCCTCTCCTGGCTGGGGAAACTGAGGCTGGAGAACTCACCTGGCCCAAATGCAGCTGCCCACCCTGCCTGTCCCAGCCAGCAAGGGAGGARCCATCTCCCCGGGGTCAAATCCAGCCCAGCTTTCATAGGGAATGTCTGTGATTCCCCAGCTAGGGGTCACCTCCATCTCGTGAACGCTTCCTCTGTAGCTTTGGCTGGATTTTGCTTTGGGTTTCCACAATGCCCCAAGTTGCAAGCCCTGGCCTTAGACCTTCCCAGGGTTTTCTCCCCAAGCCTCAAGCCTTCACCCCATCCTGCTGCCGACCTSCTGCACGGCCCAGCCCGGTCCATAGGCCTGGGGAGCAGGAATGGCGAGGGAGCTCCCTGTGCCTGGCTGGCTGCGGCGCAGCATATGTGCTGGGATCTGCTCCCTGCCTGCTGTTTATCCGCTTCCTTCGAGTTAACTTATGTTTCCATTGCTGCCCATCTGTCTCCTTCTCTTCCTCTCTTCTTTCCACTCCTTCCGTGCTGGCAGGCGCCGGCAGAGTGCAGGGTCCCCATCCCCAGCAGCTCCGGGTGACCCTGGGGAGTGACAGGCATTCTGCTTCCCTCCACTGCTCCTGTATCCCTGCGGAGCAGTTTTTGGGGGGATCCCGKTTTGGATGCACTCCAGGCTGAGCTCTGGCAGTTCCCTCCTCAATCCACCATTCAATCCGGCAGGAATTCCGTCTGAAGGATCCCCTTCATCCATTAAACCTGAAGCCGCTGGGGCTGGGTCGCTGCCGGCAGCTCCCTTTCAGCCTTCAGTTCCCTCCCTTCCTCCCTCTTCCTCTGCTCTCTTCACTCCTCAGGCTCAGCGACGTCGCTCCCATCCATCCTGTGCAGAATTTGCTCTTCAGATGTCTGTGCCTCCCCATCTCGCGGGAGGGAAGCCCTGCCCCGCTCCCACCCGGAGCCCGGCTATTAGGGATACCCGGGCTTCTTCGGGAAACACAAAGGCATCGAGAGCCGGAGCCAACATGCACCTGCTTTTCTTGCTGCTTCAGAAAGCCCTTGTGGCTGCTGCCTCCCACTTCTCCAGCTTTTATTTATAGTCTGTCTTGCTCGCGCTGGGGATTTTTCCTTTCTTTCTTTCTTCCCCTCTCCCCGGCGCAGCTGAGCTGCTGAACTCGTAGCGCTGCAGAGGCTTCTCCCTGGGCTCGGCTGCACGGCCATGGAAAAGGGACTGGGGCAGAAACTGGATCCCCACAGGAGCATCCCAGAGCCTCATCACCGTGCTCTTCCTCCCCGCTGGTCACCCCTGCGGGTGCACGAGGTCACTGCTGGTGGCCATGACCCACATTTGGGGCTTTGCTGGCTGCTGTGGGCACGAGTGGCATCATCCTCCCTGTGGCACCGGGCTCTCAGGGCCCCTGCAAAGGACAGAGCAGGCCCTGAGAAGCAGCATCCCTCTGGCTGTCTGTGCTGCYTGTCACATCAGCTTGGTGACACCAGTCCCTTGCCTGCTGGGAACTGGGCTGAGACCCAGCAAACTCGYGCTCCCCTTCAGGGAGATGTTGGGCAGAGATCAGGCTGGTGCTTTTTCTCTTTGCCAGCACTGTCCCCTCCCCAGGGCACGGCAGGATGTCCCTGTGCCTGGGGATGTGCAGAGGAGCCCTCAGCCAGGAGGCACCAGCATCACCCACCCTGTCTGGCAGCGGTGTCAGTGTGTGAGAAGCTTGGGGACTGCTGGGACCAGGGCACCAGGCAGTGCTGCTCCAGGTGGGACACTGCCAGCCTGCCATGTCCCACAGGGAAGCCCCCAAGGGCTGCAGAGTCACTGAAAGCCGGGCTCAACTCCTTTGAGCAGAAACACAATGCTCGCCCTCTCTGCTCCCCCCTGGGAGGAGGTGGCCAGGGGACACGGCAGGGAGAAGGGAGGGGAGAGGGGGCTGAGGACCAGAAATAACAGCCAAAAATTACAAAATAAARTCCAATCACAAGACGAGAGGCTCTCCATCTGCCGTGTGGGTGCTGGAGCAGGAGCCACCCGCCAGCCCGGGTGCCACCAGTGCTGAGTGACTTGGTACTGGGAGGGAAGGATGCTCTGGGGACCCTCGGGGCTTGACCCCCTCACCCCAAAATGTGCCCCTGGGGAAAAGCCTGGGATAAAACCTCGCACACCTCATGGGCAGCTGCTGGCAGGAGTTTTGGGCAACCCACGGCTGCTGGGGTCAAACCCTTCACACCTTGATGTTTCCTCAGGAAGGAGGAAAATCCAGGTAGAAGCAGAGACACCTTTGTTCCACGGGAGCCAGGTTTCCATGGCACCCAGTGGGAACGTGCTTCTCCATGGACTTGATGCCGCATGGGATCCAGCAGCACGGCGAGGGGAGCCCGGGCTGCCCCTCCACCATGGCCATGGCAAAGCAGGGCAAGCAACCAGCTGTGCCTGGGCAGAGGATGCTGCCCAGGTGTCTCCAGATGGGCACAGATGCCACAACATCCTRGGCAGAGGTGGCATTGAGTGACGTGTAGGCAGTGAGTGCCACCACCGAGGTGTCACCCCCGGGGCTGTGGCTGTGCCAGGAGCACCGTGTGCCCAGCTAATGCCTGTCTCTGGCTAACACCATGTGCCCAGCTAATGCCTATCTCTGGCTAACACCGTGTGCCCAGCTAACACCATGTTCCTGGCTAAAGTCACCTTCCCGGTTAACACCTATTCCCAGCTAACACCACGTTCCCAGATAACACCGTGTTCCCAGCTAACGACTATTCCCAGATAAGACCATGTGCCCAGCTAACACCTATTCCCAGTTTATGCCCAGCTAATGCCTATTCCGAGCTAACATAGTGTTCCTGGCTAATGCTGTGTTACTCGCTAACACCTATTCCCAGCTAACCTTGTGCTCCCAGCTAACGCCCATTCCTGGCTAACACCGTGTTCCTGCCTAATGCCTATTCCTGGCCAACCCCGTGTGCCCGGCTAATATTCCCAGCTAACACCGTGTTCCTGGCTAACGCCTGTTCCCGGCTAACACCGTGTTCCTGGCTAATGCTGTGTTCCCAGCTAACACCGTGCTCCCGGCTAACGCCTATTCCCAGCTAACACCGTGTTCCTGGCTAATGCTGTGTTCCCAGCTAACGCCTATTCCCAGCTAACCCTGTGTTCCCAGCTAACGCCTATTCCCAGCTAACACCGTGTTCCCAGCTAACACCGTGTTCCCGGCTAATGTGGTGCCGGCGCGGGAGACAAAAGCGGCATTACTCACTGCCGGGGAGGAGCGGCTCAGAGCATTACTCAGCCCCGCCAGCAACTGGGTCTATTCTTTGTGCATCAACCTGCGGGACCGGGGAGGAGGAGGAGGGCAGGGGATGGGGGACTCATTTTTCCTACGGAGCAGTGACCGCCCACTCCTCTGCAGCCCCCTCCTCCCCGCGGTGTCACTGGAGGGACGTCAGCCGGGGGGGATGCTCAGGAGGGGGCTGTGCCGGTGCTGGTGCCTCCGGTGCTCCGTGTGCCACTTCCTCAGGGATAACTGGGGACGATGGATCCAAGGAGAAGGTGGAGGAGGCTGATGAGGCTGTGGGTCGTGACCTCCTGCACTCCTCCAGGTGGTTGGCAAAGAATGTCCCGAAGCCCTGCAGATGTGGAGCACAGCTGGAGCCAGGGGTTTGGCTGAAGTCTGGTGGATCCAGTCACAGCTCCACTGGCATCATGCTGGTGTGGAATTTGCTGGTGTGGAATTTTCTGCTGGGCCAGGTGCACACATTGCCCCACCACTGGGGAGGGCAGCGAACATTGCCCCTCTCCTGGGGGAGTTTGGGATGGATGGATGGATGGATGGATGGATGGATGGATGGATGGATGGATGGATGGATGGATGGATGGATGGATGGATGGAGGCAGGCACTAATGGAAGAGCACTGGAGAGGGGAGGCAGGGGCGAGGGATCAGCCGCTGGCGGATTTGTAGCCAGAGATGCTGCTTCTTAATGGAGGAAAATAATCAATGTGGGCTGAAGGGGGAAAGAGGATTTTAAATGGGGGAGGACAGTGGTGCCCTGAGTTGGCATTCCCATGGATGAGGGGAAGGAAGGGGGGCAGTGTTCTCAAAGGCATGACCATGAGCAGGAGCAGGATGTGGGGTGGGGAATGATGTAGGGGCAACAACTGCCCTGAGAGGAAACACCTGGAGCCTCCCAAACCTGGGGGAACCCCAGCTGCAGAGCATGAAGCTTTAAATAGGGGAGGGGAAGCCCTTCCAGCATTCCAACTTCTCTGTCCTGGCTCCTGCCCTTTTTGGTGATCCCGTGGCTCTCCTGGCCAGGTACTGACAACGTGGCTGGGCTGTGTGGTGGGGGTGCTGGTTGCATGAAGATGTCCCCTYCCCTGGGAATCCAACCTTGGTGTGTGCATCAGGATAGGGTTGGCAGAGCCCCACACCCAGCAGCACCTGGATTGCTGGTGAGGGCTGTGCTTTGAGCTCCAGGGAATGCRGCCTGGAGGGCTCAGGGCATGGAGTGGCTGCTGCTGTCGGGTAGGGGAGTCCTGCTCCTCCATGGCTTTGTTATGGGCAGGAAAACGTGMTGGTGTGTGTTGCTCAGTATGCAGGGAAATTGTGTCTTGCTCAGTTCCCAGACACAAAAAGGTAATTTTGGGCTGGACCAGACCTTTTCTGGCTTGTTCAGCGTTGCAGCTCCTGTGTCTGTCCGCAGGGTCTGTGCAGAGCCCTGGCAGCCGTGTGTGTCTCCACGTGGCTTTGCAGGCACTAATGAACMTCCCCCGTGCTGTGCTCCCCGCTCCCAGGGAGGAAAACCTCGTTATCCCGGGAGATGGATGCGGTGGCGTGTTCCCAGATACCCCGTGGCACAGCCAGGCTCTAGGTCTGGATGCCTGGGTTACAGAGGTGCCTGGGGAGATGCTTTTGTTCCAAAAATCRGCGCTGAATTTAGGGGATTCAAGTCCCACCACCCCACTGCAGCACCCCTGGGGGGGCTCCTTGTTCTCTGCATCCCCCACGTTGCTCCTRTAAACGCACCCTCAAACCTCCACAAAACAATTAAAACTGCAGCTACCCATAAAAATTAATTGTGCCGTGTAACGCTGCTCTCTGGCCAATGAGCTTGTCCCCACCTGACCCTGGCAGGGGGACCCCATCCCTATTGGAGCCCCTCCGAGGGGAGGGGGGGGGACTGGGTACCTCTGCATGTGGTTGCCCCAGCAACTGTCAGTCTCAGGCAGCATCCATCACACCCAACATTTGGGAGCCGTTATCGCGCCTCGGGAGCGGCGCTGATGGAGCGGCGCTGCGGGATAAGCGTCACCCGCCTCACCTCGCTCTTTATCTGCCGGTGGTCATAAATATCCCCCGGCTCCTGCCTGTCCTGCTCTAATCCCTCCTGGTGCCGCTCACGGGAAGAGCTCCCCGAGCGGAGACCTGTGTCCGTCGGAGACCGGGCAGGAAACCAATTAGGAGTTTCCGAAGCGTGGTGCCGTTAATTGCCGCTATCCTCGCAGATTGATAAAGCGTCCAGGCCATTGTTTGACTCTGCCTGTGCGTGCGTGGCCTCAGGTGCAGCCTGGGGATGCTGCGGGGAGGCTGAGTTGTGGGGTGATGGGTAGAGGGGAGCTGTGGGTTGTGGAGGAGAACGACTCGTGGGTGCCCAGCTGCTCTTCCTGCTCCCTGCCCAGCGTGTTCTTGTAGGGCAGAAAGTGGTCAGAAAACCACCCCAGATCGTTCCTCTACCCATTTTTTTTCCCCTCTGCCTTTATCCTGCTTTGCCTGTTCCCCAACATCTAACCWGGCTCGTTCTGGGGGTTTCCTGCTCCTTTTCTGAGTCTGCACCATCCTTGATCTGTTGCTTTGCATCACTTAAGGACTTAATTTTAAAGGCAAAAATTATGCTGTTAAAATAGAGCTGGCTTTTTTAGTGCTGCCTAAAGCTAAGCAGGTTCTGAGGGTCGGAGCTCAGCTGGAGGGAGCTGCAGGTGTCTGGGGCCGGGCTGCTTTATCCCAGGAATGCTTGGTTCTCCTTAATTAATTCATAAGGCCTTCTCTCATGCTTTCACACAAAGCACCACGGTTTTGGCTCACAGCATCCCTCCCGAAGGGAAGCCCAGCGTGGGGCTGTGGAAGACACCCGCCCAGCTTGGAGTGTGCTGTCCTCATCCAAGGTTTTGCAGGGGAAGCCTGGAATGAGCGTGAATCAGCCATTCTCTGAGCAGAAAGCAGAGCGAGCACCAGCATCCCCCCCGGGGGCTGCCTGGGATGGCTCCCTGCCCGCTGCAGGCAGCTTTCCTGCAGGGAATGCATAATTTCCTTGGACCCCCTCAGGCAACCAGCTGGGAATCTCCAGTTTGCCCGGAATTTCGGAGCAGCGTCTCCTGCCCCGTCTCGCTGCTCTGGTGATAAAAGGCGAGYGACAGTCGTGGATGTTACGGGGGAGGAAAGCACGTAGGGCAGCGCTGCTGCAGGGAGGGGGTTGCTCTGCMTTCCCTGCTCCCAAAGGATGCTCAGGCTCTGCCAGGCTTTCCCAGTGACCAAGGATGTGCTGGTCCTTTCCCTGCCRGGGCTTGCTCTCTAGTGGGACTGACCCCAGGGATCTGAAAGGTGCTGCTGGGTCCCTGCAGGTGTTTTCCTGCATCCTGGGCTTTAAGGTTGCAGGGATGCTCTGGCCGTGCCTGGAGCTGCATCTCCTTGYCAGTGCCTCAAAAGATGCTCATACATTCAAACGCTTCCAGGAGCTGGGGCTCTGCACTTGCTCCCAGGAAAATAAATAAATCAAATCATCTGCTGGGATTTTCTCGCTCCCGCTTTGCTGGTGAGGAGTCAGACCCGGGGTGGAAGAGGGAAAAGAGGATGGCGGTGGGGGAAGGAGCAGGTTGGGGACGGGGTGATCAGAGGTGGAGTCTCCAGGTGAGATCCGAGAGCCCGGAGCGCTGCCCCTGCAGAGGCCGTGCTGCCTCGCAGAGCCTCGCGCAAGGCCACCGTGTCCTTGTCAGCGGGGGTGACGCAGGTACGTGTGGCTGCTGCTGTCCCCGTGGCTCCGAGCTCCGTGTCACCTTCCCCGGCGAGCGGTGACCGGAGCGGTGCCGGCGGAGCCGCAGCACAGCGGGGAAGCGGCACTCGTGTGCTGCGACAGCTTTGCAACAGATTCCTTGGCGGAGCTGACTGCAAACTGCAATCCTAAACTGTCGGACGGCTCCTTTTTCCAGCCTGGGAGTGTGAGAAACAAATTTGTTTGGGTTATAAAAACATATTAAAAAGCAACACATTTTGTTTTGCAATATACATAGTTCTTCATGCCAATTTTTTTTTCTTTTTTTAATGACTGCCATTCTAATCCCTTCCAGACAAAGACGTTTCTTAATAACTTTTTGTGGAGGTAATTGCTGGGGAGCCATTTCAAAGTGGCAGGCAGGGAGCTGTGGGTTGCACAGCTGCAAGTGATGGCTGTGCATTGCTCAGGTACGGAGGGAAGAAGGATCAAAAAAAGCTCTTGGGTGTCTCTAGCTTTGAAAAGGTTCCATACCTTGTGAATGCTTCATGCCAGGATGTCTGGAACAACACAGGGAAAAGTGGCTTTTGCTCATCACATGTGCCCAGATGGTTGGCATCTTGATGTGCATGTGCTTTGGTGGTTCACTGGCTGCTTGGCTCTTCCCAGATCCTGGGTTTGGAGTGTCTGGCTCTGAGGAGCATCTTATCTGTACTAGGAGCTTTCTCCCCACCTCAGCCAGGGGATAGCAACCTCCTGCCTGGCATCCAGATAACAGCCAGGACCTCCAGCAGAGGGTTTGGAGGTAGGAGCAGTGTGTTAGGGATCCCTGGGAGCTGCAGCATCCCTGGTGTGGATCCCAAACCACTYGGGGTCCATCAGCTCTGCATCCTTGGGCTGGTGACTGTGAAACATCCTGGGGTGTYTCCAAAACTCCTTTGCAAATGAGGGGGTTCAGACTTGTTTTTCCAAGTTGCTCTTCAAATCAAGGCAAATGCCTGTGGGTTATTTTTTTTTTTTTTAGAAATGGCACTGTTTGGTGTGTAATTAAAGCGCTCCATTTAATTAGACAAATACCAAAGAACCTCCAGAAACATGACTATTTTTCTATATTTACTCCTCTTGTGTTTTTCTTAGTGACTGCAGTTCCAATTAAAACAACCTCCTCTATTAAACTGTTGGCTCTTAAACCCAGGAACTAAAAATACAGCAAGACCACCAAGCTGCCCTCCCTACCCCCACATCTTTACCTCGGACTGCTGCCTCTGCATGGCTTTGCTCCCTGAGAGCTTCTCGAGGCCCTTGCTGGAGCTGGTGGTACTTGACTTTGGCTTTGCTCCATCCTTTCTCCTACCTTGTGCTAAAAACTTGCTGCCTTTGGGCAGAAATATGCCCAGAGCAGCCCGATTAGGATGGAGGGATGGGTTACTATGGGGATGGGAAGGCATTTGCAGCAGGTTTTTCTCCCACCCCATTAATTCGGGGAGCCTTTGGAGGTGGTTTCATCCCGAAAAGCCCTGCTTGATGTGCCTCCAGCTGGGAGCTGACGCTTTGCTGTGGCAGGGCTGGGGGGGGGAACAGCTTGCATCCACCCCAAACGTGTCTGTGCCATCCCTGAGTTTGCAGTGTAGGAACAATAGCCAGCCTGCCAAGCTAAACACGAGCTGTTCCCAAAGTTATTGGCATTTTGCTTTTTGCCAARGGTCTGGAGAGGAGGCGGGTAAGCAGCCATCAGCTCTGAGCTGCAGTTGGGAGAGGGGACTGTGAAGGAAACCCCTTCCAATCATCCAGGTTGAGGCAGCATCAGCAGATGTGGCTTTGTGCCTGAGCTGGGGGAAACTGAGGCACAGGCCCTTGGTTTATATGGTTTATATGCACCTCCCTGCTTTGCTTTGCCCCAGCTGCTGAGCTCAGCCCCCAGGCACTGAGCCTGCTCCTGCCTCTGTTTAACGGGGAGGTAATTTCCCAGAGGTGCCTGAAGTTGCCTTAATACGAGCTGTCAAAATGATGTACAGCAGTGCCGGGCTGCCTGTGCTCCCCCTGCCTCTCTGGTGACAATTTTGTCAAAGATCCTTTTTGAGATGCTGTTTTGACGGGGTGCTAATGGCTCCTTCCTCATCAGGCTCTCGCCATGCCCCTGAACGTGCCGAGTGGAAGCCGCTTGTTCCTGTGATAATTAAGAAAAATGATAATAACAGGTTGAAAGGAGAGCAGCTGGGGGTCAGTGCCGCTGGGTTGTTGGCAGCTCGGTGATGCTCACTGCCTGCAAAGGCCAGAGGTAGCATCTCCTCCACGGGCTGGGAGAAACCAGGTTTTTGGGAGCCTTTGGCATCACAAGATGCCTCTTCAAGGGTTTGCTGGGATGGGGCAGCCCCCAGAAATAAGGAGCTGGCTCAGCTCATCTTAATAACATGAGAGGCTAAAAATAAAAATCAGCAAATTCCAGATTATTGAGATGGGGTTSATATCAATTTTAAACACCCCCCAACATCAATAATCACCCAGCGTAGCCCAGCTAATGAGATTGGGAGCCTCAGCAATCAAGGCAGAGGATTAGAGATGATCAGAATAAATCCCAAATGATGAGGGACGTTGCCAAAGTCTATCCTTGGAAGACCCCTCTGGCATGGACCTGATCCTGGGGGAYGCTTGGGGCTGGCTTTGCTGGACCCCAAGGCTGGCTGATCTGAGCTGGATGTGGGTTTGGGCACAGGCTGCATCTCTTGGTGCCTGCTTGGGTGTTGGAGCCCAAAACACTGTGACACCTCACTTCAGCACCCCGTGGTCAAATCCCATCTGTCTGGCAGCATCCTGTGGCTTCCCACCTCCACYACTGATGCCTCAGACTCCAAGCCTAGATCAGGACACTTGGACCTAAAACCAGTTTGCCCACAGCCCTTGCATAGCCCCAACCATCTTCTCCCACAGCCACCCATGGTCTCCAGCTGTGCTCTCCCTTCCCAGTTCCCAGCTTAATCCCCATGCGTGTTTTTAATGCCTCTGCATGTCTCTAAGCTCCTCTATACCCAGAAGCCAAATGCTCCTTGTAGGATTCAGATGTCTCCCCTGTGGATTAGATGGGATGCCTGCAAATTCCTTGTAATTTGCTCACGCGGRGTCTATTATCTGCTCCTGGGAGGCACAGGAGGAGGGGGCTCAGGGGTGGCCCCTCTCTGTTTCCCATCTGTGTAATGCTGGGCCAGGGGGGATTTGAGCCAGTGATCCCTTGTCCRGGCTGTGATTCAATTATTCCCCACTGCAGCCTTGCTGGTGGCTGCTGGGCAGCACTGGGATTTGTTCCTSGTGTGGTGTGATGGAGGATGGCCCATCCCTGTGCCAGGCAGGGCTGGATCATGTCCTCCCTGTTCTGAACAGGGCCAGTCCAGAGCATCCCCATCCCGTTTCAGGGCCGATCCAGAGCATCCCCATCCCGTTTCAGGGCCGATCCAGAGCATCCCCATCCTGTTCAGAGCTGATCCAGAGCATCCCCATCCTGTTCAGGGCCGATCAGAGCA
Source organism: Alauda arvensis (assembly GCA_902810485.1). Classification (NCBI taxonomy): domain Eukaryota; kingdom Metazoa; phylum Chordata; class Aves; order Passeriformes; family Alaudidae; genus Alauda; species Alauda arvensis. The sequence goes on from CADDXX010000235.1 coordinate 701,769, forward strand.
TCCCCATCCCATTTCAGGGCTGGTCCAGAGCATCCCCATCCTGTTCAGGGCCAATCCAGAGCATCCCCATCCCGTTCAGGGCTGGACTATGGCATCCCTGTCCCATTCAGGGCTGCCCCAGTGAGCTCTCCCCCTCCCCAGGTTAGTTGGTTCATAGCTGCCCGTGTTGTTAAATATCTGCTTAATTCAGGTGGCTGGGATGCAGGCTGGATTTGCTGGTTCAGCAGGTTGAGGGGAAAATCCTTTCTTTTATTGAAAAAGAATTGGAGCTGGGCAGAAGCAGGGGAGTTTTTGGGAGGGAAGTCTTTTCATGCCAGGGAATTTTGGCTGATAAGGGCTGTGTGCTCCAGGAGTTTGATCCCTGCTGTCAGTTGTCTCRTGTCCAGCAGCTGGAGAACAACTGAGTTGRTGCTTTCAGGTCCTTGGAGGTGTTTGCCCTCTCCTCATGGATGCAGGGATGGAGAGCACCAAGCGAGGGCATCCCTGTGCCTCCCACRTCTCTCCACGCGTYCTGGCATCCCCCACCCCCGAGGCTGCCGCCGCCTTCCCGGGGCGGGGAGCCCGGATTTGTCTTTCTAATGCCTCAGTCAATGGCATCGATTGGGCTGGAGCAAAGGATCGATCGTAATTTGGTCGGAGGGCCCCGGCGCCGGGTGCGAGAGGAGTAATTAGAGCAGCAGAGGCGGCGCGGGTCGGGAGCCCATCGCCCGGGGAGKGACAGAGGGACGGACAGGCAGCAGGGAGGGCGAGGGGCTCTTCCAACAGCCGGGATGCCCTTCCTGGCACCCAGACCCCCATCCCAGGCTGGCAGCAACGGGGGGGTTTGCACTACAAAGGGCTGGGTGTTTTCCAAACGTGCTTTCCCTCTCCACTGGAGCAGCCTCTCCAGCTCCAGAGAGSAATTTTTTTCCCAGAGGTTGGGTGCTGGGAGGCGCCTGCAAGGGAGGGAACCCACTGCACCACCCAAGGGGAGAGTGGTGGGAGATCCTGGCGGGAGCTGGGTCCTGCTACACTTGGGCAAAAATAGGAGAAATTTCCCTGCAGCCCAAGGGAGCGGCAGCAGAGCCCCGAGCCGGGCTGCAATGCACATTTCCCTGCTGTACCTTGGCCTTCCAGCCTGCGATTCGCTGGCAAATCCCACCCACACGGCTGGAGCCTGCTGCTCTGCACAGCCCTGCCTTCGCAGGGGGCTGCGGTGAAGCAGACTTTCTCCTTTTCCCCAGCAAGAATTATGGATCAGCTGGATTTCAAAGGCAGCTGCTTTAATTGGAAGTTGTTCCTTGCAGTGGGAAAGGAGGGGGCTCCTGCCTGACAGACGCCCCCAGCTTTGTCCTGCCGTGCTGGCCATGGCGATGCTGGAGAACCACATCCCAGCCGGGGCCATGGGGGATGTCTGCACACAGCTGGGCTTGGGAGCACCCCGGGGGTGGTTCCCAGAGTTGGGTGGGTGGAAGGGAAGGGAGAGGAGGATGTAAACTTGGGGAAAAGGTCAGGCATGCTATAAATAAGTGGCATCCGGGGAAAGAAATGTCAGTGTGCGGCAGCAGAGACACACCAGTGCCTGAGATGGGGAGGGAAATGTTGTCGTTTGGGGGATCAAATCCGTGGAAATCGGGGCTGGGATGACAGGGGAGGGGGCTCTCCCTGAATCTGGTGGGTCAAAGCGTGGCTGTCGTGCYGGCACTTGTGAAGTTATCCTGCTGCTGACAGGGAAAACAGGCGGGGGCTGAGACTTTCCAGCTGCTGTGCTCCCGGGACCATTTTTAGTGAAGGCAGATAGATTGGGGAGAGCTTYCCATGGTCCTCCTGCCCGAGCTGGGAGCTTTATATCAGGAGGATGTTGCGGAGTRGGCGAGCACCCTGGAGGGGGGGCGTTTTTTTTTGGGATGGGGGAGCAGCAGCCAAGCAAGGTGCTGTGCTACCCATGCCCACAGCCTCTCCGGGGCATTCCCTGGAGCTCTGCCGGCCTTCCAGGGGAGCGAGGCGTGTTCCTGGGGACTGATTGCACATTTGTCCCAAAGTGGTCTGACTCGCTGCCGAGTCATCTTCCCGCAGCCCTGTGAATGCAGGGCTGATTGCTGCCTGGCAGGGAGGGAGCCTGGGGAGGGGGGAGCTGACTGGGAGCCAAGCCCAGCTGCGGGAAGCGATGCCGACAGCCGMTGCTCCCGGGCCGGGCTGGCTCGCCGGGCTGGTTTCAGCGGCAGCTGAGCACCGGCCAACTCGTCTCGCTGGTTTGTGCCCGTCTCGATGGCAGGGATGGCTCGGGGAGCTGTGTGTCCCGGTGGTGCAGGTCCCCAAGAGAGTCCCGGGGGGCTGCCACCTCTCCCTGTGTCCCCTGGGAGTGCCGTGGCTCTAAGGGGTGACCTGGGGGTCCCTGGACCCGCAGCATGGTGACTCTGTGTGACTTCTGGATGGGGATTTCCTCCCCATGGCTGGCTGCAGTGTCACCTGCTCTTTGCACCTTCATCCCCAAGTCTGATCCAGGGAGAGTTTGGGGACGTTCTGGTGATGCCCTGAGCTTGGGGGGCAGAGGGTGCTGAGCTGGGAGTCTCCAAAGCTACCAGTGCTGAGCACTCTGTCTCCTTCAGCCCTTCATGGTGGCATCTGGGCTGTGCCTGGAGGGGACACATGGAAGGGCCAGAGCCTCTCTTCACAGTGCAGGAGCAGACAGCTGGGAGGGCTGTGGCCTCGGGCAATCCTGTTACAGGTCTTCAGGCTGTTGTTCGCGGGAGCTGAGGATTTTCCCACCTGCTGCGGGGCAGGGAGCAGCAGGAGGGGGACTGGGGCTGGAGGGACATGGGGACTCCCCTGAGAGCTTGGACTCTGCTTCCCCCATCCACGATGTACCCCGGTTTTGGGGTATAGCTGGTATGGCCMTAGGAAAAGTGATGCAGCAAGGGATGGTCTCTGTCTGTTGTSTCCTCAGGGGCCGCCCTGAGCCCCCCCTCCCATCCAAGATAATCACTTTGAGGGAGGAGAAAAACTGGTTCAGCCTGGACAGGGRGGTGCGAGGCGACAGACCCTGCAGCCATCATCTTCTCCCCTTGAACAAAGGCGGCTCTGAGGCTCCCCTGCCTCTTGGCRCTGCACAAGAGATCCCTTCTCTCCGGCAGCAAAAGCCTTTCCCAAGCCCGGCCCCCCTCCTCGGGAGGGCTGCAAAGCTCTTCCCTGCCCTCGGCCAGCCCAGCCTGGCACCTGCAGGCCTGTCCCCTTCCTGGGGGGCTGTGGGGTCCGGCCGGGGAGAGGACCCCGGATTGTCCCCTCCTGCAGCAGGGCCAGCACGTGTTGCTGGGGTTTTGGGGGGGCAGAGGGTCCCGCACCCCGGTGCTCCCTGCCTGGCACCACCGAGGCTCCTGGGGGAGCAGGGCTCGGGGTGACGACCAGTCCCCCCAGTTAGGGCGGGACTGGGCTGGGCTCTGGCCGCGGCCATCGGGGAGCCCGGCACGGCAGCAGCAGAGAGCAGGGGAAGGAAAAGAGCTCCTGCGCCGGTAATTACGGCCGAGGTTGATGCCACATGATCCGGGGACGTCAGCAGAGTGTGTCACAGCTGATGACACGCTGCATGTGCAGGGGCTGGAAAGGATGCCAGGGCGAGAGGTTGGAGCACCGGGACRCGGAGTGTGCCCCACAGTGCTGAGCCAGCCCGACCTTCACTGAGTCACCTCCCCTCCCCAGCCTGCCAGGGCACCTCTGGGGTGGCCCAGCCGTGTCCCACTCAGCTGTCCGGCATGGCCGGCTCCCCGTGCCTCAGTTTCCCCCGGTGCCGGGAGCCGAGCCGCTGCCGTGCCTCCCCCCAGCCCGCAGCGAGCAGAGCGGCACGCTGCCGGCTTTTCGGGGATGTTCTCGGGGAAGCCGAGGCAGAGTGCGGTTACTCACGGCGATGACAGTGCCGATGACAAGCASCGCAGCCCCCAGCAGCACGTGCTGTGCCTGTGCTCCCGCGCACGGAGCCGCGTTCCCGGTGCCAGAGAGCCCCAGTGAGTAATGGGGTGGGCGGCAGTGCTGGGATGCCGTGTGGGGTGGTGCTGCAGGGTACACTCTGTCCTTTTAGGATAGAGCGGCGACCCCCCCCACCAGCCCCAAGAGGGGGGTGTCCCCCCGTGGAGCAGTAGGATGGGGGGCTACAACATCACTGTGGGGACAACCTGCTTTGTGTGAGGGGTGAGATGGGTCCCCGGGGAGGTCCCCTTTCTTGGGGAGCAAACACCAGGTCACGGTGGCTGCCGTGGGTSTGGGGATTCCCACCGACCCCCAGGCTGCCTCTGCCCCAGCCAGGATCCCGTGGAGCAGCACAGCAAGGMTTCCCCTGGCTGCTGCTGGGACAGGGATGCTCCACGCCGTGGAAAGACATATTTAGGCTGGAGAAGCAGGTGATGAGATAAGGATGGGGTATCGCATTACCACTGTGGGATCTTCCTTTGAGGTTAACCAGACAAGACAGACAATCGCTGCTGCTTGATCCAGGGAGTGCTGTGTGAGTGAGTCTATTAGTGGGCTGATGAGTAATTAGCTCTGTTGGAGACCTGCTAACGGGAGGAGAAAGTTGTTACCGTGACTCAACTGACCCCTCTTCGCACAAGTTTAGAGTGTCTTTTCTGAAATACCACAGGTGCATCGTTCCACGACTTGGATGTGCAGCCAGGAAGGCATGGCAGGATATTCCCTGTTGCCATCTGGAGTCACGCGTGTGCGATGAGCCACCAGCGAGGGGAGAGGGGACGAGGAGGGAACGAGCCTAACCCCAGCTGAGTGTGAGCCGAGCCCATCTGCCTGCCCGTCCTTTGAGGGGGCTTGTTTTGGTCTTTCCAAAGAGCAGGCTCGCTGTGCACGCAGCGACACTGCAGGCTGCCTCAGCACTTCCAGGCTCAGCTCCCGAGTTTCCAGCGCTCCTGCGGGCCCCTGCCCTGCTGCTCTTCCTCGCTGGGGTGGCAGGGATGGGGTGGGCTCTCCTGGTCCCCGTGCAGAGAGGGGAGGAGGTGACAGCTGGGCCATGTGGGATGCTGTGAGACACCAAGTCCCACTTTTGGAATGTGGGCCGTTCCCTCCGAAGTGCAGGAGGCAGCTCTCCCGGGAGATCAGGTGTTGTGAGACTCGTGACTCCACCATGCAAATGCTGGAGGCTGTGAATAATCATGTACTTGTGCAGGGAGACTCAGCCCGGCGTGGGTTGGAGCATCCCTCGGCCAGGTGGGAAGCAGCTGGGTCCAGATTCCTGCTTTCCTGGACTGGTCACCAGCAGTGAGGAGTTAAAGGGAGAGAGGCAGTAATCCATACCCTGGCAAGTCCCATTTTCAGGTCAGCCCCTCTCCAGCGCTGAGCATTTTTGCTGCCCCATATAAAGTCTGATCTAGAACCTTGCTGCTCCAAGTGCTGGAATTCCCTGGGTTTCCAGCCTGAGTTKTAGCTCATTCCCACTTTTCTTGTGCCACTTCCCAGCCCAAAACCTCTGTTCCTGATCCTGAGAGCCAAGTCCGAGGTAGAATGCAGCAGGGCTCAGCCAGGGCTGCATCTCTCCCTGACAAATGTGYGTGATGGGGAGAGCTGCATCCCCCAGGTCTGTGGTGCTAATCTGAGAACTCCTGCCTCATCTGTCAGAGCTGTTTTCTTTTAAAAAGCAACGACATTTTTTATTCCTCTCGTTAGGCAGAGCAGTGAATTTATCACTGGGCAGTTGTCAGGTCGGTTCAGCTGGGCACGGTGGGCTCTGCGGGCCGTGGCTGTGTGGAGGGCAAGGGCGTCCCTGGGGAAGTGGCACAGCACACAGGTACGGCTCAGGTCAGCAGAACGCTGCTGCAAGAGCAGCTCCAGCTGGGAATGTGGGGCAGGAAGGTGCCAGCTCCAGGGTGACCTGCATCCCACGGGAACTGCAGTGCTGTGCCCTGCAGAGATGGGGACCAGACATTCGTGTGGGTCTGGGGGCTGTGTGGCTGATCTGGTCCCAGCTCATCCCCTTGGCTTGGAGAGCTGCCTGCCTGCCTCCCACATGCTGAGCATGAGGTGGCCATGGCCAGGGGACCAGGGTGCTCCTTGCCACTGATTCCTTCGCCCTCTCCCTGCTCTGCCACCACAGACTGACGTGCAAGTACAAGGAGTGCCCTGCTCATGTAAATAAACCCGGCTATAAATAGAGAGGGAGAGAAGTGTGAAAACAGTGGGGAATGGATTTCATGAAACCAGCAGATTAGTCTGGAGAAACAAGGGTGTGAACTGACAGCCATGCTCCAAACCATGCCCATATTTCCAGTTTCTTGAGGGATGTTGCTGGGCTCGGCTTGGGGATGCACGCACTGGGATCAGGGCTGGGTTCCCCCATGCACCACAGGCTCCTGATGCCTCCTGGGTTGGGCTGTTACCATAGGTGCYATCAATGCCCTTAATTCTTTTTCTTTTCCTCTTTGAAATTGTGGCAAAACCCAGGTAAAGACATGGAGATGATCTGACACGGACTCCAGCTAGACCAGAACTCATCGTCTCTGTCTGGCTGAGCGAGGGCAGATGGAGCTCTGCCAGCCCTGGGCTGGCTGCTTTGCAGGCACTGAGTGATGGCTGGGACTTTTTGGGTGCTTTGAAGGTGGCAGGACCAGCCTGGGGAGGGTGCTGGCCAAGGGGTTTTGCCCTCCTGGGCCACTCCAAACCAGACTTTCAGGAAACTGGAGAGCAGAACTGCCCCAGCACAAGGGTCAGCYTCGGCTGTGCCAACCCCCTGTGCAGATCTGCAAGCTTTCACTTCAGGCCTCAGCACCAGGAGCTGAGTCAGGCTTTTATGAGGTCTTGGAATTTGCTAAGGAAGCAAAGTGCCCGGGAGCTCGCGTGAGGTGGGGCTGGGCTGGGGGATGCTCTTGCCTCCTGCCCAGGGCTGTGCCAACATCTGATCCTTTGGGAATGTAATTCTGGGCAGAAACTGTGGGATGTTTCTCCAACTCCCACATCCTCTGCAAGAGTTGGGTTTTTTTTTTTCYTTTGCTTCTTTCCTGAACGTGCATGGGAAGAGGTGGGAAGCCCAGCAGCTGCTCAGACCTTTCCCAGTTACTCTCCCGAAGGGCAAGGGCAAGGCAGTGAGTGCTGGGGGCAGAACGATGTGTCCCCCTCTCTGTGCGAGCCTGTCCCCTCTCGGGCTGGCTGTCATCTAGGGGAAGTTCAGTGGCCCGTGTTGCATGGCTGGCACGCTCCTGGGGGAGCCAGCCCGGCTGTTTGCCCATCTGGCATCGCCAGGTCTTTGCAGGGAGGATGGCTGGGCTGAGATAGGGGAGCACAGGGGAACTTCCTTCTGCCCRTTTTCCTTGGAAATGATCCCAAATTCTCTCTTGTCAAGCAGGGGACAAAGGGGATAAGGTGACAAGGAGCTGTCACAGTGGGCAAGGGGAGGTGGCACAGGTGCTGCAATGACAGGAGSAGGCGGTACAGCTGGTGTTAGAGGTGACACTGACACTGAGCCGGTGCCAGGTGAATGTGACACCAAGCTGTGGTGGTGGCAATGAGGTGACTGAGCAGTGCAGGGTCCTGGCAGAGGTGACAGCAAGCTGGTGCAGGGGGCAGGTGACATGTGTGTCCCAGGCTGGTGGGGCGATGACCCTGGAGCTCTGCCAGGGCACACACGGTGGCAGCTGTGTTACCCTGAGGTGACGGGCGGTACAAGGCTGCAGTGGCACCAAGCAGYTGGCAAGGAGGTGACCCTGAGGTGGTGCAGGGTGGCAGGGACAGATGGCACAGCTGATGTGGAGCTGGTGGAGGGGACAGGTGGCTCAGCCTGTGATGGGGAGGTGATCTTGCCTAGTCACAAACTGTCATTGGCATGTCAGAGAAGCGGTGTATGGCAACAGGGGCAGGTGGCACCTGGGGCCAGGGAGGTGACACTGCATCACGGGAGGGGAGCACATCTGGGGACAGGGAGGTGACACTAAGGCTATGCAGGAGCACAGCTGGGGACAGGAAATGCTGAGCTGACACAGAGAATGCATGTGGGACAGGGAATGACACTGAGCCGGAAAGTGATGCTGAGCTGGTCTAGRGGACACATCTGGAGACAGGAAGGTGATGTTGCACCAAGGCAGGGACACATCTGGAGACGAGGGAACAGTGAGTAGGTGCAGTGACATCTGGGGATAGGGAGGTGATAATGAGYTGGTGCAGAGGAACATCTGGACACAGGCAGGTGACATGGTACCAGTGTAGGGGTCCCTCTGGGGATGGGGAGGTGACACYGATTTGGTGTGGTGACACATCTGGAGACAGGGAGGTGGCACTGAGTAGGTGCTGTGACACATCTGTGATCGGGGAGGTGACACTCAAACAGTGCGGTGACACATTTGGGGGTGAGCAGGTGGCACTGAGCTCGGTGCAGGGGCACATCACTGGACGAGGAGGTGGCGCTGGTCTGGTGCACTGATGCATCTGGGGACAGGGAGGTGACACTGAGTAGGTGCGGTGACACATCTGGACACGGGGAGGTGGCACCGAGTCGGTGCTGGAGTACACCTGGACGGAGGGAGGTAACACTGTATCGGTGCAGGGGCACATCTGGACACGGGGAGGTGGCACCGAGCAGGTGCAGGGGCACACCTAGACATAGGGGGGTGGCACTGTAGCGGTGCAGGGCACATCTGGAGGCAGGGGGATGACAGCGATCCCGTTCGGTGACACATCTGGGGACGGCGAGGTGGCACTGAGGCGGTGCGGCGGCACATCTGGACACGGGGAGGTGGCACTGAGGCGGCGGCGGGGCGCGGGTCCCGGCGGGTGTCCGTGCGGGGAGGTGACCGTCCGGCGGAGGTGACCGCGCCGCTCCCGGCAGTGCGCATGATACTGCGGCGCAGGGGCCCCGTGCGCGCCAACCCACCTTGAACCGGCCCGGGCCGCGGCGGCGGCCAATCACCGCCCACTCCGCCGGGGCGCGGCCAATGGGCGGCGGGCGGGGGCGGTGCCGAGCCGCTAAAGGGCGCAGGCTAGGCTGCACCGCGCGGCGGAGCGCAGGTGCGGCGCGGCTCGGGGATGGGCGCGGGCATGGGCGCAGCGGCGGGCGGCCGGCCCTGAGCCGCCCCTCCGGCCCCGCCAGCCCCGCCGAGCCCTGCCCGGCCACGGCCAGCCCGGCCCGGCCCCGCCCCGCCCCGGCCGGGCCGCCCGGCGGGCGGAAGATGCTGCGCACCGGGGGCCGGTAGTACTATGATTTGGTATGTGGCCGCTTTGGTAGCAAGTGTGCTCGGCGCCCGCGGGCTGCCCGTCCAAGGTGAGTGCGGCCGCGGGGGGTTCTCCGCCGGGATGAGCCCGGGAGGGGCGCGCCGGGGTCTGCGGGGCGGCGGCGGGGCCGCCTCTGCATGTTCTCCCCCCCCCGCCCCGGTGTAGCGGATGCGGCGGGGGGGGATGCGCGCACCGGCGGCGGCATCGCGTCCCGGGGAGAGGGTACCGGGAAGGGGCTGGGGAGGAGGCTAGGAGGGGGAACTGCGGCTGCGAAGGGGGTTTGCGGGGTTCGCGTCTTCCCCGCTGCCGGTGCGGGGACCGAGCGCTTCCCGCTGCGGCGGGGCGCTGGCGATTCCTTCATCCCCCGCTGCCGGGGGGAGCCGGGAGCGCCCGGCGCATCCTCCCTCCGCAGGCGCTCGGCGGGGTTGGCCGTGACCTCCCCGAGGGCAGCGGCTGCAGCTGGGGAAGTTCGGGAAGCCGCGGTGCGGCGGAGCCTCTGCCCAGGGGCTGGAAATTCCCTTTGGGAGAAGGCGAGCCGGGTGCGGGTCCTGGCGGTGGGGGGGAACGGCTGGCTGAGTGTTCCCCTTGATCGGGGATGGGCGAGCTTTTCTCCGCATTCGGATTTCTTCTCTCATCCTGAGGAAGCGCCTGCGGCAGCTCCGGGGGGTGCGGGCAGCGTTTGCCCTTCCCTGCAAGGGTAACCCGGCTGGGCAAGGAGAAATGCAGGAGGGATTTGTCGCCTTCCCCTGCAGCGCCCCGGCTGCGGGTTTGGGGGTGACTTTGCTCCCACCYCCCCCGCCCAGGAGAGGCTGTCCTCCTTCTCCCCCCACTGCAGCCTGGCTGCTGTGCTGTGGTAAACTGAGGCACGGGGTTGTCCAAGGTCAGGACGGAGACGGCAGCAAGGAATAACCCTCATTTTCCTGCTCCGGCTTCTTTCCCTTCAGCTGCCAGCCCCCTCCCACCCCTCCGAGCCGTCCCTGCAGGTAGAAGGGAGCTGCCTGCCGCTGGTGCAGCACCGTCCCCCATTTCTGCCGCTGGTTCCTCACTGGGCACATGGTTATCCCTGCGTCCCGGTGGTCCTTAYCCTGGATGAGACCCCTGGAGCCGTGCCCTGGGTGTCCCTCACCCTGCCCGTGGGGATGCGGTGGCTGCCGGCAGCAAGCGATGCCTGGCTGGCAGCCACCAGCACTCCCCTCCCCGTGGTGGGGGTGACGCTGCCTCGGGGGGCACRGGAGGGGTTATCTGCTGGGGTGCTGCAGCCCCCCCCGTGTTCACAGCGCTCCTCGAGCCCACTGGGTCACATCTGTGCCATGCCACTGTCCCTTGTCCTCATCGCCTGGCGGGGGGGGTGTGTCAGGACGGSGCTGTCCTTTCTCGGGGCTCACGATGGGGCTGCCCCATTTTGGGGGTACGTAGCCCCTCTTACTGAGCCGTGGCCGGCTGCTGCCTGCCTGAGCTGCGTGCTGCAGTGTGGTGAGGCAGTGTTTGCAGCAGCACAGGGATGCTCTGCCGGGGAGAGGAGCAGAGCAGCGCGTTCGGCACCTGGGAACTCGGAAATACCCTGGAGCCGCTCGGATGGAGCTCGGGAGCTGGTGCCGGAGTGGGTGGGTGCCGGGAAGCCCCGGCACGGGGGTGCTGTGCGTGTGGAGCAGCGTGTACGTGATGAATGAGCGTGCCGTGAGTAATGCGTGGGTGGGTGCCGGGGGAGGGGGTGCTGCGGGCCGGCGTGGCCCCCGCAAGGGGCAGGGAGCCCACGGGACTCGCCCCAGCTGCTGCAGCCCTTTGGTCCCAGCACTGTCCCGTCCTCATGGGGAGTTGTCACCCCTCACTGCTTGGGGATGGSGCTTGGGAGGAGAGCTGGGGCTCACCGTGTGCCGGTGCCCTCGCTGGGGGTTTCCCTCTTGCCGTGGCCTTCCTCCCACAGCACTTCCTCTTWGCTGAGCTGAGAAGCAGCGGKGCTGACCCTGGGCAGCCTTCTTGCCTGGCTCTCCAAGGGCTTTCCAGGCGTTAATCGGCTCAGAGAGGGAAGGAGGGTGCGTTATCCTCTCGTATGGCATGGGGGAGGAGAGCCGGGACGTGACCGCGCCAGGAGTGGGTGTCAGGGGAGGGATCCGGCCTCCTGGCATTCCCAGCAGTGCCGTCACACCGAGGGGCTTTTCCTCCCTCTCCCACGAGTGTGACGCTGTGGCACCACACAGGGAGTGGGGATGCTGGTGGATCCGGCAGAAGGGTTTGCAGAGGGAGGATTCGGCTCTGCTGAAGAGGTTCCCTGGATGCCGCGGCGGGCGATGCTCCTGGCGCTGACCTTGGCCGGTTGGAGTGGCTCGGTGTGGCAACGCCAGCGCTGCCTCCATGCCCTGCTCGCCCGGGCACAGAGCTCTTGGGTTTCGCCTCTTTGGCCGTGAGGAGTCTGGACCGGGAGCCGCTGGATTTGGCACGTGCGGCTTTGGCCCCGCTCTCTTCTGGCAAGGGRATGGTTTGGCACCGGGAACAGCCAAGGGCGTTGGCCGGGCTCCCATTTCCATCATTCCCTGGAGGTTTTCTGCTCCYCTGGACCTGTTGGATGGGAGCGCGCGGGCAGGGAGGGACGTGAGCGTCTCGGTCGATGACTTGGCTTGCCGGAGGSTCCTTGCGGCGATGCTTTGCCGGCTCGGTTGCCTTTTGACTTGGAAGATGCAGCTTTGCAGGTGATGGGCGAGCCCTGCAAGTTCCTCTCCAGAGCTGTGGCGGGGTGGCACAGCTCCCGTTCACCTCTGCTCCTCCGTCTTCGGAGGTCGTGCCTTCACGCTGGACGAGAAGCCCTGCAGATGGGCAAGCAGTGGGTCCAAGCCCATGCCGTGCCGATGGAGGAGTCCTTCCCTCTCCCTTTCCCTGCGGTAGGAGTCTCCCGAGCTGGGAGCCCTGAACGACCAGCTGGCCTTTGGAAAAACAACTCCCTTCCTCCCGCTCCTCCATGGAGAGGCTGGCGTTGGTGGGAGGGCTGCCTGAGCCAGGAACAGCGTGATTCAGGAGCTGCTGGCGGGCAGCTCGGAGCGCTGCCTGCATCCCAGTTTCCTCTTGGAGGGCTGTGAAGGCATCGGGATGGTACCCTCTGCTCCACGGGGAGGGGGATGCCAGCCTGCATGGGGGCACTGGTGTGATGTGGGGCTGGGGGCACAGCACCCTGGCAGCGCTCTCCAGCTGCAGGAGGTCTCTTCTGCGATGGGTTTGGCGCTCCAGCTCCCGCCACAGCTGCTTGTTCAGCCCCGTGGCGTGCCGAGGAAGCTCACGGGGAGTGCTCAGGTAGCTGCTGGCCGTTGCTGGGAGATGAGCTCGCAGCAGGCAGCTGCCAACACCGGATTCTCAACACCGGGCTGGTGGCGATGAGAGGGAGGGGGGCACAAGGGACACCCAGGGAGGAGCAAGGTGACCTCAGGGAAGTAATTTTCTTTCATGCTTCATCTCCRTGCCTCTCAGAGTACCAACCTATTCACCCATGTGCTTGCTGAGCTGCTGCCTGGCCAGGCACATTCCCACCTGTGCCATTCCAGGGAGCAAGGACCTRCTGTGGGGGTGCTGTGGGGCAGCATCCCATGCATGCATTCCCCTTGGGATGCCAGGGCAGCTGCCTGCCTGCCGGGGGAGGGTGGTGGTGGTGGTCCCACAGGACTCCCCTTGTGCCCAGGAACGGGGTTCTGAGTCCCCACCTCGCTGTGAATGGGGCACCAAGCCACCCCTCRGAGCTGCTAATCCTTCTCCTCCCTGGCCCCGTGTGACCTTGAGGCATGTCACTTGACCTGCGCGTCGCCCTCCATCCATCTGGAAAATCGGGTTTAAAATGCAGGAATCACACTGAAAGCCCAGATGCTGCTTTCCAGCTGGGGGAGGGGGTGAGAGCTGCACTCCCAGCCCCAGGGCTTCCCCCCACCAGGAGACAGGCAGATGCTTTTGGGGAGCTCTGGGTACCCCAAGATAGGCAAAGGGACTGGATTTGTAATGRGGGGTGCAACCCCCACTGAGATATTTAGGGGGTTACAGAGGTGGGGGACAGGCAATCTCCCAGCACCCCACACCCTGCCCTGGTAGCTGGGGTCCCTGCAGCACGTTGTCCTTGTCGCCCACCTTGGGCTGCAGTCACCCCCCTCTTCATTGCATGGCGATGGCTGTCTGTTCTCCTTCCCTGCTGGCCTCCATATGCCACGCTGGTGGCCTTGTCCTCAGAGATCCCTGCCATATCCCGCCTCCACCGATGGGAGCGGGATGTGTCAGAGCACGTCTCGKCTCGGCTCACCAGGGAGGAGAGGTCTGCAGGCTCCGGGCCTTGTGCCTGCTCCCTCAGCCATCCCCGTGRGGGCACAGGGTGGGGATGAGTGCCAGGGGTGTGGGGCAGCATTGGAAATGGGTTAGTGRTGCCTCTGTTTGCAGGCTGCAAGGYGATGGTGGGTCAGGACAGGATGCCCTCCCTGCCCCAGGGTGTGGGTGTCCACTGTGCCAGGCAGGAAAGCCTTCCCAGGTGTTAATTCCTTTGGAAAACCTCTCTGCCATGCCATGTCCTTCTCACAAAGCACCTGCACGAAGGGTCCTGCTCCAGCGAGTGCAGCAGATGCTGGATGCCTTCAGCTTCACTGAGCCCTGTGGCACCTTCCAGCTGTGCCCTCGGCACTGGAGGAGCTGGATGCCCAGATCCAGGTGAGGGTCTCCCCATCCTTGGCATCACCATGCTGGGGAGCCCCGAGGTGGCACCGTCTCGGTGGCAGCCTTCCTTCCCTCCTCTCCCTTTGGGATGCTGTTCAACTCCACCTCCGCATCTTGCATTCTTGCCTCCTGGCACGCGGCGTGCTTTTATTTTTCCTGGATCTGCTTGGATGACGAAGCCTGTTGATTACTTGTTTTTCTTTACGAGGCATCCCCCGGCTTCACGTGAGCKCCTGCACCGAGGCGGATTTGGGGTTCGCATCCCTGCTGCCGCTCCCTGATGCTGACCCTGTTTCCAAACCGCAGATTCAGCCTTGAAACCTCTCTGAACTTGGCTGGGAAAATCAAGTGGGTTTAAAAATACCCCGTCTATTTGTGCTCTGTTTCTTCTGGCGTCTGCGGGTTGTTTTCAAGCGTTTTCCCTACAAATGTGGGGGTGAGAAAACACGTTGAATCGAGAGCTGCAGTCTCCATTGCTCGCTTTCTTCGTGGTCCGGACTTGGAAGGAAAACCTGGTCAGGGCTGGGACTGCAGGGTTGGTGGGTTGGGAAGTTGAGGAGACCCAAAGAGGGGTTTGTGAGGCATCTCCCCATCGCCTTCCTGGCGCTCTGCAAGCGGGGACAGGAGGGCACGGGGCCGGTAGCGGGGCGGGTGGCAGCTGGGGAGAGCCGGGGGCCGGTTCCCTGCCGTGGCTGCCAGTCGGCCGTGCGCTGGGGAGGTGATGCTCAGCCGTGCGTGCAATTCCCCACCGGCCTCGCGATCAGACACCGGCGCTGCGAGCTGCCGGGGATGACCTATTTTCTTTCGCCCGGGCAGCCCTGGCCAGGCGTGGGTCCGGCGGAGCGGCTGGCTCGTCCCCTCCCCGGGGACGTCACCCACTGCTCTGCCAGGGAGCCAGTCAGGGGATCCTGGCGTAGTGTGACTCCCTGGCGCCCATCCCCGGGGTGKCCGGGTGGCCTCTTGGGCAGCGAGYTTGCTCCAGCTGGGCAAACACCAGTTGGTGGAGAGAGGTGCTGGAAACCAAGATTCCGTCTTGGGTAGCTCAGGAACTGGAGCGCTGGGGTAGGTGGGGGGGCTTGGGAAAGGGGTTTGGGTGCTGCTGCTTCCATCTTCTCCTGCTGGTGGGTAGAGGGTGTCCTATTGAAGGCGACGAGGGGCTGGGGACCTGCTCGCTCGGGCAAGGCGGCCGGGAAACGCGTCCTTGGATGCTCTTGAGCAGCACGTGACAGCTCTGTCCCCGCTCAGCGCAGCGGGACCAGGCGCAGGGAGCGGGGCTCCAGCCCTGCAGCGCAGCCCCCCTCACCCTCCCGGATGGGCACAGCGGGGTCAGGACGGGTTCTCACAGCTCAGGGGTGGCAGGGGAGGGCTGACACCGTCCCTGCTGACAGGGTGCGAATGGGAGCTCATCGGCGATGCAGCGCTAACGAGGGATGGAAAGGTGCAAGAGTGTTGTTGTCGAGGCGGTGCAAAGCGTGTGCGGGGGTGTGCGAGCGCACCGCACGTGTGTGCTCAGCCATTCCCCCCCGCCCCGCTGGGCTCCGGGCGGCTCCGTGGCCGTGCAGGACCCCCGGCTCTGCAGGACCCCCCGTCTGCAGTGGGTGTGCAATGCAGCATCTGCTCCTTGCAGATGGCTCRCAGCTCTGCACCCCGGCGTCACCCGCCCCGCTGCCAAAAGCCAACCCCCCCCAGTTAAAGAGCCGCCCGTGCCCGGTTTGCTGGTGGCGCGGGGGGCTGAGGACGCTYGGGTGGCCATCAGGCTGTGACCCTCTGCAGGGACACACCTTTGTGCGTGCCATGTGCGAGCCGTGGATAGCTCTGCCCGCTGCCCTTCCCGCGGGGACACTCGGCTGGTGGGCCCTGGGGTGGCACATCACGGGCCTCTCGCCGGTGCGCGCTTGTGCCAGAGCCAAAAATAGCCGGTGATGCTCGGTGATGCTCGGCTCCCGCGGCGGGGAAGCGGTGATGTCACTCGCCGCCAATCACCGGCGGCCCCGAGGAGCAGCGCGGAGGAGTGGGAACGTGCTTCCCCGAGCATCCCTCCCCGAACATCCCCCCCAGAACAGCCAGCGGCCGCGTGTGCCGGCAAAATGGGGGGCCCTCGATGGGAAGGGCGATGCGGGTCTAAATCTGGTTTTGGGGACCCCCTGTTTGGCTTCCCCCCAGCCCCGGGTTTCCCTCTCTCTCTCTCCCTCTCGGAACGCCGTGCTGAGGATGCAGCTTTRCTGCTGCTGGCAGAGCAGGATGACGCCAGGCTGCAGCGAGCAGGGCGGCACAGCCGGGGTGGAGCAGCCTCGCAGCTGAGACCAAAGTCCCCTGTAATTACCCGGCTGGGAGGAGCAGGGTGACAGACCCGACGCGCAGGTCGCAGACGGGTTTCAGGCTTGGGGCTCTCGGGGATGCCCGAGGACAKGAGGGCTTGGCTGCAGCATGGCTGCTCCGGGGGCCCAGCTCACCCTGGCACCGGTGGGAGAGCTGTGGTCAGAGGTCCCTGGAGGATGCAGGGGCACAAGCTGAAAGCAGCCTTTTCCCTGCCAKAAGGGTAGCCCAGATGGTGCTGCTATGTGGGGAGCAGCGCTAGGCATGCTCAGTGCCCCTCTACTGAGAGCAGGGGTCCCCAAAACCCCTATGGGGTCACTGGGCATCACCCTTGCCCTGGTGCAGAGGTTGGGAAGCTGTCCTGGAGCTTTGGGGTGCTGATGGCCACTGTCGTGATGCCTGTGGTAGCTCAGGGTGCCATTGGAGCTGAGTGTAAGGGCTTGGGACCCCGTTTTTTGGGGGGCAAGGGCAACCCATGCACCGTCCTAGTGAAAGACAGGTGGCTGGAGATGGGCAGTACTGCTGCTGTTGCTCTTCTGGGCATCCTGTTTCGATGCTGGGGACCAGCAGTGGGGTCAGCCACAGATTGTTCCTTCACCCCCTCGCAGGTGCCCTCGGCTCGAGGGAGGAGCCCGAGTTTGTGACCGCTCGCGCTGGCGAGAGCGTGATCCTGGGATGCGACGTGATCCACCCGCTCACGGGACAGCCCCCTCCCTATGTCGTGGAGTGGTTCAAGTTCGGCGTCCCCATCCCCATCTTCATCAAGTTCGGGTTTTACCCTCCCCATGTCGACCCGGAGTATGCGGGTGAGTCCTGGGGGGCGCGGGGGGACGAGGGGAGGGCGCCCGGGATGCGCAGCTCCGCTCCATCCTCTCCTCCGTCGGAAACCACGCGGGCTCTGCCTCTCGTTGCTCGCTTTCCACCCAGTTGGTTTTAATTAAGCAGCAGCGTTAGGAAGCCAGCTGGGCTGCGTGGGACRGGAGCAAGCGAGGCAGAGAAACCCAGGGTGACGCGTGGTGGCGGTGGCTGCTGCCGCTGCCGCTGCRCCCCAGAGCAGCTGTGAGCCCAGGGAGGGATGCTGGGGGGACGGTGGGGATGGGGCCGGGGCCACGTGCTGGGCGGAGGTGACAGGTTGGGGCTGCAGAACTCGCGTGGCTGCTCGCCAGCGTGCTGCCTGCGACACGTGGCTGGTGTCCTCTGGTGGGATCTGTGAGCTGGAAAGCAGCCCTGAGAAGGTTGCTGTGGCAGCACTGACCCACTGTGGTATCCCTTTCCCTATGACATGCTGTCCTGGGAGTCTTCCCCGGCTCTTGTGGGACTCTCTGCCCGAGTTGCTCTCTAAGAAACGCCGCAGCAGGGAAGATGCACCAGCTGAGCCCTGCCAAACTCAGCAATGAGTGATCCCACAGCCCACTGTGGCCACTGCACCACGGGGGAGGTTTAGGTTGCTTTGTTCTGACCCAGTTTTTGGGGCTGTGCACAGGGTCAGCTCAGGGCCGCCCTGCTTTCCAGGAGTCTCCCAGGCGGGGACAAGCTTTGGGGCACGCCTGTGTGCTGGCCGTGCCRCCGCCAGCCCCCGGCTGGGAGCAGAAGGCCAGTGTCGCTGCGGGCAGACATCGCTCGAGGCACCTTGCCTGGCCCTGGCAGCTTGGGTCTGCCGTCCCCAGACGGGCCAGTGTGTCACCAGCCTGGCATCACCGGCCTGGCACCACCGGCTGCAACTGTCCCCAGACTGGGACAGTGCCCACACGGGGATGGGGAGTCCCCTGGCTTGATGTTCTGGGGGAGGGATGCTCTGGTGTCAGGAGGGAGGTGTCCCCTGCCCCCTCTAGGGGCTGCTCCAGTTTGGGATGGTGTGACCCCTGTGGCTGTGCTCTGGGAGCTGCCCTGCTCTGGGGATGGGGTATCAGTGTCAGGGACACGGTGCCAACGCTGTGCTCTCCCCCAGGCCGGGCCAGCCTGCACGACAAAGCCTCCCTGCGCATTGAGCAGGTGCGCTCCGAGGACCAGGGCTGGTACGAGTGCAAAGTGCTCATGCTGGACCAGCAGTACGACACCTTCCACAACGGCAGCTGGGTCCACCTCACRGTCAATGGTGAGCAGGGCGGGGGCTGCGGCATCGGTGCGGTGCCAAAATTGGGATTTCTGGGGGATGCTGGATGTCTGCTGGACGCTGGGCCTCGATGGCATCTGTGCCTGGCAGACACRCSAGCCTGAAGCCATCCAGGCTGGCTGCTCCAGCCAGGGTGTGACTTCAAAAGGGACAAAGTTTTATTAGGGATTCCTCAGTTTAATTACACGGAGCTTGTTTAAAGGAGAGACATCAAGGACTGGGCCTGGGAACGAATCTCCTCTCAACAAACAGATCAGAAAATCAAATCTTTGTTTTCTTGAAATTCAGATTTACTCAAATTACTTTCTCATTTTATTAAGGCTGTATATTAAACTAATTAGCAAATTGTCATTCTCTGCATCAGGAGAGAGATCTTTTATTTTTAGCCCAGCAGCAGGGCTGTGCCTCTCCTGCTGCAGTGGGGTGGCTGGAGAGATGTGGCCACTGGCAGCTCCTCCCTGGTCTTGCCTTGACCTCGTGCAATTAATTTAACCTTTGGGGGGACGGCTGTGCTGTGGCACAGAGCAGAGCCACYTAATTGAGCCCAATTAGTGAGCGGGAGCTCTGCAAGCGGGGCCGTGCAGGCCACCAGCCCCATCCCTGCCTGCTGCCTTGCCTGCAGCTCCCTGCTYTCCCCCAGGCTGCTAATGAGCTCCGAGGGCTCGGGAAGGAGGGCAAGAGGTGGAGGAAGGAGGCGGATGGTGGWGCCTGGCTCACCTCTGCCACATGCACAGATCCTTCAAACCGCCAGCCAGAGGGGCTGGGAAATGGCCCCAGATGCCCTGTCCCTCCCCTTGGCAAAATGGGCCASTTTGGGGGCTTTTATGCAGCACGGGGCGTGCAGGGGCTTAGTAACAATATAATAACCATAATCCTCCCAGCCCAAGGAATTGCTTTCAGGGTGAGGGCTGTGACTTTCCCCCAGCGCATTACAACGCTTAATTTTCTTAGGGGGAAAATAAAAATCATTTGGGAAGAAACAAAATATAATTCCTTTTCTTTTTTTTTTTTTTCTCTTTTTTTTTTTTTTTTCCCCTCGAGCAGATTAAATTGCCAACCTGTCTTCCTCTAAAGTGGGCTTTAACAACCGCGGGTAATTAGGGGCGGGCTGTAATCCTGCCAGCCTCTTTCATCAGGAAAGGAGCCTTTCGATCTGCACTGCGGTGTTTTCCCATGTTTTGACAATAGCGAGTTAATGTGCAGCGGGGTTGGGGGGAGGACGTGGTGCTGGTGGGGAGGAGAGGGGACAGGGTTGGGGTGCGGGTGTCCCCAGGGACACCSCTGTCCCTGCAGCCCCGTTCGCCTTTGGGGCGATGGGGATGTGCAGGCAGCAGCTTCCCCTGTGTCCCCGTGTCCCCCAGCCCCACCCCAGGAGTGACCCGGGGCTCACGGTGGTCTCCTGTGCCCACAGCTCCCCCCACGTTCACGGAGACCCCGCCGCAGTACGTAGAGGCCAAGGAGGGCAGCAGCGTCACCCTGACGTGCATGGCGTTCGGGAACCCCAAACCCATCGTCACCTGGCTCCGAGAGGGAGACCTTTTGGGTGCCAATGGCAAATACCAGGTAGGTGGGGGAAGGCTGCTCTGGGGGCTCCTGGGCTGGGAGCCGGCAGGGACAGCACTGACAGGAGCGTGGTGGCGGCAGCTCCGCCGTGCCTGGAGCCAGCCGTGCTTTCTCAGCATTTCTCCTTGGTGACGTGCCCGTTTCCCCCCACCCCGTGCSTGCTGAGCAGCAGCCTGTAACGCTGCCAGCCCTGGGGTGCAGGCTGGAGACCCCCCAAGTGCTTGGGACAGCCCTGCTCCTGCACCTCCTCTGCTCCCTGCAGACCCATCCCTGGAGATGGGTTGGGGGCTGCAGCCTGGGGTGGTGTCCCCCCCTGACAGGGACTGATGCAGCAGGGCTGGGAYAGGGGAGGATTGAGCAGAGAGGATTTCCCCTCCTCCCCTCCCCTTCAGGACCCTTTTTGCATCCCAGAGGCTCCCAGGCAGAGATTCCCCCCTGAGCTGTAATTGGTAAATCAGGCATTGGAATCAGCGCAGGCACTAATGAGAGTAATTAGGAATCATTTGTTACTAATTGAAATAGAAGGATGAAGCAGAATGAGGTGGGGGGAAGCCTGGCTGGGAGGCCTCYCTGTGCATGGGGGTGCTGCTACCCCAAAGGTGACAGTCCCTTGTCCATCCTTGTGCTGTGTCCCCAGGGAGAATCCATCCACTCCTCTYCCAGCTGAGAGGTGGCCCCACAGGGAGGACAGTAGCCAAGCTGGGGTCTCCTCCTCATCCCCCAGCCATGGAGCAGGTCCTTGAGGGGCAGGGAATGCTCCAGCAAGGCTCCTTGTGAAGCTACAACGCTTGGCAGGAGCGGTTTGGAGCCTGCTGCCTGCCACTCACTTCTGGGAGATGAATGCGCTGGGATGGTTATTTATTTATTTCGTGATTTTTTTTTTTCCCTTCCCCTTGGCGTCGAGCAGGAACGCGTGTGTTGGTTTATTAATATCCCAACGCTTGCAGAGCGGGGAAACCCGTCTCTCATGCAGCCCTGAAAGCACTGTCAGCTCTCTGCCGAGGGAAGCAGGGAGGGTCTTCCCCCGTGCCCYTGGGGGTCCCTGCCCACGCTCCAGGCTCTCCCCTTGTTCCCAGGTGAGCGACGGGAGCCTCACGGTGCTCTCGGTCAGCCGGGAGGATAGAGGTGCCTACACCTGCCGCGCCTACAGCATCCAGGGCGAGGCTGTGCACACCACGCGCCTGCTCGTCCAAGGTGAGACCTCSCAGCTCCTCAGCATCCCCTGGCGAGCCGGGATGGGGGCATCTCCACGGGCCACAGGGCTGTGGTGTCACCCTGGAGGGACCCCCAGCGCCTCTGTGCCTGGCATGGTGCTGTCTGCCCCGTGGCTCTGCATCCGGTTTGTGGGATGGAGGAATCCGCTTAATTGGGGCGCGGTGGTGGCCGTGCTGATGAGCAGCCAGGCCCTGATGGCRGCTGGGTTTTGCTTGGGAAGCGGGGAAAAGATTGA
The DNA here is from genome assembly GCA_902810485.1 of Alauda arvensis. Classification (NCBI taxonomy): domain Eukaryota; kingdom Metazoa; phylum Chordata; class Aves; order Passeriformes; family Alaudidae; genus Alauda; species Alauda arvensis. The sequence continues at coordinate 723,059 of CADDXX010000235.1, forward strand.
GGCTGTCATGAAGCGCCTCGTCAGACAGTGGTGATGCGTGACAGGCCTCCTGCTCCTTGCTCCCTCTCTTATTAAATAAATCTTTAATTAGGTCAACAGCTACCGGCAGAGAGAGGAGCACGGGGTGCCCTCTGCTCCGCTTTTGTGGCAGTGGTGAGCTGCTGGCTCCTGACAGTCTGCTCCCCCTGGATTTTTCCTGTGGGTGATACTACCCTCAAGAAGTGCTGGGGATGAAAGGAGGCGTGTCCTTGTGTGCCCTGGGAGAACAGCATGGGCGGGGATCCCCTCCTCAAAGCTGTAGAGATTAGAGAGAGGGCTGGGAATAACAGGGTCGCTTCRGTTCTCAGGGGATCGGGACCAGCCCTGCCCCAGAGCCATCCAGCAGTTCCCAGCTAAGATGCTGTGATGGAGCTGAACCTGAGCAACTTTTGTGGGGACAGCTGTAGTGGTGGGAGTGACACTTCCCTCTTCCCCCTCCAGGACCTCCCTTTATCGTTTCCCCTCCGGAGAACATCACAGTCAACATCTCCCAGGATGCGCTGTTCACCTGCCAGGCCGAGGCGTATCCCGGGAACCTCACCTACCTGTGGTACTGGGAGGAGGAGAACGTCTACTTCAAGAAGTGAGTTCMTAGCTGGTGGGGCAGCGTGTTCTCCTCCTCCTGCTGCTCCCGGCTTGTGCTGGGAGCTGGGATTGTGTTGGGCTTTGCCCCTGGCTCTCCTTGTGATCCTCCTCTCCTCTCCTCTTGCAGCGACTTGAAGCTGAGGGTGCGGATCCTGATCGACGGGACGCTGATTATTTTCCGTGTCAAACCAGAGGATGCTGGAAAATACACCTGTATCCCCAGCAACAGCCTGGGCCGCTCGCCATCAGCCTCTGCCTACCTGACAGTGCAGTGTGAGTGCGGGCATGGGGCTGGGATTGATAACACCTGGCTCCCAGGCAGCCCCAGAGGCTCTCTTGTCCTGGTGTGACACTGGGAGAATCAGGCTGATGTGACAGCAGCCTTTGGATGAGCACGGAATCATCCTCAGCAAAGAAGCTTGAGAGCATCCCACGTGGGTGTGGGAGACAAGAAAGCAAATGGTCTGAGCAGCCTGAGTGACACAGCTCAGCTGGGACCGGATTCCACCTTTGCTAGAAGTGTTTTTTAATTAGGTGAGCATCATCCCGTGGCTGCTCCCTCACTGTCCTCACCCCGCTGGGAAGCACCGGCTCAGGTCTCTGAGTACCAACGTGTGTTTTTGGTGTTCATTTTGGGGGCTCATTCCTGTGGCGTGAGCTGCGGGGCTCGGTGTGTCACATTTTTCAGGCAGTAAGCGATCTAAACAAGCAGAGAAGAAAGGGCTGCGGCAGGAGCGTTGCTTCCCACGCTCGCTCGTTCTGCCGGGATCCCCGGGCGGTAATGGGTAGTGTGCCACCGGCATCCTGTGGCATTCCACAGTAATGGCCTCAATTGCCGCCGCTCCAATTGCAATATTGCTCTGCTCCAAAAGGCTGCGGCGCTTTSATTTCATAATGAAAGACAGGCCTGAGCAGAGTGGGCTCTCAGCGTGGGTTTTCCAAGGTTGCCTTAGAGGTGCTGCTGCCTTTAGACCTGGTGCTGCTGGTTCGTGGGGAGCTGCTGAGAGGAGGAGGGCTGGCAGGTCCCTGTGGGGATGGATGGTGGGGCAGAGTGGGCAGGGGGACAGTGTGAGCCGTGCTCTGCCCAGGCACAGACACGATTTGGGGCTTGGATGTGCCCAGCTGGGCGGCTCTTGGGAAAGCCTGTGGCCTCAGGCCATTAAATCTGCCCTGCTGCTAATCCAGGGCCGCTTGTCAGGGCTGATAGTTGTTAAAAATAGCTCTGATGGCAGGGRGAGCAGCGCTCGGACAATCTGCTGCTCAGCCGGGCTTCGGCGCAAGGAAGGGTGCTCTGCTTCTGGTGCCACAAACCCTCTTCCTCCTGAGCAAACCTCGTCCACAGCGGGGCTGATGCCTCCGGAGGGAGCTTCCCATCCTCCAAAAGCAGATGGGGACATAGCTCTGGGTCATTAGTGGGCTGGGCTGGCCYCTGGCCAGTGACCTAGTAGTGAAAGGCTCGATCCCATTACACTTTCCTGCTCTGCTGGAGTCCTTGATTACATTTCCTAAGAGGTGGAGTTAAGCAGAGGGGGGTAAAGCCTGCTCCATATGTGGCACTGGGCAATCTGGGTTATGGTGCCACTGCCAGGGGCGTGCAGTTTTGGGTGTGGTTGGGGTGACGTGCTGAGAGCAGAGCTCCCAACTCTGCTGGTTTTGCCCCAAGAAAACAATAAGGAGAGGACAGCCCCACATCTTCCATCCATTCCTTTTAAGCACCTTAGTGTTTATCCCCCACTTTGCATCAGCAGTGCAGGGATGCTGCACCCCAAAACTCCYACAGTTATCCCTTAATGCAGTGTAAGCCCCRTCAGGATTTTCCCATAACCTCGTGCTGCCGGTGTCTAGACGAGATTGTAGAAATACTCACTCTTCTTATTAAAAATAACATTTTTTTAAAAATCTTCTTATTAAAGAAAGTCTAGATTCTCTTCAACCCACTCGCACTTAATTAAAAAGCTCTTAGAAGTGCTGTTAATGACACATTCTAGACTGGAGGATTGCGAGACACCTCTCTGCGTGGGTGGTGCAGCGTGGAGGGGGGGGTTAGATCTGTATTTTAAGGTTTTTGCATCTTGGAAAGGGTGAGGTGGCTGCTGTTTAACATGATCCAGCCTCAATGAGGCACAAGTACAAGATATGGGAGGTAAAGGACTCGTGGCAACCTGGACATGGATCCCTTTTCCCATCTAGGTGTGTTTTAAGGCTTGGCAGAAATAGCTTTGATTGMTGGTATGTAAAASCAGGCTGTGCTGGGTGTTCATCACACCTGGCACRTGTCATGCTGTGATGGAGCAGAGCAGGCATCAGCAGGTTGCAAGTTGGTGTGGAATTGGAAACAGGCATATCTCACATTTCTTCTTAAATGAATCTTTAATGAGCCCCAGGTAGGGACACCCTGGCCATGCACAAAGCCTCTAGAAATGCCAGCTATTCCGGTGGATTTGTGTGCAGCAAGCCTGGCTTAAGAGCCTGTGGGAGCCAGGGGTGCTGCTGGGTTTGGAATTCATTACCAAAATGGGGGAGATCCTCTGAAGCCAGGCTGGGAGGAGGGATGGGCTCTCTCCTCYTGCTAACGTGGTGCTGCTGCCCTCCCAGATCCTGCCCGTGTGGTGAACATGCCCCCCATCATCTACGTTCCCATCGGGATCCACGGGTACATCCGCTGCCCGGTGGAGGCCGAGCCCCCGGTCACGCTGGTCAAGTGGAACAAGGACGGGCGTCCCCTGCGAATCGAGAAGGTAAYGGGGCCCCCAGGGAGGGGAGGTGGGGACACAGGGGGTGCAGACCCTCATGGCCTCAGCAAACAGCTGTGAGCACCACCAGGCACGCTGTGGGTCCCTGAGAATAATCTCATGGGTGGGATGACACTACTTTTCCTTATCAGCTGTGGGCAGAGTTAATTCCATTTCTTTATGGAGCCCACAGTGCATGTGGATGTTCTGTGTCTTCCACACCTGATGCCTCCTTCCCCCTRAAGTCACCTCCTGATGGCCTTGGTTTGTTTTTCCAACGGCAACTGGTGGTTAGAAGACCCTTTTAACAAATCTACATCTTCCACTAATCATGGTTGGATAGTCTGAGCAAGGATATTAGCCATTAAATATTTAAAGAAAACGCTCAATATTTTAAATTTTTTTGCTTAAATATTAACGATTTGAAGTTTTAATTCCACTTAAAGCTGTTGCTGCTGTGGCCTCCTGTTCCTTGGTGCCCTCAGCCCTTCAGGTGGAGATGTCTTGCCAACTCCAGAACAAGTTTTATTTAGTCTTAAATTCTGATCTTAAATCTTCTGGGCTACATAAAGGAGCCTGGCTGTGCTTGGACAGGCTGATGTTGCCCAAGTTTCCTCTCTCTACTGTTGAGGAGATGATTTGGATGTTGGGAGTGGGCATCTCCCAGAGATGTGACAGCCACCCTTGGGCATGGGGGGCTTGGCTGAAGGGGAAACRAGGAGCTGTGGTGGGTGTTGGATAAGTGAGCTCCCTGGTTCTCCCTGCTGCAGTATGCTGGCTGGAACCTGCTGGAAGACGGGTCGATCCGGATCGAGGAGGCCACCGAAGATGCTCTCGGCACTTACACCTGTGTGCCTTATAACGCCCTGGGTACGATGGGCCAGTCTCCCCCTGCCCGACTGGTACTGAAGGTAACTCTTCTTGCCAAAATCCCATTTTGGCTTCGCTGGGAGCAGTGTCCTCCTGTGCCAGGAGCAGCTCCTGGGGCTGTGTGGGGAAGAACAGAGGCTCCAGGGTGAGGGTGTGCCTGTGCTGTGGTTGGAGATGTGCTTCCCACCAGCACAGGGAAACCCCCGGGGCACTCTGTCTGGTGTAGCTGCAAATAGCCTGCCAGAGCAGCAGCACGGGTTCTGACACTGGTCTGGGGTACTTTGAGGAAACATCTCCCTGGAATGTCCCCTTTGCCAACAAAACACTTAGCCCTGCCGSCCTGGGCTTGGGTTCAGGAGGGTTTTAATAAATGGATGATTTGAGCTCCACGTGCTCCGGCTGCGTGCGGCGCCTGGAGCACGCTGGGCTCCTCCCAGTGCAGCTCCCAGCTGGGGTGGGAGCTGCTGCCTCTTCCCTCCCTGAACACGGAGTCCTGTGCCTGGGAGGGAGCCGTGGTGATTCATGGTGTCTCGCCGAGGTTCAGATGATAACGCTTTGTGTACCAGACACACACACATCCGCCGGGGCGGCTGCCAGGGCGAGGAAAYCAGGTTGATGGCTGATGTGATGTGGGTGGGTTTCTTCCTGTTTCGAGGAGGTAAAAAAGCAAGATGCTGCTCAGCTTGGAGAAGAGTTGTGTGGAGTTGTCACAGCAGCTTTCCTGTGTCTGAGGAGGCCTGCAAGGAAGCTGGAGAGGGATTCTTTGTCAGGAACTGTAGAGATGGGACAAAAGGGTAATGGGATCAAACTGAAAAAGGCAAMATTTAGGTTAGATAYTAGGAGAAAGTTCTTCTGTGTGAGGGTRGGGAGGCCCTGGCACAGGTTGCACAGAGAAGCTGTGGCTGCCCCATCCCTASAAGTGTCCAAGGCCAGGTTGGAGCAGTCTGTGATAGTGGAATGTGTCCCTGCCCATGGCAAGGGGTGAAATGGGATGAGCTTTAAGKTACTTTCCAACCCAAACCATTCTGGGATTCCATGAGTCCGTGCTCCAGTTGTGGTGGCTTTTTGGAGAGAATCTCCCTCCAGCTGTGTAATTTGATGTGCCATCAAGGCTCCTTAGCAYACAATTTTCCTTGCARTGSCTCAAGCTTACCCAGAATGGAGATKGGGTTGGTTTGGGTGATGGGAGTTTGGGCRGGCTTACACTCCTTGTTTTTCCCCTTGGCTGCAGGACCCCCCCTATTTCACGGTGCTACCAGGCTGGGARTACAGACAGGAGGCAGGGAGGGAGCTGTTGATTCCTTGCGCTGCTGCCGGAGACCCCTTTCCCATCATCGCCTGGAGAAAGGTACCCGGCCTGCCAGACAAATCTGCAGTGCCTTTGGCTTTTGGTGAATATTGCAGACAGAGAAGCCACACTCTGTCCCGGTAAGAACAAACTGCAGGTACAGCTGCTTCGCTTTGGGCTGAGCCACTGCCGTCCTGTCCCGCAGGTGGGTGGGGGAAGCCCGGCTTGTGGCCACCGAGTAACCCCGGGAAACCGACACGGCAGCATCTGCAAAGCTGAAACACTGCCCCCGCCCCGGGCCCCTCTGCCTSGCCAGCACTGCCCACAGGACACCCTCCTCCTTGCCTGGCTGCCAGGTGGTCACCAGCAGGACGTGGCAGTCGTGGCCACGCCGTTCTCGCAGCACACGCCTCCTGTGGAGGGAGGGGATGTGTCACCACAGCACATCCAGGTGTCTCTTGGCTCTGGACTGCTCAGCAGCTGCTTTACTGCCCTGTGACTTCARAGACTCTGGGAAGAAGCTGTGTTAATGATCTGAAAYGGATRTAAAGATYTCAAGATGTTCCCTCTTCATAGAGCAGGGTGTGGTGGCACAGCCTGGGAGCAGCGAGGGCTTTCCAGTCCTCCTGCAGCCTTCCCCTTGCTTCCCACCTTTACTGCTCCCATAGGAAAGAGGAGGAGGAGACCTCCTGGGCTCTTTGTTGTGCTGTCAGGAGTTTCTCTCCAAACCTTCCATGCCCTYCTTAGGGCTCTTGAGAGTGAGTTGGGTCCCTCTGTCACCCAGTGGGACCATCCCCAGTCCTCGTGTCTTGAGCTGCTGGCTCTCTGAAACCCCTTTTAGCAGCACGAGGAGGACCATGACTTGCACGCATTGCAAGTGACCTGCCTAAAGCTTGTTGGCTGTTTAGTCTTTTTCTCCATCCTATTTTTCTTTCCATGCTCTCACCAGTCTCAGTCAGGTTTCTTTCAGTCTCAGTCAGGTTTCTTTCCAGTCCCACTTGTGCCTTCTGGTGGTCCTCCTCATTTTGTGGCTCTGGGCATATCTCCTCCAACTCCAGTCAGGGCTGGGCTCAGTTTGCCAGTGGCAGAAGCGGACTCTGTCCCTCCCCATCAGCCCACCAGTGCTGACCAGTCTCTTGAAGGACTCCTGGGCCTGCACTGGTAACCCCACGTGTCCGTGGGCTCCTCTGCTCCTCCTTCTTTGCATCAACCTGTGGGTCCTGGTGTTGATCAGCAGAGTCCCTCACATGAAAAACAGCTGAAGAGRACTCAGGACAACGTGGGATTTGCCCAGCTTTGGCTGATGGGCAAGACAAGTTGTTACAAGATCCATCTTTCCGCTTGGCTTGAGAGATTCCAGGCACCTCCACGCACGCCATCCTCCCACATCCCCATGGGGCCCTTGCTGCCCACACCTCTGATGTGAAGGGTCCTGCCTCTCCTCTGCCGCTGACTCAGGCAGTTTGGGCATCTCCTGGGGCAGCCTGTGCCTTCCCCATCCCGGGAGGGGGTTTGCTGGGATGCCCTTCCCGCAGCAGTTTCAGCTTTGGATGCCGGAGGCTGAGCCCTGCCGCGGGGCTCGCTGTCCGTGCGAGTGCCGTGGGGTTTCCCTCTTGTGTGTGAGCGCTGAGCAGCAGCCTCCTGACGCATGCCTCTCGCGTTGCCCCCCAGGTCCTCTCGGAAACGGGGGAACCGTCTGCCTTGCCACGAACGGAGAGACCAGATCCCCTGCCGGTGGCCGGCGGTGTCCCCTGGGCCGCGCAGGTAGCTTAGTGACCCCGCCGCCGCCTCGCCCTGCCCCACGAGCCGCTGCTCAATCGTGTCTGTTCTCTCTTTGCCCGGCTCCCCACCCCGCTCCTTGCCCAAGGTAGGGAAGCCCAGCAGGAGCAAGCACAACACGCTGCCCGGAGGGACCCTGCAGATCCGCTCCCTCGGCAAGGACGACCACGGCGAGTGGGAGTGCGTCGCCACCAACATCGTCGCAAGCATTACTGCCAGCACCCACCTGACTGTCGTAGGTACGGGCAGGGSGAAAAGGGGSCTGGGGRGAGMCCYCCRGGCAAGGCAGGAGATGGGGATGCTCCCTGCCGCAAAGAGAAGTGTGGGGACAGGACAAGGGGGAGTGGCTTTAAGCTGAGGGATAGGAGGTTTAGATGGAATGTTGGGAAGAAATTCCTCCCTTTGAGGGGGGTGAGGCCCTGGCACAGAAGCTGTGGCTGCCCCATCTCTGGAGGGGYTCAAGGTCACGTTGGACAGGGCTTGGAGCAACCTGGTCTAGTGGAAGGTGTCCCTGCATGTTTGTCCTGGCTTAGAGCAAATTTGGGAASCCCAGGACACCATGTCAGGAGGGTTTGAGTAGATGTCATTTTAAGTTCCTTTCAACCCAAACCACTCTATGATTCTAAGAGCAATGTCTCCTTTAACTGTTATTTCTTGGTGGMGCTGCCTTTCTCTGTGCCGTTATTTTGGCCGCCTGTCCTGCTGCATTTCCAGCAGAAATGGCCTTGGCCGTTGGTGCAAGAGGAATCCCCTCAGACCACGGCTTGGGAGAGAAGCCCTTCCAGCCCTGGTGCTGCTCCCCTCTAAGCTGTCCCCATCTCCCTGCAGGGACAAGCCCTCACGCCCCGACCAGCGTGCACGTTGTGGCCGCCATGACCTCAGCCAACGTCTCCTGGGAGCCYGGCTATGACGGTGGATACGAGCAGACTTTCTCAGTTTGGTACGGCCCTCTGTGAGTCATCCTGGCATGCTTTGCTCTCTGCTTCTTTTCCTTCCTAGCCAGCCCGAGCTTCGAGCAGCGAGGGGGGCGGGAGGAGGGTGGGGAGGGTGGCTCTGTGCCTGCGGGCTTTACAGGGCTCAGCTCCCTCGGGGCTCCTCGGAGAGATGGGTGGTGGTGGTGGTGGTGGGATCGTGTAGTTCCTGTRTTCCCTCTCCCTTCTGTGCTGGCCACTGCCTCCGTGTGCCCCAGCAGGTTTTACTCTGCTTGTGGTACATGGGAGACGCTTTGCATTCGTGTAGCTTGTGCCTCTGGCATCTAATTTCAAGATAAACTGTTTATGAGGCTTAACAGCCAGGGAGAGGATGGRAAATGCAACCTTTAGAGAGTGTGTCCTGGAAGAGCTGTGACTAAGCAGAAATGTTCTCTCCTTGCTCTGTGGCTCCCTGGAGGTGGTTAAAYCCCAGCTGAGATCATGACCAGCCACTGTGAGAGGCTGGCACTGGGGCTGAACCCCTCAGCTCCCACAGCTCCTGTGCTCCTCAGCACCCACAGCTGGTGTGTGTGTCAGGGCAAGGCTCAGCCCTGTGCCTTTCCTCTGGGGCAGAGGAGGGAGGAATGTAGCTGCAGCCAGGCTGGGGTTTACTTTGGGCTCTGCTGTTGTCATCTTCTTCTAAAGAATCATCCTTGGAAACGTGGAGGGGGTGATGCCTTCCCTCTCCAGGTTTGGGCTGGCATTCTTTAGCTTTTCCTCTTGCTCTCTCATTCTTTCCTTGCCTTAATTTGCCCTGATGGAGGCTGCTGAGAGAGAGGAGAGAGGGAGACGCTGCCTGTAATGATTTCTGCTCTGCTCCAGCCCGGGGCTGGGCTGTCTGTCTGGAGATGGGAAGAAGGAATGGATTGAACAGAGGGGGGGAAAACGAGGGAGCAAGCTGAGCAATGCAGACCTTGCTTTGATGAAAATGTCYTTGGGAAGGAGTGGTTAAACCTCTCTGCTCTGGAGACGTGGCTGCCTCAGCAGCTGCTGCTGCTCTGGCTCYGCAACCTGCTCTCAGATTCCTGCCTCCTCGTGGCTCTTCCAGACTCCACAGGGAGAGAGCAGCCAGCAGGGAAGGSTGTTTGCACCAAGCCTGCATTAAGGAGTTCACAGGGAGCTGAGGGGACTTTGGATAGAGAGGCAGTGACCTGTCTTGCCCTGGCCCTAGGGTGTGATCCCTGGGGGATGTGCTGTTCCCTGGGACCAGGGATCTGGGACACAGCTGGCTCATGYAGTGCCATCCATGTGCTTTCCTCCCTGCTGTGGCTGTGGGATGCTGAAGCAAAACACGGCTCCATTTTCTCTGGATTCCTGCTCTCCTCCCGCGTCTGCGTTTTCGAGGCTGGAAATGCAAACCCTGCTCCCCAGGGGTGGCCAGGGCCACCACAGCATTCTGGCTGCACCACATCCTCCCTCAGCAAGGGGCTTCTCGCAGTTCAGTGCTGCATTTCCCCTCTGCTCTCCCCACCCTCAGCCCCTCTCTCGTGTATCCCTGCCCACAGCAGTGCCGGCTGGAGGGATGTGAGGGCAGTGGGATCAAACCTGCCCAGGAGAGGGGCTGCCCTGCTGCCCTCCTGCCTCCCCACAGTGCTGGGGGGGATCCTGGCATCTGCAGTCCCAGCTGGAGCTGCAGTGATGCAGCTTTCCCTGGGTTTTGTGGAGGCACACAGCACATGCATAGCTCTCCACTGACCTGCCAGTTTCCATGRCTTGCTGCTGCTTCTCTGCCTTCTGCTCCCCGGACAGCAGCATTATTTCTCTTTGCTCCATCTTTTCCTGCTGGGTAGATTCACCTGGTTGTGTGCTGGTGGCTGCAGATGTACCCCCTTACCTGTGCAGGACACACCATCTGCACGAGTCCTTCCCAAATCCTCTGTGGACACCACCAAAACCTGCAGCTGAGGGCTCAGACTCCCTGAAGCATCTTTCTAACACAAGCACCTGTACTTGCAGYATTGTAGTAGTGCAGTGGTGCTGCTTTGGGATGTGGGATCCTGGTGGGATTAATGGCTTGTGGAGGTGGCTGYATGCTCCTGGGTGGCACTGGGATGGCTCTGGGAGCTTTTTTCACCCCAGCAGAAAGGTTCTGTCCTGCACTCCCTGCCAGTGTCTCTGCTGCTCTGCCAAAGCCTGAGTGGTGCCCCAGGCTGTGCTGGCAGCCCCCGACTTTTGCAAATGTGGCAGAGATGGGGATTGAGTTAAATGTCTCTCGTGGGATGACATGCACAGGGCTACAGCTGAGGGAGAACTTGGCTCTGGCTCAGGAGATGTCGAGGTATAAATGGGAACAGGGCCTGTCTCCTGCGTCAGCCGTTCCCTTTGCAGCACTCACCAAAATGCTCCAGCTCCCACTTTTGCCCATGGGAATCTGGTGGAGATCACGTCAGAGCAGGRCTGTTGGCACTGCTCTTATCCCTGACCCAGCTCAGGAGAGGGGAGAGCTGGTGGCAGTGCCCCTGAGAGCTGGTGGGACACGAGGGGATGGTGAGTGCCTGCCCCACGTCCATCCACATCACTGCTGCCAAACCAAACCATYGCTCGGGAAAGCTCCATTTTTGCATAAGAAGTTAATGCTGCCTCTTTGTCCTCCCTGTCAAAGACAACTTCCCCTGAGGATGCTCCCTTTTCTCTCGGCAGGATGAAGAGAGCCCAGTTTGGACCCCATGACTGGCTGTCTCTCCCTGTGCCAGCTGGTTCCAGTTGGCTACTGGTGGATACCTTGGAACCAGAGACTGCTTACCAGTTCAGTGTCTTGGCTCAAAACAAGCTGGGCACCAGCTCCTTCAGTGAGGTGGTCACTGTGAACACTCTAGGTAGGTCCCCCTTGGGAACAAGGGGAGGGCTGGGAAGGGAGCTGGGAGGTCTGTGGGGAGAAGGGGCCCTTTGCCTTGCTCCATGTGGGGATGAAGATGGAGATGAACATCATCAGCAACAGTTTCCAGCCGTGTAGGAGATAGTTTGTGGAGGGTCCTGGATGAAGCTTGCAGACTTTGCTGGATGCATGAGGCTCTGGAAGGCTTGTCCTGAGAGACAGCATGGGAGAGCTGTACTGTGCCAGTCATCTTCCTTAAGTTCAGCTGGGMTCAGGAGGTATTAATAGAGCATGAGATCACTTGTTACAGCTCAGAGCCTTTGGGCTCTCAGCTGGAGGTGTGAGGAAGCAGCAAGGCCTGTAGTCATGGCCTCATTAGCCCAGTGCCTTTTGAAAACCCACYTTTCTATTTCTGTGATGAGACCAGACTCCCAAGACATGCCCTAAACTCCTGGAATGTGGGAACACCCACAGTGGTCCTTCTGCTCCTGCTGGGGGCACCTGTTCTTGGCCTGCCCCATCTCAGAAGTGTCCCTGTCCCTTCTGCTCTGTCCCCAGCATTCCCTGTAACAACTCCAGAGCCTCTGGTGTTGGTTACCCCACCGAGGTGCCTAACAGCCAACCGGACACAGCAAGGCGTCCTCCTGTCGTGGCTCCCTCCTGCCAACCACAGCTTCCCCATCGACCGCTACATCATGGAATTCCGCGTGGCGGAGAAGTGGGAGATCCTGGATGATGGCATCCCGGGCTCCGAGAGCGAGTTCTTTGCCAAGGACTTGTCCCAGGTGAGCAGGGGCCTGCCCACACCACGCCCAACACCAATGGTCTTCTCCAGCCCTCGTGGTTCTGTAATRATATTGCACCATCTGCTGCAGCTCCAGGGAGGTTTTGGAGTGTGCTCGATCCCTGTGCTCCATCAGTGTTGGAAAAGATAGAACGTTTTAATAATTTTATTGAATGGTGTTAAGTAATTAATCAATATACATATAAATCATATAAATAGTGTGTTACTCTTCAATTACTCTTAGCCAGTATTTGGCAAAGTTGTTATAAGCTGCTTTTGTAGGAACACGGCTTCAGAAAATCATTGAAACTTGAAGTTTTGATAAAGTCACTCTGATATGCTTCAATGAACAAAGCCTGGGRGAGAAGGATGTATTGTTGAGGTTGGAATGTAGGATTTATGGATCACAAGGACATTTTGCAGAAACCAGAAGCTAAAGAGACTAACCAAGTCTCAGTATACATTAGAAAGTCCCTACAGRAGGAAAAAGATACTAAAAAGACTAAAAATAAGCACTAATTAGCATAAGAAGCGAGAAATCAATAACCAATAGAGGATAGAATACTAACTAATGAAAGAGAATTGTGTAATTTAGAACCAATTAACAATAATTCTTGTTTGATGAAAACATATAAATAGATGAAAAAGTTTTGTATCTGTGTCTGGGTGGAGGCTAGAATTTTACTGGCCACACACCCCCTGGGCAAGGATAAAAGCCTGACTTGCAAACATAAAAAAGGTGGTGTTAGAGGGTTTTATTTATCCTGGGGATGTTGGAGGGTCTGGTGAGACAAGGATGGAGGCTGTGTGGGGGCCCTGACAGGTGTGTTTGGTGTTCCAGGACACGTGGTACGAGTTCCGTGTGCTGGCGGTCATGCAGGATCTCATCAGCGAACCCAGCAACGTCGCTGGCGTGTCCAGCACAGGTGAGGGCTGGCTCCTCTCCTCTCCCTGGTCCCCTCTCGGGGCTGTGAGCTGGGCTGAGGGGCTTGCAGGGCTGTGAGGGGTGTGCTGAACGCCGCGCTGACCCCAGGCTGCCTCCTGATGGGAGCAGGCGAGGACAAATCCCCGGAGCACCGCAGAGCCCAGCTCTGCGGTGAGCCCGGAGAACAAAGCTCCGAGCGGGCACTGGCRCAGCCTGGAAACGGGAGTGAAAGGTGGAGAGAGGGGAAACGTAGCACTGCAGTGCAGAGTCCACAGGGAAAAGAGCTTTTGCAAGCGGGAGACTGCAACGTGCTGCAGTTGGTGCGTGCTCCCTGCACATGCAGCTTTACAGGATGCTCCTCCAGCCGAGGGGCAGGCGGGGGAGGGTTGTGATGGTGCTGGGGAAGGCGAGGGCAGCAGGAAGGGATGGGGATGCGGCGAGGGTTTTTTCTGGCTCTCGTGGAAAACCCTGCTCGGCTGTGCTGTAATGCAGCGGTCTCTCTCTGCCCCCAAGTGGTGCCGGTGTGCCGAGGAGAGCTTGCTGCAGCCACGCTGCTCGCTGCCCTTGCTCCTCACGCCCAGTTTTTCTGATGGGCTTTGGCAGATGCCTGGCCCCAGGCAGCTGCTCTCCCAGGCTGAGAGCCCAGATTTCGTGGGGGAATGTGCTGATCCTGGATATGGCACACAGCAGGAGCACTGGGGTGTGCAGGGTGCACATCTGCACGTGCCCACAGCTGAGGTCTGCTGGGGCTTCATATTGCTCCTGTATAGCAAAGGGGTGGCATAAGGGTTTGAAGCCCAGTTTTCACTGGAACTCTGAAATGAAGCACTGACAAAGAGGTTGAAATACCTTGTGCTGCTGCAACACGTTACTCAGCCAGGTGGTGAACGCAGGTTTGCTGCAGCTGTGTGTGTTTAGACATAAATATGTATTTGTTAGGTGTGGTGGGTGCTTCCCTGGGCRTCCACCAGCTAACACAGAAAAGTTTATCAGGTTCTTTGGGCAGTCTGGTTTAGTTGAAGATATCCCTGCTTATTGCAGGGGAGTTGGACTAGACAGCCTTAAACAGCCCTTTCCAACCCAAACTATCTTATGATTCTGTGATCTGGTGTGAGATCACCAAACCCCTTGGCTCTGAAGCAGCGCTGATTGCTCTCCATGGGTGAGCTGGCTTGGAAGCAGGGTCTCCACAGAGATTATCATTCCTGGAGACTGTCACTGCCCCCACACTGTGGCAGCTCCCTGGGGAAGGCAGCAGGCGTAACGCTGAATTGTGTTTTCTCCCCAGACGTTTTCCCTCAGCCTGACCTGACGGACGAGGGCCTAGCCCGCCCGGTGCTGGCTGGCATCGTTGCCACCATCTGCTTCCTGGCTGCTGCCATCCTCTTCAGCACGCTCGCCGCCTGCTTCGTCAACAAGCAACGCAAACGCAAGCTCAAGCGCAAGAAAGGTGAGTCCATTCCCGGCGTGTCTCTTCCCTCCTTCCTGTCTCCTCCTCGTTTCTCCCCTCTTGGTTGTGTTGTGGTCGTAACCTTCTTCCCTGTCTGTCTCTTCTTGGTCCGTGCGCGTCCTCAGGTGAAGCCCTGACTTCCTCCCTCGGCTGTGCCTGACAGCGCCCGTGGTCGGGAGCGGGAGAGGCAGGGTGGGTGAAGAGGCGCCAGAGAAACTAGCCTGGGAATTCCGAGGGAGCTCTCCCACGTGGTGATACCTCCTAGAGCCGGGGGTTTAGGGCTGGGCTGTCCTCTGGGATGCAGACGGGGGGCACCGCTCACCTCCTCTGGGTCCCCCCGGAGCTGGGCTCTCCAGCTGCTCCCAGCCCGGAGCGGGCAGTGCTGGGCTAGAGAAGACCCCAAAGGAGACCCTGCTGCTCTGCTTCCCGAAAGCTGGGACTGCAGCCTCCATGCAGGAGTGGCTGGTAGGGAAAAGGGTGGCTGGGGAGCTGGAGAGAGGGCAGGGCAGTGGCTCCATCTCCTCCAGCCTGCGGGGCTGCAGCAGCAGGACGGGCAGGACCCTGTGACGGGCGCTGTTTGTTGTCAGCAACCATTAAAGCACTGGAGCAATGAAACCTTGGCCTCTTGTTGAGTGTCTTTTGTTGTCTTGGTGTTGAGTCTGTGTTGTCTCTGTCGTGTTGCGCCTCCTCAGCGTTCTCTCTTCTTTCCCCTTTTTATTCTCTTCCAGACCCTCCTCTCTCGATAACCCACTGCAGGAAGAGTTTGGAGTCCCCGTAAGTATCTGTCTTRGTTGCAGCACCAGGCTGTGGGGTCTTCAAGGTGCCTCCCTCCTACAGTCATTGCAAAGCTCAAATGGAAATATCTCATCCTAATTTGGTTGCTTCCGATGAGTTGTGTTTGGGTGTTCCCTGAACTTTTTGGGAACACAGCAGTTCACAAGAGACAAATGGGCTTTGGAGCAGAAAGCAGCAGGGACAAATGCAGCACACTAAGCTAAGAGATGACCCCGCTGGATCTGTGAACRCTTTCCAAAGCTGGAGTTGGCTGATGGAACTCAATTCCACACCAGTTGGAAGGGGCTCCTTAGGACAAGGACTAGTCTGCCAGCTCGGTGTAGTTTATGAGTCATTCTCTATTGGCTCTTTTTTTTCCTGGGAAATTCATCTTTTCTCCTGAAGAGTGCCCTGCTGAAGCCTCTTTCCACATGTGCCCAAAGGTGGTGGATCGTGGTGCTGCAGAAACCACAGCTCCTTGCAGAGCCCATCAAAAGCATGTGTAACTGCAAATCAGCAGGAGCATCTTCCCAGTGGGAGTGCAAGATTCTGGGATGTGGACAKCTCATTCTTTGGCTCCTGGACTGTTGCAAAATGTCCTGGTGCCGGTGGATCTGAATCTTGTTTTCAGTTCACTGCACTGAAATAACCTGCACTGTCTCTGTTGGATCTGCTGTCTTTTGCCTCTCAATCCTGTTTGTCCAAGGCTTTCTGGATAGGGATGAGGGAACTATCCTGGTGCTCTCTGCCTTTCGAGGCTCTCAGCCTAAAGTCTGAGTGTTGAGAATGGGAGAAAGATTTGGTCTGAAACGATCCATCAGCATCTCCAAGTGAGATGCTGAGTTCTGTGGGAGGGAACATTCGCCTGGTGTCCCTCTTCTCAGGGCCTTTCCTTGGCCTGGATAGCTCAGGTGGACATAAGAAACCTCAGAAGGAGTTGGAAGTGAGCTCTGGATGTGTCTTTTTTTCCCTGTGGGGCTGTGGAGCTTGTTGCAAGGTGTTGGTGGAGCTTGTTGCTAGGTGTTGGGGTATTGGTGGAGCTTGTTGCAARGTGTTGGCGTGAGCTTTCTGCCCTGAGAGTTCCGAGCTGCCCTCCCAAGGAGCAGGATGTTGTGCACTGCTGCTGGCGAGACTCTGCCATCCCGGTTAGCTCCTGCCAGTTTCTCCCAGAGTTTCCTCTTTTGAGAGCTGGTAGCACTTTGTTTTCTGGATCCAGAGTTGTTCTTCTGGGCGAGCAGGCCTCCTTTCCGCCCCGGGTGACCGTCCCCTCTCTCGGTTTTTCTCCCCTGTGGTCCAGGTTGTCTTCCGGCAAGGTGAGTCCCGAGAGCATCCGCACGCTCCGTCCCCCCTCGGAGTCCTCTGACGACCAGGGCCCTCAGGCCAAGCGGATGCTGAGCCCCACCAAGGAGAAGGAGCTCTCCCTTTACAAGAAGACCAAACGAGCCATCAGCAGCAAGAAGTACAGCGTCTCCAAGGCGGAGGCCGAAGCCGAGGCCACCACTCCCATCGAGCTCATCAGCCGCGGGCCGGACGGACGCTTCGTCATGGATCCGGCCGAGATGGAGCCCTCTCTGAAGACACGGCGGATCGAGGGCTTCCCCTTCGTGGAGGAGACGGACATGTACCCCGAGTTCAGGCAGTCGGACGAGGAGAACGACGACCCCGTCGTCGCCACCTCYGTGACCGCCCTGAAAGCCCAGCTCACCCCTCTGTCCTCCAGCCAGGAGTCCTACCTTCAGCCACCAGCATACAGCCCCCGGTTCCACCGGGCGCTGGAGGGTCCCGGCGCCCTGCAGGCCACCGGCCAGGCCCGCCCGCCGGCCCCCCGGGCTTTCCACCACCAGTTTTACGGTTACCTCAGCAGCAGCAGCCCCGGGGAGGTGGACCCGCCGCCCTTCTACATGCCAGAAGTCAGCCCGCTGAGCTCGGTCATGTCCTCCCCGCCGCTGCCCCCCGAGGGGCCCTTCGGACACCCCACCATCCCCGAGGAGAACGGGGAGAACGCCTCCAACAGCACGCTGCCCCTGGCCCAGACCCCCACGGGGGGCCGGTCCCCCGAGCCCTGGGGCAGGGCCGAGTTCCCCTTCGGCAGCCTGGAGCTGGCCCCCGCGCCGTTCCCCCACCAGCTCCAGCCCTGCGAGGCGGCCGAGGGCTCCCAGCCCACGGGCTGCCTTCCTCGGGGGCCGCCCCCCTCCTCCCTCCAGGTGGTCCCCGCATCCTACTCGGGCATCCTGCCCCTGGAGGCACCAAAGAGCTGGACCGGCAAGTCACCGGGCAGGGGTCAATCCTCCGTGCCCTCTTCCACCAAGTGGCAGGACAAACCTATGCAACCCATGGGATGTCAAGGGCAGCTAAGACATACCAGCCAAGGTATGGGCATACCCGTGTTGCCTTACCACGAACCGTCCGAGCCCGTCGGCCCCAGCGGCACAAGCACATTCAGCCTGGACACCAGGTGGTACGAGCCCCAACCCCGACCTCGGCCCAGCCCTCGGCAGGTCAGGAGGGCTGAGCCCAGTTTACATCAGGTGGTGCTACAACCTTCAAGGCTTTCTCCTCTGACCCAAAGTCCCCTGAGCTCCCGCAACAGCTCCCCGGAGCTGACCGCCCGCGCCCGGCCCCGCCCGGGGCTCATCCAGCAGGCGGAGGTGTCGGAGATCACGCTGCAGCCGCCCGCGGCCGTCAGCTTCTCCCGCAAATCCACGCCGTCCTCCACGGGATCTCCGGCGCCGAGCAGCCGCGGGGACAGCCCCAGCTTCCGACCGACCACCGCCTTCACCCCCGTGGGCACCGGCTTCTCCAACTCCCAGGGCTCCTCCCTGCCCGTGGACACCATGGATGTTTTCGGAGACATCCCTTCCCCGAGGAGGGCTGGCGAGGAGATTCTCCAACCGGAGCCGACATCCACCACCACGGTAGCCGCCACAGGGTAAGTGTGTGAGCCCCGTGGTGACCCCCCTCGGCCCCTTTCCTGGCTTCCCCCACCCTGCCTTACCCGCTCCCTCTGACTCCCTCCCTGCCATCACCATCCCAACTGGTAGGGTCTCTCTGGGCACGCTGCAGCATCCCTTTTGGAGACGGCGTCCCGCGGGCTTTGCTAGGCAGAGGCTGGTGCCACGGGCACGGGTTGCATGGCCGCCGCCCGAGAGCGCTGGGTTTTTAGGCAGGCGACCTTCCCGGTCCCTTGGGAATCTGGGAGCRCCGTGACTCGGGGCTACGGGCCGTCTTACCAGGTGTACAAAGACCTGGCTCTCTTAGGTAAGTGTCCTGGTGTCACTGGAGGTTGTTTCCTCTTCTAGCTGCTGGCTCTTGGCTTTCTTCGAACGTTAGGGCCGCCGCCGCCGCGCCTCTGTCTTCCTTCCTCTTCCTTCCCGCGGAGTCTAGAGAGCTTTAATGCATGACAGAAACAGCTATCACGGTCACCGCCCCACCTGCAAAAGGGATGCTGCAGCCCCAGGACGCGGGCAGGGAGAGATCAAGGACTTAGCCACACCAGCAGCATGTCAGGAGAGGAGGAAAAATAAAAATAAACTAAGCCCAGCGGAGATCGGGAGCCTGCCGGCACGCTCAGATCCTGCCCTAAAGAGGGATGTGGCTGCACTAGACAGTAGCGGCTGGTTTTCCAGGTACCAGGGTTGCTCCAGGCA
Organism: Alauda arvensis; assembly: GCA_902810485.1. Classification (NCBI taxonomy): domain Eukaryota; kingdom Metazoa; phylum Chordata; class Aves; order Passeriformes; family Alaudidae; genus Alauda; species Alauda arvensis. The sequence continues at coordinate 741,718 of CADDXX010000235.1, forward strand.
AAAGCGTCTCTTTCTCTCTCTCTTTCTCTCTCTCTTTCTCTCTATTTCTCCTCTTTCCTTCCGTCTTTCACAGCACCTTAGACCCCGTAGCCGTGCTTTCATCCCATCCTTTCGTCTCGCTTCATTCTGGCTTCTTGTCTGGTGGGGTCGAGCCCCCTCCTCCGGCTTGTGGCAGCGAGGAGCCGGGGGCCGGGGCCGCCAGCCCCGCGGAGCCGGCGCGGTCGGAGGCGTTCGCAGAAGAGGCTGTGTTCCGGGGAGGGGGGAGGCAGCGTTTCACCCCGCAGCGCCCTCCGCATTTCACTCCCTCCCTCTGGTACCTGGAAGCGCTATGGCCTTAGCAAATCCCTCTGGCACTGAAGGGAAGGAAGGAGGGCTCAGGGGAAGAGAGGATGGGGAGGGAGAGCAGCTGGACGAGCCTGAAATGACTTCTGTGTGCCTCTGGAAAAGCCAGCTATGGAACAGTGCAGTCAGGGATGTAGCCACAGGTCCATGTCTCTAGCAGGGCATGCCAAGGAGAGGCAGCTCCAGGACAGAGCCGTGTTAGAGCAGCACTGTTGTCTGTGCTTTTATGCAGTGTATCCATTCGCTTTGTTGATTATCGTTTTTGTTTCTTCTTTTCCTTTCTCTTCTGTTTCTTTCCCCCTTTCTTCTCCAGCCTCGTTTCGTTTGTGTTTCAGTTTGGTTTCTTTCCCTCCTTTTTCCTTTTGGAGTTGTTGACGTGCTGATGTGTTGCGGAGCTCGGCTCCTTGCGGGTGTTGATAACTGCTTTGTTTTTGATTAATCTCAGCTATCTGGGCAGTGTTGTCGAGACAAGCTTCTCCTCAGCTCAATAGGTAAGGGTGATCCATGTCCGAAAGGATGGTGTGGGTGCTGTGGAGGGTGGCTGGGAGCGGGGCATGACAGGGGACACGGAAGGGGCTTTTCCAATACCATCTCTTCCTTTAAAGGGGAATAAGGAATGTGAAAACACTTAGGAAACACCTCTGGACGCACAGTCTCTGTGGCTTTTGGGTTTCCCCTCCCAGCAGCACAYGCTGCTCCCCTGCCTTCGGGGCTGGGGTTTGGGATGAGCCGAGCTGCCATCTCCCTGAGCCACCCTTCCTTTCTCGGGGGACGGTGACACACATGGCATTTTTGGCCCTGGTAGGGTGCACAAGGGTTGTGTGGTATTAGGGAGGTGTCTGTTGAGGTGAGGTTGTCCCAGATGATCCAAACCAGGAGGAGCCACCCCTTGAAGCCAGGAAAGCAGCCACCTCTGGAGCCACCAGCTGCAGACAGCGTGCTCAGAGGGAGCTCCAAAAATCAGTCTCCAGCTGCAGTCCAGCACATGGAGAATTTYGTTTCCAGCAGTATCTGGATCTGTTTTCTTTTTCTCAAGTCTCCTCAATCACAGAAAATAGGAGAAGTCTTTCTCCCAAGATGGATTGGATGCTTGGCAGCAGCAGAACAATGGTCTCAGGCTGCCAGAAAGGTGTTTTTTCCTTCMAGTCACAAGTGTAGTCATGGGAAAATCCCTGCATCCCTGAAATTCTCCTTGGAGAAGTCTTTGACTTCTTCTGACCCAGCTGTAATTAAACAGCCCTAAGCAAATCTTGAAAAACTCTTCCAAGAAAATTCCTCCTGGGCTGCCTTCATGGGGCCAGTTTCTTAGATAGCCATGGGCATTTCTGGAACTGGGATGGAGTAATCTGGAGATGGTTTTCAGCCATTAGAAGCAGGAGAATATCACTAAAACTGCCAAATCCAGATGGGATAATGGTAATTTGTGACCCAGAGGATTGGCAACACTGACCTGTTTGGCCATCAGCCAGGCTGRTTAGGAAAGCAGAGATGGGTTTGTAGATGGGCCTGTTTCTAAGGGCCTGGCCATACCCAAGCTTCCTTAGGACAGGTCTTGACAAAAGGTTAAGCTTTGCTGCCTTGGTTGGGAAGAGTCAAGGTCCTTGGCTGATTCTCTCCAACAGCCTGAGGAGCCCTGTTGGGCTGGGAAAGAGCCTAATGAGAGAGAGGTGGAATGCCTAGAGAAATCAGGGAGATGTTTCCAGGAGAGGGGAATTCTTCCAGCTGACCTGGAGRGTTGTCCTGGAGTGGGGAGAGCAGGACTGGCGAGGAGGGGGTGTTGGATGTGTGTGCTCCGTGGAGGAGCCATCCTCTTGGCATGACGAAACCCATCCAAATCTCTGGAGCACTTGGCTGCCTTCTCCTTCTGTTTTTCCTTGCTGATCCCAGAGCATCCCGTGAGGAGCAAAGCTGGCACCAAGCCTTGGTGAGATCTGGGCTGTGCCAGGCTTTTTGGGAAATGGGAAAGCCCTCASAGAGGATGTGGCTGTTTGTTCTTGCTCTATGGCACTTCCCTGCTCTGGCAGCATTMGGGACATGAGCAGACATGGCTTTAGCACAGCAGAGATTAGTCTGGGTTTGTGTCTGAGTTTGGTGTGGCTCTTGCCCAGATCCTGGCTGGCTCCAGTGCTGGGCTGGTGGATTTTGAGGAGCAGGGTCACACTGCCCAGCAGGATGGGAGCAGCCCTGTGTCCTACTCCTGGATGCTGCTGGGAGCTGCAGTCACAGGAGCGACTCCAGAGTCAYTATCCCCAAAAAGGGGAAACCAGAAGAATAAGTCTCACTTCAATAAGTGAGGAATCCCATAGAGAACCCAGCCAAGTAATTTCTTGATGATTTGGGGTCATAAAATTGCCAGTGCATGCAGAGCACAGGGRTTTTATACCAGACCAGCCAGATTCCTCTATTACAGCATTAAAAGCTGAGAGGAGAAGGAGAGGCAGCATGTGAGCKCCATGCTGCAGCGTGATGGCTTTTGCTAGGTGAAGCTCAGCTAGTTTTTATGGATGGGCAGGGATAAATGATGCCATTACAGAGCCAGCACGAGGAGTTCTCCCATCTTCTTCTCTTAGGATGCAGCGTGCATCTCGGGACAGGTAAAAGGGGGCTGTAGTCTCCCTGCAGAGGGAAACCCAAAAACCACAGACAAGGCACCAAGCTCCCCTGCCCCTCGGCAAGGCAGCCTGCCCTGGGTGGCCTCCCCAGGCCCCCCTTGCCAGGGCAGCAGCGCCAGTGCTGGGAGCTGGGGGGCTTGGCCGTGGCGTAGCGTTGAGTGACGGAGGGACGTCGGCGCCAGGCGTGCAGGAGGAGCAGCAGCCCTCGCTCCCCACTTGAAAGAAAACAGGTTCCCCTTTAAAGACTGTCCATGTGCTGATCCTCTGCATGTGTTCCATGCCTCCGTCCGCTTGGAGAAGTTGTGAGTCCACTTGTCTGAGTGCGTTTTTCTTTTCTTTMTTTACTATTATTATTATTATTATTATTATTATTATTATTATTATTATTTCCTTTTTCTTTTCAGTCTCTTTAATTTCCTTATCTATTTTCTCACTCCTGTTTTTTCATTTATCTTCCTCTCTTCCCCTCCCCTTCCCCGTGACTGTATCCCCCTCTTCCTGTCCAGCCCGGCCCCGTTTCCCTCGCCTTCTCTCCTCTCCGTCAGCATGGTGGTGAAGTCCGTTGTGTAGATGAGTTGTGGTGTCTGCAGACCCGTAGAAGGGCACCCCTCCTCTGGTGTGCTCCCCACTGTGACCAGCCCCTTCCTCCCTCCCTCCTGGCGGTGCCTTGGCAGCAGCAGCAGCCCTGGCCTGGGGCTGTCACCGTGGTGTTTCTCTGGCACCTCTTGTGCTGAAGGATCCCAAGCGTTCCGGGATGGAGGCGGCAGCCAGCGCTGCCTCGGAGCAGAGTGGGAGTTCTGACTGATTGAGCTCTTCGTGTGAGGAGGATGAAGGGYTGAAGCACACAAGTGGGTTCCTTTCAAGTGGATACTCTGTCCAAGTGGATGCCCAAACTATTCCTGGATGTCAATATCTTGGCTCAAGGAGAGAAGGAGACAGGGAGGGTGTGTTGAGACCTCTGTGAGGTTAAATATATATAAATATATGTACAGTATTTTGAATCTCCAGGACCCTTCCTTTATATGGGTTCCCCTTCTGAATGGAAAGAGGTCAGTGGGTCTTCTTTCAGGGACATTCTCCCTTATATCTTTGCTTTGTACATGGAAGRACATTTGAAGAAGAGCAGCTGAGATGTGTGCTGGGCTGGATATTTCTTCTCCTCTACTTCCTTTACCTGTCCTGGGAYTCTTGAAGGTCCTTCAGTACCGTTGTGGCCTCTCCAGTACTTCCCAGTCCTTGCATTCCAGGCACTTGCTTATGCAGAAGGGTTTTCCTTTGAAGACTCAAAGAAAACCGCTGCTCCAGGTGTTGGTGGTACCTTGTAGAAGGTTGGTGCCAGGAGTTCACATGGGCTTCTCAAAGCTCCTTTGCTTGGCTCTGTGCTGAAGTTTCCAGAAGAAGTTTGCCTGCTTCCCTGAACATCTCATCTGTTGGTATTCAAGATCTCCCTGGTGCGTGGGCAGCTGCCCAGAATGTGAACTCTGGGGGCAGGAARAGGCTTTTGGCTGAGCTTAAAATGAAAATTAATTTGGAAGAATTGGCGCCCTTTGAAGAGATAAAGGGTGGGTAGAGCAGATAAAATTTGGCTGCTGAGTAGCATCGTTTTGTCCTCTGTATCTCTTSCTTGCCAGAGGTCAGACAGTATTTATGGTGACACATGGGTTCAGTGCACTCACTGTTTATGTTTGTGTGTATAAATACGAGTTCAATTACGGAGAACTAGTGGAAATGAGCTTCAGGCAATTTCCTCATAATCCCTCATGTAAATCTGTTTAATTTTGTCAGCATGCCACAACAGCTTCTTCTTAAAAAGAAAAAAGAGTGGAAAGAGCAAGAGACTTTTACAGGCTGAGCTTTAATAACAGTGGCAAAGCTGTCTGGGTGGTGGGAAGAGGTGGCAGAAGGAAGGTGCTGGTGGGCAGGATGGTGGCAGGATCACCGAGCTCGGTGATGTCCAGAGCTTGGCACACATGAGCTCTGTGGGTGATGGAGCTGGAGCAGCTGAAGTTACCACTAGCCAAGTACCTGCAGGAATGTAACTCATGTGCACCCCACAGAATGGTGGTTAGAAATGGGAAAAGCCTTGGCCATTCAAGCAGGAATTGTTGCAGGGAGACCCATGCCTGTGGGTCACTGTGCTCCTGCCTTCAGCCAGCGTGTGTGTGGCTGACTGTGTTGGTTCAGCTCAGAGGGTAGAGCTGCTGCTGCTGCTGCTGGCAGCATCTCTCACAAGAGGCTGGCTGCACTTGGGAAGGTGTTTGAGCTCTGCAAATGTAAACGTCACCCTCCTGACGAGGAAAAGCTTGGATCCAGCCAGCGGGACTCCCAGCATGTCTAATGAGCTGCTTCATCTTCAGCTGATGTGATGCTCTGCTGGGAGTTGGAACAGAGGCTCTCCAGGAGCTTTCTGCACCTTGACGTCTCTGTTGCGTTGGAAAACATGAAAAGGAGCTTTTCTGTGCCCAGTGTTTGGGTTTCTGTTGCGTCTGCTGCGCCTCAGCTGCTTCTTCACCTCACGCTGYACTTCCCTGGGTGCTCTCCAGCACTGCCAGCAAAACTGAGAAGCTTTGCAATCACACTCATCTTCAAAAAAAAAAAATCCAAACCCACTTCTGCTCCCCAAGGGGAAAAATCTCCTGGGAGCTCTTTGCCTGTGCACTCCAGCTGCAATTTCAGCGCTCTGGAGACCCTTGGGATGTCGGATGGGAAGCACTCCTGTCACACTGTGCTCTGCAGTGGTGGCACATGTGGGGACCCGTGGGAGAAAGCCTGCAGGGTGTCTTCAGTGCCAGCCAGACTCTGCCTTGACCACAGGGGAGATGAGGAGCTCCAAACTCTCYGTGGGTGGGTGTATTCTGGTACCACAGCCTGGGAGTGCTGGGTGTGTGTTCCAGCCCCATATCCTGGCCCCTTCCCTGCTGCTCCTGCCAGCAGCCACGGTGTTTTGGCAATGCTGGATGGGGCACACCTTGCTGACAGACTGGGGGACATCATCCTCGGTGGTTCTGTGCCCAAGCAGGAGTCTGAAGGCACTGATGTTGCCTCTTGCAGCCAGATGAGGTGGCTCCTCCTGCCCTCCTGCTTCCCGTGGCTTGTGGGGTTTGCTGATCCCTGCCCTGGGATGCAGGAGCTGCCATCAGCACTGTCCTCTGTGTGGCTCCTGTGACAAGGTTTGTCTGCTGACCTCTGGTGACCAAACTGTGAGAGCAGAAGAGAGTCATCTCCTCCTCTGGTTTAAATCTCCTTTCCTCATTGGAGCCTGGCTTAAAGTGTTGGCTTTATTACAGTGAAAGGTGYGTTATGGAGGTTCCCTCTTCTCTGGACACCTTGTCTGCAAGTGGCTTGGGTTTATCCCAGATGGCCTTAGGCTTCTTCTGTGGCATGTGGAGTTGGTGACTCTTGGAAGGTTGTGGAAGTAAAATGGAGAGGGGGAAGGAGATGGGAAARCAGCAAGGGGGGATTCTGTGATGTGTTATAGGTAAGAGCTGGACTGCCCACTCTCCTAAGGAAAAGGTTTTCCTCTAATGCTCTGCTCTCTACAGCAGTCATGTTTTCCAGGCCTTGGATGGGAAAAACAGGTACAGTGAAGGAAATAAAAAAAAAAAAAATCTCTTTGCAAAGGGGAGGATACTGCACCTTGAGCTGGTTCCTGTAAAAGAGTTCCTCAGGGGGTACAGCTGATAAACTATCCCTTGCACCTGCTGGCTCTGCTGCAGGAAGCACCCCTTTGCAAATGCCCTCCTTGTCCCTGCAGTAAAACCTTGTCAGTGTTTCCATTTCCAGCTCCCAGCCTCTCGCTGCTCCAGGAGCAGACGCTCCTGTGCYGTTTCTGTTGTCGCTTCTCACAGGGACCTGGGAACGAGGCACCTCTCCCAGCTCTGTCGGTGTGTGCCCTTGGTGTCCCTGTCTGTCGTGTGGCCCCTGGTTTTTCTGGCTGTGGGAGCAGGGCCAGCAGGACCCTGCCTCCCTGCTGTTTGTGGCGCCGGTGTTGTCTGCCCCGGGTKGCTCGTGGTGCCCGTCTCGATGCTGCCGTGCCGCTTCTGTCTATCTCTTTCTCTTCTCTCTCCATCCCAAGGGGTTTCCTACCACTTCCCAGAAATGCCTTATCGGACATAGGATCTGCCCCGTCCTGTTTTGTTTAGCAGTGTTGGCATGGCAGGCAGGTGAGCTGGGGGTGCCCACGGTGGACGTGGCACCGGCCAGGTTGCGGTGCCGCTCGAAAAACCTGGAGGAGACGTAGGGGGACAGCGGGGACGCCTCTCTTCCTTCATCCTGCGCTCTGGCACGCCTGGCTGGCCCTGCTCCCTCGGCCCCGGGTTTCTCACCTCTTCCTTTTCCATGGCAGAGCCGGCTGGGATCGGCCGATCCCCCACCGGGGACGTCCAGMGGCCCGAGCGAGGCCGGGAGCCGCTGATGGCGCGTGTCTGCTTTTCCTTCTAGAAAACGTCCATCTCCGCCCGGGGACGCTGCTGCACCTGAGAGGCTCGAAGCTCTGAAATACCAGCGGATAAAGAAGCCCAAAAAGTCATCCAAGGGCTCCTCGAAATCCAGAAAACAACCCAGTGAGTGCGAGGACCTCGCGGTCCCCAACGGCGTTCCCTGTGTCCTGCTGTGAGCAGAGCTCAGGCAGATCCCTGCCGGCTCCAGCGCTGGGGGCCTCAAAGCCCATTCCTGGATGCTGCCCTTGTTCCCTGCCTCCCAAAGGGATGTCTCCCTGGGCTGCTTGCCYGCAGGTTGTCCCTCCTTTGCTCCTCCAAACCGAGTCCTTTCCATGCATCTCCCGTATTTTAGTAATTTTTTTGGATTTTGAGCGTTAATTTCGTTTTCCCTGATGCCCAGCGTCCTCCCTTCTTGCCACGCTGTGGGTTCAGGGCCAGGCTTGCTGCCACCTCCCTTCCTCAGCAAGCACAGYGCTCTGCTCTGCCTGCTGCTGGCTCCAGTCCCATCTGCCTTCTCTCCCCCCTCCCCAGACGGCTCTGCCTCCCAGGTTCAGCACCCTCCCAGCTCTCAGGTACTGTCGCCTGACGAAGCTGTCTGCCTCCGCAAGAAGAAGAGACACCCTCGTCAGGACCCCTTCGCCCGGCTCTCAGCGCTGAAGGACGACCTCTGCCACCGGCAGCTCCCTGAAGACCAGACAGCCATTCTCAACAGCGTAGACCACGATGACACCAGCGGGCACGCCACCCTGCTCTAGCCTAGCGCCGGTCCCAGGAGGTTGGACAGGAACGTTGGAGGGAGCTGGTGTCACACCACGGGGGGATGGAGGTGATGGGAAGGAGGGGGGGGACRCTCCTACGCTGTCATCTCTCTGAGGGGTTCGGCAGGGATGAGCTGGGGGGGACCCGGGGGATGCTTTGGGGAGGATGCTTTGGGCTGGGTGTTCCTGAAATCCACTTCTCCCCCACCACAAAACGGTTTGGGTGGGGTGGGAAGCGGGGTGCTGCACCTCGGTTTTGGAAAAGATCTCTAGGCTTCAAAGGCATGGATGGAGCTTTTGACATCTGCGTCCGCAGCGTGTGTTTAGGGGGAAAGTGTGGGATTGAGCAGCTGGCCCTCAATCGCCGGAAGAAATTGAATGACACAGGGTGTAATTAAGTGACARGAACCTAACAACCCAGGCAGGAACTGGTAATCCCATGAATCTGATTATGATAAAAACATGACTAAATATTCCCAAGAAAGCTGTAATTGTGAAAATCTCCCTGCCTCCCCCTTTCCCAGCCTCCTTTGACGTGAAGGTAACAGCAGCAAAACCATCTGTGACATCTTTCCTTACCTATCTCTGAAAGGGGAAAGCCAGAAAGACCCCGAGCCTTGGAATCAATGTGAGGTGTGAGAAATSACCATTCCACGTGCAAGCGCGCTCGAGCCTCGGTAACGCGCGCTGGGCGCCGTGCGAGCGCGGGGCCTGATGCGATCTGAGGGCGACTCCCCCTCCAGGTGTGGTGCGTGCCAGCTTTGATGAGGGTGGGTTTGATTCATTCTGCCCGACGCTCTGTGTATCTCAGGCAAATGCTCTSCAGTGCCGCGGGCTGATGTGGTTTCTTACCGTGTGATGTTTTCATCTCTGCCGGTAACCGCCAAGCGTGCGAGCCAGCGGGGTTTGGCTGCGTGCTCCCCAGAGCCTCCGTCGGCAGGTGCTGAGCCCCGGGGAGAGCATCTGGAAGTGCCCAGCTCTGCGGATAGACGTGGATGGCTCCGTGCAAAGCTAAGCCCAGCGTTTTGTGCCACCTTAAAATACCGTTGCTGCTGGTTTTCACCGTTTTTCCCTTTTTTCCTCCTGCTCCCGCCCGGGTGTGTGTTGGTTGTGACACCCGCCGGGGTTGTGTCTTTCCCTTTGCCCTTCCTGTTCCCCTTGGTAATGCTGTTCTGACTCTTCACCAGAATGTATTTCCTCTTCAGAATAGGGTAGGTTTGGTGGCTGGTGGTTTTCTGGGTTGCATAGGCCTTTYTCTTGGTTTGTTTTTAGCAGGCAAGGTGTAACCCGAGATCAGTCGGGCTCACTTTCCTGTTCTGCCTCCACTCTCTGACTGCGTGGCCTTGGGCAAGTCACTTGACCTCTCTGTGCCTCAGTTCTCCCATCTGTAAAATGGGGATAAGTCATATTTGAGCACTTTGGACAAGCACTTGGTGGCCTACAGACTGCAAGTGCTATGTAAATGCTTAGTGCTAATACCAAGCAATCCCTACCTTTAAAATATTTAGAGTTGGTTCTTTGTTTTTTTAGTTTGAAGTGGTAAAATCAACCACTGCATCCAGGTTTGCACAGTTCTTCCTCTGCGGTMAAGTGCTAAACCCTCCAGCCTGCCTGGGAATAAAACACCAAGTGTTTCATGTAGATATTCTTGCTTTGAGTGGATTCAGGCTGTAGAAAAAGTGTCAGGAGAGCTGGAGAGCCTGCAGGCATGTTTTTAGCCCCAGGCTCTCTATTTGCATATGAAACTTTTGTTTATTCCCAGGTAGAATTGCCAAGAGATTCTCTGCAATCTCGCCTTTAATTCTGCTTTGCCTTGGTTTTTGCTCTTGCTGCTGGTTGAACCTCCAAGGGCTCAGATGTTTGGAGAAAGACATGAGCTCTCAGTTGTGATCTGGCTCTCTGACCATGCCACACTTTTAGGTTGGAGCCTGTTGCTTGCTCTGCCTCGATATACCTGGTTTTAGAGGTTGTGCTTCCTCTCCCAACAGGATGCTTGGGAACCTGTGACCACCAAAAAGCAGAGCACCGTGTCTTTTCCAACCTCCAGGCCCTAAGTAAGGTTTGAACCACTGGACAAATGAATCCTCTAAATCGATAACCAGATACTTCTGAGCTTTAACAACTTTGTGTAGGTGGTCTCAAGCCATCAGCAGGTTTGTCTTGGGAAGGAGGGAGGGTCTGGCAGAAATGCCCCTCTCTTTCCAGCCTGCACCAGGGCTTTTTATTGACGTGACGAGTGACCTGATGTAAGAACCTCAACTCTCAGAGTGAGAACTCAACCTTGCTAACAGTATGACTGCGAATTTCTTTTCTTTGGGTGTGTTTTTAGGGTTTTTTCCCTAGAACCTGCTCGGATCTGAATTGATTTAATGCCATTCTCCCGCTCGGCAGCGGGGAAAACTCTGCCTGGCTTGGCCAACTTCAGCTCGCCAGTCACTCCAGCTGGGCTGCTCCTGACAGACAAGTGACCCTCGGGGCCAGGGGAGGTGTGGAGGCTCTGTGCTGCCTGTGCCATGGCCAGCTTGCTCTTCCTTTTGCTCTCATTGCCTCAGCCTCTCGAACAGAGGGTTGCTTTTTCCATTTGAGTGCTTTCCAAACGATTTACGACACCCGTTCGGATGGGCCAGGCGCTGTCTTCAGGCTCTTGAGGTTGCYGCCTCAGGACTATGCCCCATCCCATCTTAAGGAGCTCTAGAGGACTTGGAGTGCAGGGCAGGTTGACAGAGCATGCTGGCTTGCTGGGTCAGTCTTTTGAGAGTTGTTTTCCTTTTGCAGGTGTTTTGAGCCACTGGGCTTTTCATGGTCTTCGACCTTTAGAGGCTGGAGCTGCAGCCCTCTCTCTTTCAGCCGTGTACCTGCCACGCTGCTGGAGTGGGAAATCCCGCCCGGGCGCCTCGTGGGAAGCAGCTCCTCCCTAAAACCATCCTTAACTCCTTTCTCTGCTAGACCGAGTTACCCTCCAATAGACTCGGGCCGTGCTTTGGCTGACTGGCTCGCCTCTTGCTTTGGCAACCTCCTCGCTTCTCCCAGCCCTTTGGTTTCCATGCCCTTCAGGGTTGCTCCTCTCTCCTTCCACGGACCTGGAAMCATCGAAGCCGTGTCAGACGATGCCCAACACCTCCCCCATTTCACCCCCGTTTGAACTCCGTGTCGCTTTGGTGGTTTGCAAACACAGCTGCTGTTGCTGCTGCTGCTGCTTCTTCATTTTCTATTTTTTTTTTTTTTTCCTTTCATGCTGCAAAATATATCTTGATTTTTATCTTCCTGGGCCAAACTCTCTTATTTTCTAAGCTGGTCTGAGGTAGACAGCTCCTTCTGTATCAGTAACCGTACGATTCCTCCTTGCACGTTGCGAACGCGATGTTCCCTTAGGTCCCTTGGCAAATCCTGGCCCACGGTGAAAAAAACGCCTCTGAATCACAAAGATATTTATCCCTGGGCTCTGCTGAGGTGTCAGTGCAGGGGTGTCAGCCCAGTTTTGGGGGGTCCTTGCTGGTGCTTCTCCCTGCGAGGTGGCCATGGTGGGGATGCCGCCGTGGGCGTTGCAGGGCTGGGGCGCCTTGAGCTGGGGGAGGTGACAGGGAGAGTTGGGTACAGGATGCCACGGAGATCCTGTGGAAAAGGGGTGGCCCTGGGGTGCTGTCCCTTGCAGCCTGCCCAGCAATGAGTCCTGGAGCAGGCAGGGAAAGTGCTTTGCCTGCTTTTCCAGCAGGACTTGCTGAGCTCTCATCCACGTGTCTCTAAGGTGACTTTGCTGTGCAGACCCAGCGGCGTTTTGGTTCCGCGGTGTTGGCGTGAAGGAAAATGCAAGTTAGYGTAAGGGGAGGGGAGAGGGAGTGTTCAGGGCTCGTTTGTGGGGCCCCGTTTCTGTGCTTGCCACCAACAGCACCCACAGGCACAGGGAGTGATGAGTTTGTGGGATGGGGGAGCTGGAAGKCCCCAGGGTCTCCTCCCAGTCTGAATCTCAGGGTGTTTTGCAGTGTGTCCCCTGAGCTGAGAGGTCTCCGTGAGCCCCCAGGGTGTCTGTGCAAGCAGGGRATGCTTTTCCTGGGAGGATTCACATTCCTGCTGCCCTGTTCGTGCCACCTGTGACTTGGAGGCTGCTTTGGGGCATTGGTGGCCTCCAGGCTGTTCATCTGGTGTTTGTCACCTTGTCAGCTGGCTCGGTGCCACCCGCTTTGGGGGAGGACTGGAGGTGATGCTGTTTGGATATATARATGCAAAGGGAATATAAAGGGAATACTTGCTGTACCTGCCTCTGGGAGTGGTGAGGATTTGGGCTCAGCAGGCCAGGAGTGGTCCTGGCAGGGCTGAGTCATGTCTGGTGGCACCCGGACATGACACACATTCCAGACTCACTGCTGCTCTCCACCTTGCTGTCTGTATTAGGACAAAATCCGCCTGGCATTTTGGTTTCTCTTTCTGCTTCAGGCAGTGACGTAGATTTGGGAGTTCTTGGAGTTTTGGGTTGGTTTCAGCTGTAGCTCTTGTCTGGAGGTTTTTTCCACGAGGCTGGACCTTCAGGGATTTCCACACGTCCCACCTGGGCTCGCTGCAGCCCCAGACTGAAGTCAGGGCTTTTTTGGAAGGCAATCTTCTCAAGGAACCGGAGTAGAACCCACTGTATATATGAGATATAAATAGATAGAGAAGAGTAGGACAAAGGTAGATAGGTTTGCAGAATTCAGTAGATTTGCATGTCGGGGTATGTGTGTCTCTAGGGGAGAGTTTAGATCCGTGCTGGAGCGGGGGATCAGGATGGGCAAAGTGGGGAAGGGGCTGGGAGCAGCTGCAGCCTGAGGGGAATTTGGGGATGGAGAGGCACACGGGTGTGACCTGCCCTGCAGCCCTGCTGCACTCAACAGATCGCTGTGTTTCATTATTTCATCCCCAGCTTTTAGCTTTGCTTTCTTCACTGTCTGTGACTCAGCCCTGGGCCGTGACGAGGAGGAGCAGGAGGGACAGGTCCTGTGCTCTTCGTGTCCGAGGCACGTGGGATGTGACACAGGACATGACACGGGAGGGGGATGTCACGTTGCCTCATCTCTGGTGCCGTTGCTTAAAGAAAAAGCTGCACCACGCAAAAAAACCCTTCCCTCAAGTCCCTCTAGATGCTGCTCTCTGGYTACTCGTGTTAAAGCGTTTTGCTTYGCTTCTGTTCTTCCCAAAAAAAGTGTGAGTCAGAAGGGATGAGAGAGGGATCCAGCTAAATTTGTCCCCTGAGCTGAGGCATGCAGCACCGGCTGTGCCAGCCAGCCCCAGCAGTGCCTCCTGGGAGGGACAAGATGTTCTCGACAGTGTCTTTTTATTTTAAACCTCATTAGCAGGACTTTGAGGATCTGAGGCAGAGAGGGGATTTGGTCACAGTGATGCCAGAGCTGGTGCTGGCCCCAGGCATGGGGGCAGCCASATTCAGGCTGGATTCCCACTGCTCTCCCAGAGCCATCCCTGTGCTGTCTGGACAAGGGGTAGCCCGTACAGAAAGCAGGATATTTAATCCCATTTCCCCCCTTCAGCTTAATTTTGTTGGTTTTGGGTTTTTTTTCTTGTTTCTGAATATCGTGACTCCTCTCTGGCTGTGTTTGTGGGAAGGAGAGAAGTGCAGTTGCTCCTTAGAGATCTGTCAGGGAATGCTTGATCCAGGAACTGAGGGCTGGGAAGCAGCGACCACATTTGGCTACACTGATGCCAGCAAAAGAAGAAACATAACTTCGAACTTAATTCCCATCAGCTGGCACATTCCCAAGCAGGGAAGGACCAGTGTGGTTGTGGGAAGGGACTGGAGAWAGGAGCCTGTTCCCCTGCCTGGTGGCTGGGATGAGAGGGAGCCGTGTTTGCCCATTTTTCCCCATTTTTAGGTGTTTTGGCACAGCTGGCGGAGCTCTTTCCTTCAGCATTGTGTGGCAGCAGGACGAGCATCCTCACTCCTGGAGCTCTGGCTGACTTTTGATACGTGCATGGATGGAGGAAGGACCTGGGGAGGGGGTGGGCAGAGAAAGGGGGGGCAGAGGGGCTGGTCCAGRCTCGGGGGTGTTGGATGAGGCAAGCATGCACTGTAGAGGTAGCTAAGGATTTTTATACTGGTTACAGTGGGGTGGGAAATGCAGGATGGAGGGGCTGGAATCCCCCATGGAGGACGGTTTTACCCAGAATTTGGATTTACCATCAAAAATGACACTTTCTCTCCCAGGAGAGCTTTTAATTCTTGTTCTCCTGAGGTTGCAGGGCTGCAAAAGAGGGTGCCCATCTTCCCGGGTCTGAAAGCTCCTTGGATTTCCACCCACTCCCCCCCCAGCACTTAGATTAAAATAAAACACACACACACAAAAAAAAAAAAGACTTGAGAAATGAGCCCCAGTATCTCTATCTAAAGAAATGATATTGGTGTATCGAAACCGCATTGTATATAAAATTAAACAAATATATATTTACTCTCTATTTTAGAAGGGGGGGAGAATAAATATTTAAAATAATCCGTTAGTAATAGGTGYCAGAAACTTCTGTGCAGCATGAGAGAGGCTGTCAGAGGTGGGGAGAGTCTCAACAGCGGGAGCAGAGCGAGTATTTTTGCATTATATCGCGCTTCAGCTTCTCTGCTTCTCCATCCACCTATAAATAGGCAAAAATATATATACAAATATATATATATATAAATTATATATATCTAAGTCACATAGCTGTTTTATTTTTGTATCCATGCCTAGTGCTGTTTGAGCAATACGGTGGTGAGGGAGAAGAGGGCTGGGCCAGGCTGGGGGGCTTGCAGTGCTTGGGGGGGATCTGCCCTCTCCGTGCCCAGGTCACTGCTGTTTGCTGTTTCAATAGGGAAAAGCACTGAAAAGGGAACAAAAATCCCAGGATGGGGAAGCCTGGGCTTGCTGCCAGCTTGCCCAGGACCGTGGCGAGGTGGTGTTTCCACTGAGGGCTGTCTTGGGCATTTTTCTTTCTAGAGAAAAAAAAGACAAATTTCAGCTCTGAGGATGCTCGGGGAGGATTAGGCAGCTGCAGCCTGGGGGGTGGCACAGCTTGGGGACACGCTGTGGGGACAGGGTGCCTCCCTGGGTGCTGTTGGTCACCTGTCCTCGCTGCCCTCACAAATCCCGAGGGTTTCTGAGACCCTCCAGCAGTTGGTGGAGCCCCTCAGAGCCACCCAGGTGGGATTCTCCAGGTGCCTGCACCTGGCTGGAGCRGGGAACCTTCTCCATAGGGAATGTCAGTACCTCTCCAGGAGTGTCCCTGGCCCAGCAGGGCTCACTGGTGCTGTGGGGGCTGCTGGTGCCCACTGGGGCTCTCCCTGCCTGGATGGGTGGGATTCAAAGCTCTCCTTGCCTGGATGGGATGTGAGGCTCTCCCTGTCCCCGTGGATGGATGAGGTGGCACCGAGCCCTGTCACAGTGGGAATGTGCTGGGGATATTTGGGGCTTTCCCTGCAGGGCAGTACGGACCCGCCGGATCCCTGCCCCCTTCCCCGTGGGCTGTGGGGGGAACAAGGAGCCAGTTTGGGACTGAGCAATGCCAGGGAGCTGCCAACCACCCCTCTGCCTTCACTGGGGCACGATTTGGGGATTGTCTCTGGGCAGTGGCGAGCGGGGCTTTGTCCCCCTTGGTCTGTGTCCCCCAATCCTGGGCTCTGGGCGGATCCAGGTGCTGCTGTTCGGGCTCAGATGTCCCCGAGGGGACGGTGGCACAGCCCTGGAGTGCTTACACACCCCTCCAGAGGCAGGCAGAGGCCCCTCAGCGTGGTCATGTCCCCATGGCTGAGGCACGAATGTACTGCCGGGAGCTGGCCCCTCACCGTGTCCTGCATAGGTGTCACCTGTATTTTCCATGATATTTCTCTCTTCTTCGTCGGGTCGGGGGTGGGAGGGGCTGGGGTGGGGGATGTTTCTAATATCCAGCCGAGATTTGTTCAGCACCACTTCTTGATATCGAAGCAAAGCATGTTTGGTGGGACTAACTTGCATTTATTAGCGGTAAATACATAAGTGAGTATTTTATATGTTATAAAAAAAAAAAAACAAACGAACAAAAAAAAATATATATATAAAAAAAAAAGGATGTCAGGAGAAAAGAGAAGGGATGAGATTTCTCACCACTCAGTGTCCGGGCTGGGGGGCTGCCTTGCCCCCTCCCCCGGTGGGGCTTTGGGTATCGCTGGGGGTGGGCAGAGGGGCAGGCAGCTTTCTCCTTTCCCCATCTCCCCCGGAATCACTTACAGAAAAAAAAAACACAAGGCAAAGGAAAGCTAGAAATGTTTACAAAGCACACTTTCCCCACAGTACCGTTAACCCTCTGGATGCCAAACAGACACATCGGGAGCCGCTCCCTCCCCGCGCCCCGCGGGGCTCAGGGGCGGCGGCTCCGACACCATCGTCCCGCTTCCCGTGGTTTCTTTGGTTCGCTTTTTTTTTGGACACCATCCCCGCTGCCTCCATCCGTGTGCACCTGCCCGGAGCTTGCTTTCCAGGGGGGTTTGCTTCCCGCCCCCTCCCAGGCTCATCCTGCTCGGCTGGGAGCTGTGGGAAGCGCCTGCCTCTGCTCGGGGAGGTTCTGGCTCGGTGGGAGATGCTGGCACTCRCTCCTTGCCCTCCCAGGTGCACTTTAAGGCCAAACTTCCCGTTTTTTTCCTTCTCTGGGGCTGGCGGAGAGCAGGCAGGGGATGCTCCCTTGGCCCCAGGGCGTGCAGGACCTCCCACACCTCYGTGTGTCGGCATTCCCCATGTGGGAAAGCCCTTCGGAAATCCTGGGAATGCCCAGGTCGCCGTAAGGTTCATCCTTTGGGCACATTTTGGGGATCGTGCCTGCACGCCAGCTCCTCGGGGAGCAGCCCTGGATCCCCCCCGGGAGCATCTCCAGCTCTCCCACGGGAGCATCCCTGGCTCTCCGGGGGAGCCCAGACTTTTTAATCCCCTTTTCATAGGTTTGTAGACTCTCTGAACCCTCGTAGACCTCCATAGGTAGCTCTTGATTTAATCCCCTCCTAACCCCATAGTGTTTTCCCCTMAGGCAGGATTTTCTTCTGGACCCAACACGTCTCTGGTTGCGTGGGACAACTTTTTCCTCTTTTTAAGAAGAATTTCTTGCCTCTGGATATAAAGACTAGACCATCCAACCTCGTTTCCATCTCTTGACTGTCAAGTATTACAATGTATAACACACGTTAGGGTGCTCTTTGGTGCTGTTTCAATGGTAACCAGTGGAACTGACTTTTTTTAAAATAACAATAACAATAAAAGAAACTTTAGTGCCGCTGGTTCCATAACGTTCATTGTTGTGACTTTTTTTTCCTTTTTTTTGGAAGTTTTGTTAGGGTTTTGGTTTGGGTTTGTTTGTTTGGTTTTTTTTAATTCTTTTTTTAATTTTTACTAAACAGTGAGTAGTGATCAGCTGCCAGGTTTGTGTGGTGTTGAGTTTAGTGACTGGTGGCTGCTSAGAGCCGGGTGGGCTGTGTCACAGCTGATTGGGATTTGGGACTTGGGATTGAGTAGCTTCCTTCTGGAACTGCACACAGCAAAAGTAGCATTTGATGGGAGCCCAGACGGCAACTAGAGGGTTAATTTTAGAACTTTCAGGTATGTTCCTCAGAAGAAAATAATAATAAAAAAAAAGAAAAAAAAAAGATAGGAGAAACAAAACACTATTTTTTCAGTAAGCTTTTTTTTTTTTTTCTGTAAACGATTTACAAATAAATCTGACATGATGGTGCTGTACCAAAGCCTTATACGAAACTTATTCCGCTCTCTCTATAATCTCTCTGTATCTGTATTGTTGCTCTCGGCCTCCGCCAAGGCCAGGAAATGCCAGCAGGAGGGACCGGTGGCCTCGCTGGGCATCGGCATCCCCGGAATTCCCCGCGCTGGGAATGGGCATTCCCCGGAATTCCCGGCCCYCGCGGGGAGGGCAAAGCCAAACTTTTCAGCATCGCTCCCCAGAGGCGTGCGATGAGGGGCACAACTCGGGGGAGGGGGGTCCCTCACCCCAAACTCTCCTTCCCACTGGGTGCTACCCTGCCCTGGGCAGGGCTCCGAGACCTGCCCGGGATAACGAGCCCCCATCCCGCGGGGGGGTTTCACATCTTCCAGCTCGGCCCGACCTCCGCAGTGCTTAGCCAAGGCAGACCCCTGGCTCTTGCCCTGCGAGCCCTCTCSCAGCCCTTCCCCGGGGGCCAGCCGGGAGCTGGGGCTGCTTTGATAGCTCTAAGCAATAATCCCACTCTGCCAAGAAAGTTGGGTCCTTTTGGCTCTCGGACTGTTGTCGGTTAACGAGTTCATGCTAATAAGCCAACAAAAATAAATTTAAAAAACTGGAAGAAATGAGAGTTTGAAGCCCTGCCTTACTGGGAGTCCCTCGGTCTCTGCCTGTTGGGATTTTAAGGCCTGCTGAGTACTTAATTTATCGCCGGTAACATTGCATGTTCATAGATTGACTTCTTGAGTTGGTTTTTTTTTCTTATTTTAATGTACCCACTTCTAAGAAATTCTGGCAGTGTYGCAATGTTACGTACAACTAGCCATGCTGTAGGAGAATGATGGGTTTTGGAACTGATTAACTTTGCTCCTCATGTAACATTACCCTGCTTCAGAAATGTTTTGTATTTTGATATAAATAAACATTTGCTAAAAAAAAAAAAATTAAATATATCTATAAAAAGGCTCGGTTGCTGTCATTGATTTGTCAGAGGGGCTGTGGGGAGGGGGGTGGGCTGCCCCAGAGGGGTTTGTGGGGGATGCTGGGCTGTTCTTTGTCCTAAACACCCCAAGTTGTGTTGTCCCCGCGGGGTTTGCAGGATGTCCCAGCTCTGCTCCGGCCTGAGGTGGGTACTGGGATGGGCACTGATGCTCAGGTCCTGGTTTTGGGCAAGGAGTAGGAGGGCAGACAGCCCCAGCCCCAGCCCCAGCCCCATCTGACAGGCTGATGATGGACAGCAAGCCGAATCTCTTGCTGTCCCCTCCCCTTTACCCGCAGTTTTTGGAGTTTTTGGCTACTTTTTTTGCACTGATTCATCCCGCAGGAAGCCTCCCCGATCATAAAATCTCTGCACCATGGAGCGTGTCCGGGCTGCGCGGTGTCACACTGTCCCCAGCCKGGCTGGTGGCCGTGCCGCGAGGTGGCAGTGCCGGCTCGGCAGCTCCCGGCGCTGCTGATGCGCTCGGAGGGAGAAGAGGCTGCCTGGACCCCCTCCAGCATCGCTGTGCTCCGTGTGTCCCCACAGCGCCGGGATGGGGGCGATGCTTCTGTCTGTCTGTCTGTCTGTCTGTCCTCCTGCTTGCCTTTAAGCTGTCCCGCAGCGCTGGGGTCCGCACGAAGTTCCCCTCCCAGCCTCCCTGCAAGGTTTTTAGGGGCTGGAATGTGCTGCCCTCACACCCCTCAGCGTGCTGGGGGTACGGCTGAGCCCGTGCAGCATTCCCAGGGTTGGTTCCAGGGGTAAATCCCAGCTCTCAGCTGAACCCCCTCAGGGAGCAGGGATGCATCTTTGGGGTGCCATCTCCGGGGATTCCCAGTCAAACCCCCTCTCCGGGAGGAGCAGGGATGCAGAGAGAGGCTGTTCTCACATCCCTCACTGAGGCAGCTCTGGACCCTGCACASCTCTGCTCTGTCGGTGCCGCGGTCCCAGCACAGCTGGGAGGATGCTGGGGAGCTGTTCAGGTGCTGCCCTCCAGCTTCGTTCCAGGCTCGGTGAAACCCTGCGGGAAAGGAGGAGGAATTCTTCCAGCTGGGTCTGCAGGAGGACTGATCGCTGCTGCTTCAGAGGGAGTGAGGGGGCAAATCCGGGGTGGTTGGGCTGGGACTGAGCGTTGTGCAGTTGAATTGATGCCTTTTGGGCTACATAAAGGCAGAAGCCAGGCAAAATTCAGAGAATAAAAAGCAGTTCCATTTATTGAAGGGCCTTCAGGTACATTTAGGGCAGACAAAGCCCCCCAAGGGCTGCACCCAAAATGGACACTGGTCACGGGTTTTCAGACTTTTATAAATTTGGTTCATTTTCAGATTAAGGATTCATCTTCCAGTACAGCTTCAGCTGATGAAGTCATTCACCCCAAGTTTGCTGCCCCCAAGTCCCTTTTGTTTGCATCTCTCAGGGCCTGAGGCAGTGAGGGGTCCTTGATTGCCAGGCCTGGAGAGGAATTGTTGTGTGTGACCCCAGTGGGGCAGCAGCAGCTCACACTGTGTGTGGGGTTTGGAGTTACGCACTAAAGAATGGCAGGGTCACAAATAGATGGAAAATAGAAAAGTTAAAATCCTAAGGCATCAGAATGRCACTGCTGGAGCTCATCCAGGCTGTGTGGGTCACAGGGATGCTCCCTGGGCTGGGGGAGGATGTGAGCCCCCAGTATCCCCAGTCCCCCCAGTGCAGGTGGGCAGCCCAGCTGTGCTGACAGCCTGGGGCACCCCTGGCAGTGCTCTGAGCCTCACAAGGACAGCTGACATTTCCTGAGGGCGGTTTGGACTCTCTCCAAGGGCGCAGGGGCTGAGAAAAAAAGCTGCAATCACCGAGCTGAGGTTTCCCAGCATTCTGAACACCTGTCCCCAGGTAACAAATCCATTTCCTCTCCCAGAGCCCTGCAGCTCTCCCCTCCTATGGAGCCCTCGATCTGTTCCCTGACCCTTTCCCAGCCCCACTGGGGGCCAAACCAAACTGGTGGCASTGGCAGGAGGTGGCAGGGAGCAGAGGGGACACACCTCCTGCTCCAGGGGGAGGTTCCGTGCCCTCTGCAGCAGGTCTGGCTGGAGGCACAGTTTCTGCTATCAGTGAATTATTGATCGGATTTACCGCCACGGCTCTGACAACACCATTACTGCCTTTGACTTCATGTTTAAATCATCACTCCAATAGCTCTGAAAGATGCCATCTTTTATTTAAAATGCACTCAGTGGCTCTTTTTTGATTCCCTGGCAGGGGTGGGGAGAGGTGGGTGTGCAGCTGGGGGAGCACAGTCCCTGCACGAGGGGCTTTGGGGACACTCAAGGTCACTCTGCCGAGGGTGGAAGAAAGGAAGGAAACTTTCACCTCATGCTCCAGAGGAAAGGCTGCAGGTAACAGGGAGGGCCAGGAGCTGTGGGGGCCGTGCCAGGCCCTCTGCCCCCCTTCAGCCTCATCCCTGCAGGGGATGGAGCAAGCAGGGARTGCCTSCAGRGCTCTGTGTCCCCAGSTCAGCCCRCTGTGCTCTCCCACACATCCCMCAGCCASTGCTGCCACTCCCCAGTGCTTCCCCAGCTCCCAGGATGAATCCCAGACGCTGTTGCTGTGTCTCCACAGCTTCTTCCCACTGTGACCCACCTCTGGCTGCAGGTTTTGGGGGCGTGGAGGCCCATGAAGCCAAAATYCCCCCATGCCCAGCTGTGGGGCTGTTGGGGTGCTGGGAAGCTGTGCTGCTCATTCCAGCAGGGTGGCAGGGCTGCCCGCATCCCTGCTTGTCTTTTTATCAGCTTCACCATCCAATATTCCCRGGCTGCTTTGTCTTTGCTTTACATTTATCAATATTACCAGCTGATCCCACAGTCCCACTCCGTGGGTTTATTAATATTGCCCTCTGATCTGTGGGAAGCAGCCACGCTTTATATTCCTGCCCCATCCCCAGCTCCTCCAAGCCCCCCACGCCATGTTTAATTAGATTTTCTCCTTGGCTCAGGCAAACACAAATTGAGCTGCTGGTGTCTCTGTGCTGTGCTGGAGCTGGTGCCTGGCTGAGGTGGACAGCATCCTCCACCACATTAATATTCCAGTGCTGGTGCCTGTCTCGAGATGCTGCAGTCTGGGTGGGGGGGTTGCATGGAAAAGGGATTATTTCTAACCCCCCATGCTGTTTTCCATGGATGGCAATTAACCTGGCAGGGAAATACCTTTTCCTACTAGGTCAGGGTGGCCAGGTTGAGGGTTCATGATTAGGAAGCAGCACGGGATGCCTGGATCAGGAATCGGAGCTGCTGCTTCCCCCCCTCCCACTGAATTCCCCCCATCCCTCTGCTCTGGGCCATTAATGTCATTTTTCAAGGAATCCTTCTGGGTTTGGCTTTCCCCAACTCAGTGGGGACTGGCGYCGGCCTCTCCCACTGCTCCGTGGCATCTTTTCCACATCAGAGGGAAAGAAAATTGTTTATGCAAAGTTTGTCAGTCCCTCCAGGCACGAAGGGAAGCGCTGATTGTTCTCCAGCTATCTCAAATCTTTTGCCAGTTTCCAAAATTAAAAATTTTTTCCCCGTGTCTTGCAGACATATGTGGTGTTCGTGCTTGGATTTCCAGCTTACTGTCCAGCAGATGCATTATTATTATTATTATTATTATTATTATTATTATTATTATTATTATTATCATTATTATTATTATTACTACTATTACTATTATTATTATTATTAGTGCTAGTACTGCTACTTTTATTTGTTTTATTTTATTTTATTTTATTTTATTTTATTTTATTTTATTTTATTTTATTTTATTTTATTTTATTTTATTTTATGCCCCATCCCACCCTGAAAATAAAGAAATACTTTTATTTATTGGCTTTCTCCCCCTGCCACGGTCTCACCCTTTGTGTGTTCCTCTCCTCCCAGGGAACACAGGATGGAATTTGCTCCAGGGATGCTCACACGGATGCCCATGCAGGGAACCAGAAACCCCTCCTGGGGCTGGATCTGCCTTTCCCAGCTGTGATTCCATGGGGCAAAGAGCTTTCCATCCCCGCAGCTTGGTGGTGCTGCTGGGATGCAGGATCCGCTSCCCGGGATGCCGCCTCTCCTCTCCCAGCCCTGCCGGAGGGATGAGCTCACTTGAGTCAATAGGAAGCTAATTAAGCCATTTATCTGGGAGAAGCAGCCACTCGTGGTGAGCTCTGCTGGCGGGCTGGAGGAGGAAGGAGCACAGAGCTGGGCAAAGCAGGAGAAGGCTGTGGGCAGCCCCTGGRAAGGGAGAATCCCAGCTGGGAGCTGAGCAAGGTGGGTCCCACCCACAGCATTCCCTGCCAGGACCCTGCTGACCCCTAGGTCAGATCCTGCTCTTCCATGTGCTGCCTGAAACAAGTCCCTGATGATGCTGCAGTGCYAAAATCACCAATAAACTGCTTTTCTATCTGAGAAGCTGGTGCTGAATTCTGGAACACCCATCATTCCCACCCATACTGACAAAGTGTTTATTCCCAGCTGCCCCTCAGCTCTGTGCTATCCATGCAGGGGACTCAAATCCCATYTTTTCTCACCCCAAACCCCCCTCTCCAGGAAGACCAGGCTTGCACTTTTGCAGAGCACGGCTCTGCACTGAAGCACTCTAACTTTAAATTGACTTTTTTAGTGGAGCCCTGGGAGGTTTTTCTGAGGAGTGCAGCCTATTCTTCAGGGCTTTTATAAGCCTTTAGTAGCTTAAGACACAACTAAGTTGGCCTTAATCCCTCATAAAAGCACGTAGGTTTTCATGCCCTTCTTCTGCATCAAGGTCTTAGCCTGGCTCTTTCCTTCACTGTTGTGTTTGTCTGAAGGATGGGAAGGAAATGCCTGTGAAATTCTCCTTTTTAAAGACCTGGATCCTCAGCTCAAACCCACCCAGGGGGGCTGTGGGCAGGAGATGGGTTCCAAGGGACGGGGAAATGTCTCATCCCTGATGTGGTGGCACAAATCCTTTTGGTTCCTTGAGCATGCAGCACTTGGGGAAATTTTTGGCTGGATCATCCCCCCAGTGATCCAGAGTGAGTGGGACAGGGTTAAAATATGGGGAAAAAAGGATTCTTGCAGCAAAATAACAGTAACCCTGCAGTGAGAGGGGCTGTGCACATCTGCCAGCCCAAGAAGATGCCCAGCCATGGGTGAGTTGGCTGATGTAGCATTAGACACATGCAGAGGGGTTTTTCCTTTGCTTTGGAGAAGTTCCTTGGGTTCTGGCTGGGGTTTACTCTAAGAGACATGGCTGCTGTGAGGAGAGATGCAGTGCTGCTTTGAATGTTTGGAAATGGGTGGATGCAGAGCTGGAGGGGTCTGTGCTTGGCCAGGGCTGGGCAGGAATTGATTTCTCAAGAGAATTCTCGTGGGCTGAGCTGTGCCTCATTCTCCAGCCTTTCCCAGACCTGGGGCTGCCCCAGGATCACTCCTGGGGGTGGTGTGAGTGTTCCAGACTCCAAAAAGAGGATTTCTACAGCCAGGGCAGCCTGTGGGGGAATGAACCCCGTGCTGGATGTTATCCCTGCTCCATGCCAAGGTGCAAAGCATCTTTGAAATCCCCAAACCCCCGAGGAGCCTCGTGGAGTGACACCAGGGGTGGCAGCAGGGACAGGCTGAATGCAAACAGGGGGAGGGAATATTTCCTCACCCCACAGAATGATGTGAGCTGCAGGAAGGGATGCATCACACCCGTGCTGGACATGAACACACAACTCTGCACCCCAAAACCACACACAACGGGGGGCTTGTCTGCCAGTGGGGGAAAATTCGGGTCCCCCTGGGCCAGCCTGGCAGGAGCTGCCCCATTTGCATATTAGGGGCGAGTTTATGAATTATGCAGCCACCACAGCACGTCCAGAGGAGTCGGCTGCGGCATGGAAAGCATATTTATCTTTGTGTCTCATTGATTTATTTTTCCTCTCCTGTTTTTTCAAGCTCGAGCAGCTGCAGCGAGGAAGGGAACAGAGCCCAGGCAGCAGAGGGGCTGCAGAGGGACAGTGTCCCCTCCCTGCAGCCACCACTCCCATGGGGTTTCTCCTCAAGGCTGTTTCATAGAGACCAGCGTGTTCTGAGCACTCTGATGCTTGTCTGGGTGGARCAGGAGCCTGGGGAGATTTCAGAGTGAGTGGAATCATTTTTGGTGACAGCAAAGGTGCTCCTGAAGGGTGACATGGACCGTGGGGTGGTGAGAGGGACAGTGACCAAGAACTTTCCTCTCTGGGCACCACCACAGGTCCTAGACAGGCTGTGAGGACACCTCTGAACATTCGTCCTCATCTGGGTAGGAGTGCAACCATCCATTGCCACATTGTCTCCATTGTCTCTTTGTCCATCCATCCACCCTTTCCACTCATTAACTCCACCATCTGCTCCTTCATTTATCTCCCATCCTGGCCACTAAATCATCCCTGTCATCCCTCTCCACCCATGCATGAGAGAAGAACCTCTCGGTCCCCATCCCCATCCCGGACCCCCAGGGCCATGACCCCGGTTTGAGCTTGGAACTCAAGGCTCCATCCAGGAGGGAAGCTCCCAAATCCTTTGGGGCTTTATTTTCTCTCTTAGATGGCTCCAAAACGCTCAGGGACTGCAGAAAGGAACCAGACCTGCTCCATACTGCGGGTACCACTCACATCCACACTCCACCTGCCTTCTCCTGCCTCCATGGGAGCTCCAGCCCTCCCGGCTGTGCCCTTTTCCCCCCCGGCAGCAAAGGTGAGCTGAGATCACAGAGCCAGCCGGCTGCCCAGATCCCCACTCCCTGGGGCTAATTATGGAACAACATTAGATAAAAGTCAACATATGTTGTAAAAGGCACAATGTATCAGCGCCTGACAGCTCCTAACAATGTGCTCATGTAACAGCTGTCAGGCTGCAATGCTCGGAAATGAGGAATATGTTGATTTATGGATATCAGACCTGCCCTCACGCTCGCTGACAGCAGCAGAGCCCTCCAGGACGGGCTGCTCCCCACACCTYGGCTCAGCCTCCTGCTTTTTCCAGGGATGCTTCACTTCCAGGTGTGCCCAGGTTTGTGTTGCTGCTCCTACAGAGGAGGAGTGAGACTACTCCCTCCTGCAACCCCCCAAAGACTCAAGGCTAGCTCAGATTCCTCACGGGGCCCAGGGGGGAAGATACCTCAGGGATAGGACCGGGGATTTACTAGAAGAGGCTCCTTCCGTGATGTTTGAAGATCTTTATTCGTGGAGGGTCCACTTGGAAAGAGGACGAATCAAGGAAATACAGGGACTTATACAGGTCTTATCTCTGGTGGGCTGTCTGGCCCAGGGCCAGTGGGATAGGGGAAAGGGGTAAAGGTCAGAGGGATATCTCGGCCTTCCATATCCTGGGGTAAGGGGGAAGCAGTTTCTTGGGGAATTACAACAGAGGAGAATCCCTGAATCCTGTTTTCTGAGGTAGGAGGAAACTGGTTCCTCTCTGTGTGCTCAGAGAGCTCAGGAAGTACCTGGAGCTGCTGGAGAGAGGCCAGAGGAGGCACCAGGATGAGCAGAAGGATGGAGCAGCTCTGCTGGGGGGAAAGGCTGGGAGAGTTGGGATTGTCCAGCCTGGAGAAAGGGGAGCTGAGGGGTGAACAAACTTCAGCCTCCCAGTACCTGAAGGAGCCGATGAGAAAGGTGGGGTGAGATGTTTTACAAGAGCCTGGAGTGGCAGGAAAAGGGGGAATGGCTTCAGCCTGATAAGAGAGTAGGATTAGATCAGMTATTGGGAGGGAATCCTGTGAGGGGAGTGAGGCCCTGGCACAGGGYRCYCAGAGAAGCTGTGGCTGCCCCATCCCTGGCAGTGYCCAAGGCCAGGTTGGACATTGGGGCTTGGAGCAAYMTGGGATAYTGGAAGGTGTCCCTGCCCATGGCAGGGAGTGGAACAAGRTRATCTTTAAATTGCTTTCCAATCCAGGCYGTTCTCTGATTCTATGATTCATTTCTATATAGCCCTGAAATTCATTTTTATGCTAATTGTAATATTTTATTTAAAACACAATCAATAAATACGTGCTGGCCCCACGAAGCCACCTCATCCCTCCCTGTTTCAGGGCTCTGGGTGCTCAGACCCCTTTGCTTTGGCTGAACCAAGCACTGCATGGTTTCAAAGTCTTGGGGTCACGGGGCAGCTTTAGACACCAGCTCGTGGCCCCAAATCCCCCCTGGGGGATGTGGTGCTGTCCCTGCAGCTGGGGTGGCCTGGCAGGATGCACCCAGGCTCTGACCATGCCCCCAAATCCTTGGAGCTGAGAGCAGAGGCTGCACTGGGATCACTCCCAGTCATTGACTCTTTGTGTTCTTCACCTCCTGCTTCTCTGTCCCTCAATGAAACCCCTGCACTGTGGCAACACCCCAACCACATCCCTCTACTTTCTGTGGCCCCAAAGGCTCTGTATTTTGGGGCGATCCAAAATGGGATTGGGGTGTGTGCAGATTTTGGAATGTGGCAGGCGTGGTGAGCACGAATCCTGCCCCCTCCTCTCCTCCAGCTTTTTTGGGGTGAAGCTCTGCTTTTTTCCTGTCCTATTCCCAGCTGGAATCTGGGGGGCCCTGAATCCCCCCCACTGCCACTGCAGCAAAGGGCAGAGGTGCCATCCAGCTGCTGGCAGAGCTCATTAGTGGCCCCCACTAATCAGCTTTGATGGGARCAGGGAGGGAAATCCCTCCTTGGCTTTGTCAGGCACGCTCTGCTGGGTGCTCCCAGGTACAGCTGTGCCTGAGGGAACCCTGCTTCTCGTGGCTGCAGTGATTCTGCTCAGACCTGTGGGGCTTGGCAAGGAAAAAGCTTTTGGGAAGTGTTTTTTTGGGCAGAGCGTGCCTCAGGGTGGGGTTGCTGGCGAGGCAGGAGGGGATAAACCAGCCCCAGACTCATGGAATTTAAAATACAGGTGTGCATTCCCTTCCCTTCCTTGTTTACAGCAACCCTCGAGGCTTGAGGAGTTTTGTAATGGAGATATTCCTTCCTGGGAATGGGGTGGGACTGGGTGGTTTTGGTGCCAGCTGGGTTTGCTGCCCCTGGGAGGGGCCAATGTGGCCAGGATCCAGCAAGACTCCAAAATTCCTCTTGGGAAGGCACCGGATCCAAAATTAATTTGAGGTGGGGATGTTTTTTTAAGCTCTTAATGTCAAGAGACATAATTTTTCGTTTCCTTTTCCAAATAGTGATCCCTAGCAGGATTTGCATTGCTCTTTAATTTATTCCAGAAATGTTTTCCTCTAGGTGCACTCTGGTTTTCCAACATTTTGTGGGGCTGTTTTCCTGATCTTTTTGACAAATATGAATAAAGATGTGATCTCTAATTGCTCTAACTATTTTTTATTTTCTTTTTTGGGTTTCATCCCCTGTAACAACCCTGCCAAGCTTCCCCTGCTGCAGGGGGAAGGTGTAAATCCCAGTAAAAGTGCTCATTCCATTGAAATTTGAAAATATAATAAAGCCGGTTATATCACTTTATAAAAAGTAATAAAAAAAAAAAAGGTTAATGTCCTTCCTCAACTCGCAGCCTGTGTGTTTTAATCTGCAAAACAATAATGGAAAACTCCATTTATGGAGCTGCAGAGTAGGTTGGACTGAGCTTTTACAAAACCTCRCATAAGACTAAATAAACTCAGGCTCCACTGCAATTTGCTCTTTATAGGCTGRTATTTACCAGCCCAGCAACTCCTCTGCTTCCTAACTTGAATATATTTCTTCTTTTTTTAATACATATTCATTATTTACCAACTTGTTTCCACTCTCCAATTTCTGCTGCTTTGTGTGATTTCTCGTGGGAATTCTTTTAATATGCAGATTTCACAGGAAATATTTATAAATATATATATATAGGTATTTTGGCTATGTAATTATCTCAGGTCTATTGTGTTTCATTCCAAATATAACTTTGCAATTCCCCAAAGGATGACTCTCTTTTGGGTTTTCCCCTCTTGGAGGAGGTTTTATTAACCAGAGGTGTGTGAGTTTTGGGGGAGAAGGTGGATGGGGGAATTCCCAAATTCCCCGGGCAGGGCAAATCTGGGAGGAGGAGATGGAAAAGCAGCTCCAGGATGTTTTATTTTGCCCCAGCRTTGGGAAAAAATCCCTGGGAATCTTTACCTTTCCCCTTTTTGATGCTGAGATGGGGAACAGGAGCTGCTGGAGGAGCGAGAAGCTCCCACAAACTGTATCAAAACCAAGTGCACATTAATGGGCTTTTTTTTTTTTTCTCTCTTTTTTTTAATGGGGTTTGGACACTGAGCCTGGGATTCATCCAGGCTGGGCCAAGAGCCCTGTGGCATTTGGAATGCAAATCACCCAGCCATGCCTTAATCATTACCACCGGGAGACAATTAGGGTTAAAATATAGATTTTTCTACAACAAGGCCAAACTGTAGAGACATAAAAAAGAAGAAAGTCTGGCCATGATTCATTTATATCAGCCTGTTGCTTTGAGGAGGGTTGCTAGAGGCTGGGAAAAGAGCCTAAAGCCCCAGATCTGCCCCAAAATAGGGGAGAAAAGTGGGGTTTGGGTGGGTTCCCCCTCCGTGGAATTCAGGGCTGGCTGATCCCACAGAATTCCCCCTCTGGCATGAGAACCCAGCAGCAAAAAGGGCTGGAAGGAGGGAAATTAGTCAGCTGTGCTGGAACCTGATCGAAAGTGCAAAGCAGAGGATGAGGGAGGTGAACAGAAAGGGCCTTTTTTGCATTTCCMTAATCTTGTGGGGTTTATGAGCAAGGTAAATTTAATAACGTGGGACAAGAGCCTCGCTGAGCACTGCCCGGGGCTGTGCAGGGAGTGGGGTGGGGAAAGGGGCTGGGAGAGCTCCTGGGGGGCACWGGGGGCACTGGGGGTGAGCAGCTGGTGCYACGATGGGTTCCTCCTTTGCCCCCTTGGCTTTTCTCCAGGGGTTCTCCCAACACTGGTCCCACTGACAGTCTGGAACTGCAGGAAACGTTCTTTTGTTTGCACAATTTCTGGCCTTGGAAGGAGGAGGAGGGGGGGGAAAGAGAATGAAAAAGCTTTGATTTCACAGGTTATTGCCAATCCCAGCTCCCTGTGGTGCCTGTCCTGCCTCAGCATCATCAGTGGGACCCGTGGGTGGGAGCCAGGCTCCCCACGAACCCACACAACGATTTTTTTTTCTGCCTCTCTCCTTCCTCTTGCTCTCTGCTTTCCCAAAATCAGCACCGAGGCTGAGGAATGGGAAGCAGCATGYCCTGCCCCTCCTCTGCACCTTGGAATGCCCTTTCCAAACCCAAACCCCGTGGCTGGAGCCAGCACATGGCTTTGGATAATCCCTGCCCAGGCTGTGGTGCAGTCCCTGTGCGGAAAACCCAACAACAGCCGTGCTCTAATCTTTAATTAGAGAGYTAATTACCCTCGCAGGCTTGTGAGGAGGCAGCTGGACATGGAGGGAAGCTGCTTTGTGAGTGTAATAGGGGGCACAGACCTTTGGGGTTGGAGGTGCTGGTGGCCCCTGCTTTTAGCTGGATGAGGGGTGGGCACCTGTCCTGTCCCCTTGTCCCTCCTGTCCTGTCCCCAGGGATGGATCCCAGCTGGTGAATGGCTGGACTGAGGGGTGGGCATCTGTCCTGTCCCCTTGTCCCTCCTGTCCTGTCCCCAGGGATGGATCCCAGCTGGTGAATGCCAGGTTTGGCTGGACTGAGGGGTGGGCACCTGTCCTGTCCCCTTGTCCCTCCTCTCCTGTCCCCAGGGATGGATTCCAGCCCAAGTCCAGCTCTCCCCTCCCCGTGCCCGGTGCTGTGGGGGTCTGGGTGTCACCACCCCGGGGCAGGGGCTCCAGCAAGTGGCACGCTGCTGAGGAGCTGTGGTGGCCCATGGGGACGTGGGCTGTTGGTGGCCTCGCTGTCACCTGCTTGGTGTCTAACACTGAAAGCAAGAAGCAGGAACACACAGAGTGTGTGAGAGCCCAGCGCTGTGCAGGGCACAGGGGACAGGACAGGGGACAGGGCACACAGGACAGAGCACATGGCACAGGGCACATGGCACGGGGTACATTGCACAGGACACAGGAGACAGGGCACATGGGACAAGGTACATGGCACAGGGCACATGGCACAGGGCACATGGCACGGGGTATATTGCACATGGCACATGGCAGGTGTCACCCAGCCCATGGCACAGAACCCATGGCATGTCACAGAGCCCACGACACATGTCACACAGCCCCATGGCACACTGCACATGACACATGACACGATGGGCACGTCACAAAGCCCATGTCACCCAGCACAATGGCACATGTCATACAGCTCACAGCCCATGTCACCCAGGCCATGTCCCAAAGACACATGTCGCCCAGAACACGTCACATAGCCCATGGCACAAASCCCATGTCACACAGCCCCATGGCACACTGCCCATGTCACCCAGTCCATGGCACATATCACCCAGCCCATGTCCCCACAGCTTAATTCCCCACAGAGTCCATGTCACCCAGCCCCTGTCACGTGTCACCCAGCCCATGTCCCACATCCCCATGTCCCCATAGCGTGTCACCCAGCCCTTGTCACCCATCCCATATCACTCAACCCCTGTCACCCACCCCATGTCACACAGCCCCTGTCACGTGTCACCCAGCCCGTCACACAGCCCCTGTCACCCACCCCATGTCACCCAGCCCCTGTCACCCAGCCCCTGTGCCCAGCCGCAGTGACCAGAGGAGGGCGCTCTTGCCTCAGAATTGCCCCTCCCAGCCCCTGCCCCGCCCCACCCGAAGCTCCCCGGTCCCCAAAATCCCTCCGGTCCCCAAATCCCTGCTACCCCAGGTGCAGAACAGCCTCCCCCTGTCCCCCTCCAGCCCYGCAGCCTCCCCGAGCTCCTGACCCCCCCAGCTTTGGGGGTTGGTGCATGGGAAGGGGGGTTCTGCACCCCCGGGGTGGCTCWGTCCCCCCCTGGAGCATTGGGGACCCCCCAAGTGCGGGGTCCAGCCCAGGGAAAAAACAAAACCCCCAAAAGGGACTCGGTGCCAGGGAAGGGGAGTGAGTGTAATGATGGGGAAAAAAAGTGGGAAAAAAAAAGGAAAGTAGGAAATCAGCACAACAAAGTTGACTAAAGCAAATATTTCCATCCCCGCAGGAGGGAGCCGGGCTGACTGGAATGCTAAAAACGCCCCTATTTGCATCTTTTTAAATAGGAGCCGATAAAAGCAAATACTCCACCGCCAATAATTATAATATTTTAATTGCGTTTCTTCAGGGCTTTTGTTTTTCATCGAGACACAAAAGCTGTGTGTAAACTGGCAGGAATAAATCTCCCTGTTGGTGCGGGTTCGGGTGAGATTTCGGGGTCCTGCACGTGCTCCTCAGGACACGCAGCACCCCTGGGGTTCAGTGCCCTGAGGGGTTGCACATCCCCATCCCTGGGGGTCAGTTTTGCTCCCCTCTCCCTCCCAAATTCCTGGTTGCAGGGTCCTTCCCCCGTCCCTGTGCTGCTGCTGGGATTTTAGAACACTTTTAGAATRATTTTGTTTTCAGGACCCCCTTCCCAGACCCCAAACTCCCAGGTCTGGGCAGGATTGGGGGCTCAGAGGGTTGGAATCAATGACCTAGGAGGTCTTTCCAACCCAAATTACTCCAGAAAACCCTTCCCCAGGTTCTATTCTAGTACGAAATATGAAGTTTCTCATTAACAAACAGGCGATTTGGGGTTTGGGGGTGGATATATCCGTGCTTCCTCCCCATGTTTTTCACAACACACATTTCACTTGCTATCACAGAGGCTCCCTGGCTCTGGGGAATTTGGGATGGTTCCCCCAGCCCAGCACAGCTGGGTGGGTGCTGTAGGTGGGCTGGGAGCTCCCAGCAYCCCTGAGCCCCCAGAAGGGGAGTTCCATCCTGCAGAGTGGGAGAGCTGGAGGGTGTGGAGGAGGCTGAGGATGTGGATGTCTTTATTTTTGGGTTTAATTCCTCAGCTACAATAGGAAGGTTGGAGTTTTAAATAGGTGAATGGAGCTGTTGCTGTGTGCAGCTGCCTCCTCTGAGCTCTGCTGGCTCAGGRAAGGGAATTTGGGTGGTTTTCTCCCTCTGGGAGGGAGCCACATTGTACAAACCACCTCCAAACTCTGCTGCAGCGTGCCCAAGAGCTGCACAAACTCCTCTCATCCACTCTTGATACCCCATGGAAAAATGATTTTCAAGGAGCATTCCACAAAATCATCCCCTGGTCAGTGTAGGGCTTGTGTTTAGTGTCCCCAAATGTCCCCGAGTGTCACCCAGCTTCCCAGAGAGCTCTCCATGTGGCTCAGCCTGAGGCACAACAAATTAACACTGAATTCCCAGAGSAATTAAAGCTTTTGGGTACCAAGCAGGACCTGGTTTGGTGGGTTCCATCCCCATGGTGGGGGCCCTGGAGCTGCTGCAGCACTGAAGGGCTGGCTCCTGTTGTCCTTTGGGGGATCCAGGGGTTGTGTCCTAGGGGAGAGAGGGTCCCCCCATCCCCTGGGCACCCCCAAACTGCCAGGGAAGGAGGGAGAGGGAGCAGCTGAGCCCTCAGTGGGGTGTACTGAGGGGGATGGAGGGGCTGGATTTGCTGTTTGCTGCCCAGGAAGGATTTTTCTCACGGTTTTTGGCTGGTTTGGCTGATCCTGAGGTATTTGTAGGGTGAAAGAGGGGCTGGATTGCTGGGCAGGGGTCCTGGCAGACTGGGAAGAGTAGGAACAAGGTGAGCCCTGTGGGATGGAGGGTCTCGGGCTGGGGTTTGGGATGGGAAGGGCCCAGCTGCTGCTGTGGGGAAAGGCACAGAAAGAGGGAGTGAAGTGGAACAGGAGCAGYGTGGTTTGACAGAGGTTTAGCTTCCTCCTGTGTTGTAGGATTTATCTGGGACTGGGGGATCCAAAAAGTGCAGATCTTGAACCCCTCTTTGGAGAAACTTCCCCCAGCTCCACAGGCTGTTTCCTCTGAGTCATTCMAGCTCCAGGCACAAACCCCGAGGGAAGCAGGATTCATTGGCTCTGCTGCTCCTGGGATGACTTGCTTTATTTAGATTTTCATTCCTGGAAAGAGAACGAGACCTTTTCCCCCACTTTTTTAGTGTTTCACTTTGATATAATAAGGACTTTTTTTGCTGTTTTCTCTGTGCCTGGCCCCGAAGCAGTGGGAAAATAGGGATGGAGCAGGAAGGGATTTTTCCCAGCTGTCAGACAGGGACACAGCAACATCCCCTGGCATCACCCAGAGCTGTTGGAGCCTGTCCCCATCCCATCTGCAGCCTGTCCACCGACCCAAGGGGTGCTGAACAGACAAACTTCAAACTGGCCTCTGTGCTGGGGGGCATCACCAGAGCTTGTTACTTTGGATTTGGAATTAATTTACCTCCCCTTGGGTTCAGGGCTGTGCTCACAAGTGCAAATAAACCCCGGGCACGTCTCGCTTGTGTGCCCCAGGATCTGCGTGCAACAAGATATTTGCAGGGTCAGGAACTAATAATTTAAACTGCTGAGCAAAATAAATAAGTGTAAAGCAAAACCCAAACCCAGAGCGCCACAGGAGCCGGCAATATTGTTTGCTTTTCAAATAGACACACGAAAAATACAAACAGTAGCAGGAGGGATACAGAGATTAAAATTTTTATAAAAACAAAATAGCAGCAATCCCACCAGGAAGCGGTGTTTCCATTTTGTATGTGCATAAGATTAGCAACACTTTGCTGCCTGCTACGAGCATCCCTCTTTCCCTCCTCCTGGGAAACTTTGACCAAAAAAAAAAWAATCTTTCTGGACCAAAAGAAAAAAAAAACGAAAAAAAACCCACCAAAAAGCCAAACAAAAAGAAAGATGATTGAGATTTCCTGCAGAAAATATTGACTTTTGAAATTGGACGTTGCCCCTGCCCTGGCCTGGGAAACAGCCCCTTTTTACTTTTCCCACACAAACCCTGAGAATTAGGAATTCGATGCCTTCTTTGCAAACCTTGATGTGTCACAAACCTGAAATCTGTATGGAAGGAGGAGAGGGATGTGCTGACAGGGAATTCAGAGGGGAGCAAGGTGTGCATCTGGGTGGACACTGTGCAGCCACAGCTGATGCTGCTGCTGGGCTTTTCCCTGCTGGAAATTGTGATTCCTGGAGTGTCACCGTGGGGATTTTCAGTGGCAGGTCCCCAGGCAGCTGTGCCTGAGCACCACAGGGAGCCCTGCCCTGAGCCTGAACCCTCCCTGCAGGTGCTTTCCCTTGGTAAGGGAATGTTTTCCACCCGATATATCTTAAAGATCTCAGAGTGTTGGACTTTTGCAGTTTCAAAATTGAAAAAAAAAAAAAAAGGCTGAAATCAGTGGTTTGGTCAATAAAAAGCTCCAATCTATTCCCTTTTCAACTTCACTTTTGCTGTTTAATGCTTGGACTGGCCCTCAGTGCTCTGGTTTCGTTGACAGGGCAGTGATGGGTTAAACAGACTCCACCACCCTGGAGGTCCTTTCCAAACTAAACGATCCCGTGATTTGGTCCAGTCACACCTTCTCCAGGTGCTTAGAGCCACTCCTGAGTCCGCAGGGCTCCTCTCTTGTGCTATCACGTATCCCAAGTGAGCTCGGAGCTGGAATTTGGAGTTTTTTTGGGACCTGGCATGGCTGGCACTGACCACATCCCCAGCTTTGCTCCCCTCAGACACCCCCATTCCACYGGGATCCAACGTGAGCCAAGGCGTGCGCGGCGTGGGAACCAGAGGGAGCTGCAGGGGTGGCTTTGACAAGCAGATCCCACCACATCCTCACCTTCCCCACGAGCGTTTGTCGGAGGCGGCAGCTGAGGGGCCGGCAGCGCCCATACCCACCCCTCTGCAGAAGGCTGGAGCCAGCATTTGAATAATGAATTCTGCTTAAGACTGAAAGCTCCGAGATCCATCTGTAACAAGACTCGAAATAATTACAGCTGATGATTGCCTGGTACCTCAGCCAGAAAAAAACAGAACAGATTTTGGCCGCCAGCAATTACAAGCAGCACCCGCTCGAGCAACAGGGAGAACTTTGTGAGCGCATTCATGAATACATTTGTGCGGCTCGGGAGCGGCGGGGATGGCGTTTGGGGTGCAGCAGTGTGGGGAGGAGGTGTCTGTGCTCACGTGGATCCCTGAGAACGCGTCTGGGAGAGCAGTGGGTGTCTCCTTGGGGGCGTGTGTGTGTCTGCAGCATCCTTTGGGGCTGGGAGGAGCAGGGAATCCATACCCAGACAGGTGCTTGGGGTTGTTACCCACACCAGGACAAGGATTGGTGGGAAGATAGGAGAAAACCAGGGAAAAGTGTGAGACCCTTCCCAGGAGCAGAGGGTGATGAGTTTTGGACTCTGCCAAACATCTTCCCCCCGTTCCTTTGGGTTTGGGGGCTGAGCAGAGCAGGGTTGTTTCTCCATCCGACACAACAGCGCTGCCCTTTGTGGCTGCCAAAACTGCCCGTGCGCTCCCTGCTCGGATTTGCCTTCCGCATAATGGGGATAATTTATCAAATAGTGAATAATACGCTTCCCTTCTTCCATGTCTCCTCCACGTATCATTTCAACTGACTGAAAATTGTCAAATTAGACTATTTTCCTTGACTGTTCCATTTAGGCGCAGGGGGAGCTGAAGGCTCCGATAATTGCGCTGTGTGCTCCGCCAACGTCTTGTAAAATAGCAGCGAATAAAACTGTKACTGCCCGAGCTCCAGGACTGCCCTCCTCGGTGAAGCGTGGGCTTCTCTCCTGAAACTGGATGCTGATGATCCTTAAAAGTCTGTTTTCTTTGCCCCCAGAGCGTGGCTGGCTGRGGCAGACTCGGGGAAACCTCGGCTCAGGGACTGTAAGGACGCGGCGCTATCGCGTTCTCCCATCCGCCAAAAATTGCGTGTGCTCRGAATTATCCCGGTGTAATGTGCCTGTATTAATCATTGCTCCCTTATCTTGTTCGCCTCCAATCTACAAGGATCTGCTTGGTTCTCCTCTGCACCTTAAATTCTCTTTTATCTCAACTGGTGTCAGCGCCGAGCCCGCAGACAGCCGGAGCAGCTTTCCTCCTGCAGCTGGGAAATGTGTGGCGAACTCCCTGCTCTGTCCCCATCCCTGGATTTTCCGTGGGATGTGGGACTGTTGTGTGGACTGGCCGGAGCAGTGCTGGCATTTTGGAGGATGTGATGGGTATCTCTGCTCTGCAGCCATCCTGGTGGCTTTGTGTGACCCTGGTGGAGGGGTGATCCTGGGGAGAGGGATGCTCCCAGCTTTGGGAGTGGTGATTCAAGAGCTCCAAAGAGGTTTTGTGATGAGGGAGCCACGTGCTCTGTCAAGTTTTTCCTTCCCCCCTTGGCCAGAATGACCTCACTGACCCCTGTTTCTGGTGATGGGTCCRTGTGGAAGTAGGAAAGACAAAGCCRGGAGACCTCGTGCATCCCTGGGYATTTCCAGAGAGTACAGCAAGGGCCTGGGGCTTTTCCYCAGGGAATCTCTTGCACTTGTATGTCCCACCCAAGCTGAGGTGGATGTCAAACCAGAAGCACTTTATTTTATGCCAAAGCAGCCTGCCAGCCCAGAGCAGATATGCAGGGACACTTGGCTGGTCCTTCCCTATGTCCTGAGCTTATTTTATGTTGCCAGTGGGGTTTTCGTAGGCTCTGTATTTCTGTTGGTATTGGGATATTGGGATTTCTTCTTCAGTGATTCAAGTTATTTTCTCCCTTTCCATCTTTATCACTGGAGCTGGTTAAATAAAACAGGARCTACAAAATGCCTACTGAGTCCAGGTGCCCAATTTGAATTATGATGACTCTGTTACAGAATCCCAGATCCTTTAAGGCTGAAAAAGGCCTTTGAGATCATTGAGTCCAGCCACTRCTGTGKTCCCCATTAAACCATGCCCTCAAGTGCCACATCTGCGTGGTTTTTGTGTGCTTTCCTGGATGGTGATTGCACCACTGCCCTGAGTAGTCTTTTTAAAGGTTTCACAACATTTGCCACAAAAAGAAAAACACTTTTTCTAATATCTAAGCTGGTGAAAACTGAGGCCATCTCCTCCCATCCTGTCTCTCTGCACCACCCTGTTTTGGGATGAAATGTGAGGTGCCGAGTCTGCCACCCCAAACCTCTCACAGCTTCTCCTAAAAAACCTCCATTTAAACCCAGAATGTAGGAGCTGCTTGGGCAATAYAGCCTGTGCAGCCTGGCTTAATGGGGCCCCAAATAAAGGGAACAGCTGGGTAATCAGTTCGAGTGGCTGGGAACCAGTTTACCGTGCATTAAGTATTCTTTGATTCCCTTTAATTGGGACATTGCAGAGACCCTGACGTCCAGTAATAAGGACAGTGGGAAGCTGATCAGACAGCTCGTTAACACTCAATTAATGTCGCTCTGTATGGCACAGCAGTAACTTCTAAAAAATGTATGTGCTGAGCTGAGGTGGAATGGGATTGGCAAGGCAATTTCCAGAGGGCCTGAGCCCGGGCTGCCGGGCGGGAGCGGCGGTGCCCGCCTGCAATTGAAGTGGAATTAAAAGTTGAAGTGCAATTTTTTTTAGGTGAATGCAGCCACTTTACACAGTGCGGAATCAGTTCATTTTTAATTTATAGGCGCAATTAAAGCGCGCTAAGAATAAAATTCATAAATCTTTCGCTAACTGACCGTGATTCTTCTGAAAACTCTTTTTTTGTTCCTCCTGATGTGGGCGATAGGGGCACCTGGCGTGCCTGGAATTACATTAACAGCCAGCTCTTCCCCTTCAGCCTTTCCTTGTCAATCCTCCAGGCTTTATTAATCTTCCCTGGGTGTGCCCTGGCCATGCTGGGGTGTTTGCTTTGCACCCACAAAGCCTCAGCAGCAGGTGGTTTAATGTTGGCTTTGACTGAGCCAGGAGGGTGAATTCCTGCCTTTGGGATTTGCTGTGATGCCGAGATGGAGCAGGGGATGCCAGATGCCATCCTTCACCTTGCTCCAGGGATCTGTCACCTCTGCTAGGCCTGGGCAGCACCTGTGAGAGGCACAGGGACAAAGGGACATGGCCCTGGGCATCTTGGGGCAGGGAGTGGTGGCTGTAGCTCCACTGGGAGCACTGGAAAGGACTTGGATGGAGAAGCATGACCTGGCAAAGGAGGGAAGGAGCTCTCAGAAGMAGCATCTCAGTCTGCAATAGCTCTGCAGGGTTTTCCTGTGGCATGGATGGAGGAAGCTCTCAGTGGTCTGGGTTCAGCTTTTCCCTCTCCCAGTCTCTTTCCCATCATTTTCCCTCCGGCCAGACGGAGTCCACGCTTGGCATAGCATGGCTGGAGGGGTAATTGCCATCTCTGTATTTCCCTAATGAGCTCTGGGGCTGCTAATGAGCCTATTGCTCCTCTCGGAGGAGGTCTGACAGAGCACCTCTGCTGCGAGGGGGGCACAGCTTTC
Organism: Alauda arvensis; assembly: GCA_902810485.1. Classification (NCBI taxonomy): domain Eukaryota; kingdom Metazoa; phylum Chordata; class Aves; order Passeriformes; family Alaudidae; genus Alauda; species Alauda arvensis. Next base: position 780,843 of record CADDXX010000235.1, read on the forward strand.
ATCGGGGATGTCTCTGCCCCCTGTGTGACCAGGGTGGGACAATTCCCCGCTGGCCTCTTTGTAACTCAGCTCCTCCAACCACGCTTCGCCATCAATCATAGATTCATTTAAGGGCCTGATTTCCTCCTT